>OZ007579.1:50063618-50613618 GCA_963931925.1 Onchidella celtica
GAACAGGAAAATCAATAACAAAGACAACAAAAACCATAAAGAACAGGAAAATCAATAACAAAGACAACAAAAACCATAAAGAAAAACAAACAATAACAATAAAAACAATAAAAGAAAACAGAAGCAACAAAAAGAAGAAGAACAATAAAAAACAACAAAAACCAGAAAAAACCAACAACAAAAACAACAATACAACGACAAGTCAACAACAACATCATCAAAAACAACAACAACACAGTCAAAACAACAGAAATGCCAAGAATAACAACAAGGAAAACATAACAACCGGAAACAACAGCAACAAATTCTACAATCACCAGAACAATGCCAACAACAGCAACAAATTCTACAATCACCAGAACAATGCCAACAACAGCAACAAATTCTACAATCACCAGAACAATGCCAACAACAGCAACAAATTCTACAATCACCAGAACAATGCCAACAACAGCAACAAATTCTACAATCACCAGAACAATGCCAACAACAGCAACAAATTCTACAATCACCAGAACAATGCCAACAACAGCAACAAATTCTACAATCACCAGAACAATGCCAACAACAGCAACAAATTCTACAATCACCAGAACAATGCCAACAACAGCATCAAATTCTACAATCACCAGAACAATGCCAACAACAGCAACAAATTCTACAATCACCAGAACAATGCCAACAACAGCAACAAATTCTACAATCACCAGAACAATGCCAACAACAGCAACAAATTCTACAATCACCAGAACAATGCCAACAACAGCAACAAATTCTACAATCACCAGAACAATGCCAACAACAGCAACAAATTCTACAATCACCAGAACAATGCCAACAACAGCAACAAATTCTACAACCACCAGAACAATGCCAACAACAGCATCAAATTCTACAATCACCAGAACAATGCCAACAACAGCAACAAATTCTACAATCACCAGAACAATGCCAACAACAGCAACAAATTCTACAATCACCAGAACAATGCCAACAACAGCAACAAATTCTACAATCACCAGAACAATGCCAACAACAGCAACAAATTCTACAATCATCAGAACAATGCCAACAACAGCAACAAATTTTACAATCAACAGAACAATGCCAACAACAGCAACAAATTCTACAATCACCAGAACAATGCCAACAACAGCAACAAATTCTACAATCACCAGAACAATGCCAACAACAGCATCAAATTCTACAATCACCAGAACAATGCCAACAACAGCAACAAATTCTACAATCACCAGAACAATGCCAACAACAGCAACAAATTCTACAATCACCAGAACAATGCCAACAACAGCAACAAATTCTACAATCACCAGAACAATGCCAACAACAGCAACAAATTCTACAATCACCAGAACAATGCCAACAACAGCAACAAATTCTACAATCACCAGAACAATGCCAACAACAGCATCAAATTCTACAATCACCAGAACAATGCCAACAACAGCAACAAATTCTACAACCACCAGAACAATGCCAACAACAGCAACAAATTCTACAATCACCAGAACAATGCCAACAACAGCATCAAATTCTACAATCACCAGAACAATGCCAACAACAGCAACAAATTCTACAATCACCAGAACAATGCCAACAACAAGAGAAACGAAAAGAACAAAAACAGGAGCAAAATAAGAATAAAAAAACTGACTGCAACAACATCAAAAACAACTGACTGCAACAACATCAAAAACAACTGACTGCAACAACATCAAAAACAACTGACTGCAACAACATCAAAAACAACTGACTGCAACAACATCAAAAACAACTGACTGCAACAACATCAAAAACAACTGACTGCAACAACATCAAAAACAACTGACTGCAACAACATCAAAAACAACTGACTGCAACAACATCAAAAACAACTGACTGCAACAACATCAAAAACAACTGACTGCAACAACATCAAAAACAACTGACTGCAACAACATCAAAAACAACTGACTGCAACAACATCAAAAACAACTGACTGCAACAACATCAAAAACAACTGACTGCAACAACATCAAAAACAACTGACTGCAACAACATCAAAAACAACTGACCGTAACAACATCAAAAACAACTGACTGCAACAACATCAAAAACAACTGACTGCAACAACATCAAAAACAACTGACTGCAACAACATCAAAAACAACTGACTGCAACAACATCAAAAACAACTGACTGCAACAACATCAAAAACAACTGACTGCAACAACATCAAAAACAACTGACTGCAACAACATCAAAAACAACTGACTGCAACAACATCAAAAACAACTGACTGCAACAACATCAAAAACAACTGACTGCAACAACATCAAAAACAACTGACTGCAACAACATCAAAAACAACTGACTGCAACAACATCAAAAACAACTGACCGTAACAACATCAAAAACAACTGACCGTAACAACATCAAAAACAACTGGCTGCAACAACATCAAAAACAACTGACTGCAACAACATCAAAAACAACTGACTGCAACAACATCAAAAACAACTGACTGCAACAACATCAAAAACAACTGACTGCAACAACATCAAAAACAACTGACTGCAACAACATCAAAAACAATTGACTGCAACAACATCAAAAACAACTGACTGCAACAACATCAAAAACAACAACCTCCTCAGCACACAACGACAACGGCAACAACAACTAGAAATAATTGTTACAATAGCAAGGATAACAAAAATAGCAACACAACAACAACGATAACAGCAAGATCAATGCCACAACAAAAGCAAAAACCACAGGAAGAACAGGGACAAAGACAATAAGAACAACATTATAATAACAACAACTACAACAACTACAACAACTACAACAACTACAACAACTACAACAACTACAACAACGACAACAACAAAACATGAGAAACGCCCATTGCAACACCCAACAGAAGACAGACATTTATAATACGAGTCAGACATGACCATGAATATTTCTATCTAGTCTATACATGCAGGCAATACTTGCACACACATACAAAGAGCAACACAGATACACACGCAAATACATAGATGTACACATACAGACAGCTTCACACACATGTCCATAACTAATGGTCACCAAGTTTCACATTCAGAAACACACACACCGACAGATAAGCATGCAGACACAGACCTACCCGGACACACAGCCACACACACACAGCAACACAAACACAGACACACACACACACGGATTCACAGAGAGAAAGAAAAACATTCAGTTTCAGTTATTCAACATCTTTTATTAGATTACTGTCATTTTGTTCAGGCCAATTATTTTTTTCCGATCGAGATACAAAATTTGAACTCGCATTTATCACCACGTCTTCTGTTGAGCTGAAGGATTTCACGAATGTCAGGTTTATTGATGGAAACCGGTTCCGCCTGCCGTGCTTCAGGTTGATTAGGATGATCAGAATCAAACTGGCTCCTTTCGGCACGGACCGGGCTGCCTGAGACCACAACCAGCACACATGCTACAAGTGTGGACAAGAGTATCAGATTTTTCATCATTTTCCCACTCACTCTGTGGATGAACAACGAAGACTAGAGTCAAACAAATATCGCAAGCTGGAGAGAATGGAGTCTTACAATGATAACTACAAAAACATGGATATTATTGGAGTATGACTGTACTTGTATGTCTATCACTTTAAGAGGTTGTTAAGTTCTACCTCCTCTCACACCAATACAACAGTAAAATTATGCCATATAGTGTTTCATTTTTAAAAATACTAGATTTTAAATTAGACCAGTCTGGCCGCGAATTCTGCCAGGCCTCTCATACAGGCAAATGACAATGTCCTTAGACGACTATTCCACCCGGGACCACCATCTGTAGAAATTTTAAAAGAAGACCCCTAAATTCAGAAATTTCAGACCGATCAGTTTGAATCTTTCTAGCCCCATTGACGGTACCTAGAACTGCATGTAAAAAAAACAACAACATTCGGATACCCGGACACCTGCCAGTCCCGTGACCGTAAAATAAAACAGACCGTCGTCTATAAGAAACGAATAAAGTGGGAGAGAACTGCTTTAATAGCTTACTTTTAAAACAGGCTGCAAAGGACTGGTGACTTTATATAACGTCGCCCGCATGATAAAACCTCGCAAAGTCGATTTTTGGCGAAAATCGTTTTTTTGCAAAAATCTATTGTTCAGACCCTTCTCCATCCCCTCACAAAATATTAGAACCAAATTCCATTCCTAAGTGTGAAAATTTTAATAAAACAGTTTCGGCCGCAAACCTCCTTATCCGTCATGGCCAAAGAATGCACACGATCAAACCTCACTAACTCTTTAGCAGGTTTTATCAGGCGGGTCAAGCGTTTGGCCCGCCTACCTGTCCGCATGATAAAAACTCCTAAATCCCTAGCGCCGCCCCCGAGGACAGTCTGACAAAAGACTGTTGGTGCTCGTCAGTCAATCAGTAGCTATGTGTGCACAATAGCCTACTAATCCTTTGGTCCTTGTCACCGCCTTATGTTTGCAGCTGTTTAACAGCACCCCCCCACCCCCCCCCAACCTCCCTTCTTCCCTCCCTCTTCTTCCATTCGACTGTTACCCCTCCCTCGCAAACAAATTTCATTTTGCATGGTTTAATTAAATACTCACATATTAAATTATTTCAAAAGGATAAAAGACAATTAATGATGTGCTGGTTTATTTTGCTGTATATCACAGATGGTCTTCTTATTTTCATTATTTTTATTATTTTAAATCTTGAGAGTAATTTCTTTAGCTGACAAATCGTATGCAGTTGGTGGGATGGCAATTACACATTCTATTGTTAGACAACAAGACTTAGTGTGCGCTTCTACCCTTATGTCTGTCTGGGGGGTCCAGATGGACTTCAAAGAAGTAGACAATAATCATATTTTAATCCCCTTACACAATGTCGCGTCAAGCCACTTTGAAGTTCGCCGACGGTGGCAAGTGCAGATGGCATTTAACCTTCTTCCATTTCACATGGCAACTCCCGTGGATGTGACATGCCGGCTTCATTTCAAAGGAGATCATTCATACTCGTAAGGGCTTTACTCCTGCCCCTCCCCCCGCCCCCCAACTCCCCAAACCAATGTACATTCTTAATTCCATTGGCTTCAACCCACTCTCTCTCCTTGTAAGAGTGTACGGCCAGTTAAATACTAACTGTCCATGATCGACCCTTGATATTTTAAAGTTTCCAATGGCATTTTGTTTGGACAATTTGGCTGTTTCACTTCAATCATCGCCGGTCTTTGATTTTTCCATAATCGTACAACCTCTTTTGTTGAAAGAAATATAAACAAAACCAAAATCAAATAATTTGGCATCGTAAAACAAAAACTCTTGAAAATGCTGTCACTGGAACATGCCATGCTGAAGCACCAGTGGAACTATGCTGGTTAAAAGACGGAAACGCTCCATCTCTACCAAAATTAAAGAGACGGAGATCAGTTAGTATTACAGAAATGAAAGCCAGCCATAGCTTATAGAAACCACCTTGTTCACCTTCAAAGACACAACAAGCAGAATACATCTTGAGAGAAACTGAGGCTACAGTTTCTCAACCAAATTAATGAGCTACCATTGCCACACCAACACTCCGAGAACACTGTGGCAGAGACAAGTCCAAAGGGAAATGCCAGCGCTGGACCATCAGTCCTATGTAACGAGTCTGAAATGATTCCACTGTCAATGGCCTGTCAACAGTGGTGGAGAATTAACTGAAATATCCTTCCACTCAAGTGTCTTTGAAGTAGGCTTTATGTGCTCTGAGGTTATACAAATGTTGCAAAGCGATGAGGGTTATCAAAAGAATGTGTATGCACTGCAAGATGTCCATGACAACCAGCAAGAAATAAGTATAACTGTCTGTACAGGCCGAGGGGAAGGAAAGTCTATGCTCTGGCACTGAACCAGTGTGGGAACGGCAAACTGGTCAAGAGAATGACATAATCAGCCCATGAGATGTAGTGTGTGAAACAATGATGAAAAAATCGGTGTGGAATTCTTCTAACTCAAGGTCAAGAGGTCATTCCAGTGAAGCAAAAGATTACCTTCAACCAAGCAAAGTGATTGTCATGGCGTGAAACTGACAAAGAGTATACTGAAGGGAAGGTTACCAAAGAATCAAAGGCTTACAGGCTGCAGGCAGTTCCACAGCCATGCCCCAAGGAGAGATATAAGTATACATACTCAAACTCTTGACAAGAATTCACTGATGAAGATCCGCAGCAGCTCATTGATTGCTTCTGGGAACTCTCATGGAATACTAAAACAATGGCCGCCACGTCTTCTTGCAGTTCTGAAACACCTGACTGGAAGAGGAGGACTCTGTTGTATCATCTGAATTTGAAAGGCATAGGGGCAGATGGTGCACAGACTTCTAAAGCCAAGCAAAAACTACTTGCTGAGCATGGGGATGTTGTAGTGACAACGATGGACTTGCAGCCAAAGCGCCTTGCTCCAGGTCTAAATGCATTGGCCTCATGTTACAAAAACAAACTTGTATGTCCATAACTTTACAATCTACAATCTGGCCAATAAAGATGATGTGGAATGCTTCTTGTGGCATGAGGTGGAAGGAGAGCTAATGCCCAGTGAATTCGCATCTTATGTGTCTGATAACTTGGGGCAACAAAGGT
This sequence comes from Onchidella celtica, assembly GCA_963931925.1. NCBI lineage: Eukaryota > Metazoa > Mollusca > Gastropoda > Systellommatophora > Onchidiidae > Onchidella > Onchidella celtica. Next base: position 50,070,268 of record OZ007579.1, read on the forward strand.
ACAAACAGTACATCGACGGCTGTACCTTCGAGAGTAGTAACCTTAGTAACCTTACTCTGGCCAAGACTCTTCTCCGCTTTCCAAGACTAAGAGCTACAGTCATGGAGCAGAAATATCTAGAGGAGGGTCACACTATAGCGGGATGTGACTGTGTGCATTCAGCGGTACATTTCCACTGCACGGGTTAACACCAATTGTCCAGCATACAACATCAGACAGATTGAGACAGCCAGTGTCTGAAACATCTTACAAGAGACACTATCTTGAGCCTTCTTCAGAAACTTCGAGCAAGCCGCTCAGCTGAGGAGCATCCGGCCTGGAGAGAAAGCCGGAGACCCTCAGGTTGTGGACCCCCGTGACATGCATCAGCATCCCGATGGGATAGTGAACTATAAACAGGTGCATGAGTTTTCAGATCTTCCACGAGGACGATGAGAGTCCAGACTCACCATCAGTGAGCCAGTTAAACTCCACATCAGAAGGGGGAAGATTGCTGAGAAGTATAACCATCTACAGGTCTTAGGAGTTGTCATCCCCAAAGATACCACAGCCACTTTCTCCCTCATTAACTTCTTTTTCTTCTCGAGATCTTGGCTGTTAAGACGAGAACCTGTAGTTATTTCTAAGACCGAGAGAAGAGAGAGAGAGAGAGAAGTGTAAAGACGGCGAGAACGAAGAGAGGGTGGGGGGGGGGGTGGATGGATGAAGAGAATGTGAGAGCAAAAAAAAAAAAAACGAAAAAGAGAGAAAGAGAGTAAATTAAGGAGGAAATCGGTCTGGTGAGAAAGAGAGATGGGTGAAGAGAGAGAAAGCGAAAGCGAAGGGGAGGAGTGTGTGTCACAGGATGAGAGAGCCACGGTACAAACAAGGGCAGGACAGGGAGATGAGACCATCATAAGAGGAAGAATATCAAAAAAAAGGGGGGGGGGGAACGGAGGGAAGGAGGACAAAAAAGGGAAAGCATGGAGAGATGGATGAAGGGAGAGGAGGAAAGAATGGGAAAGCATGGAGAGATGGATGAAGGGAGAGGAGGAAAGAATGAGCCAGAAATGCTGAAAGAGAAAATCTGCACGTTGTTGTTTTTTTTAGGTTTATTTTTAATTGATAAACCGTAGTTTTAATTCCCACAATATAAATAATTGCTCATGTATGTTTTTTAAATGTTTTTATGTGTCCATATTCCAAGCTTTTAATGTCTTCTAGTTTACTTCATTGCGATTACCCGCCTTCCACTTTCTCCAAAATAAATAATTTTATTTCTGGACTTGTCCTAAAATTACTCTATATCCCTCCTGCCGCTATACAACTTCATCCATGTCTGGTACACATCTTATTTGCCTTCGAAAACTAGTCTTTACAAAGGCAAAACGAAGATTCACCTGGATAAAGAGGTTTGCTGGCCAGTGAGAGAGGAGAAATGCGCACAATAAAACCGCCTTAAGGATAAGGAGGTTTTATCGTGCGGATTTCGGGTCAGCAAACCTGCTAAACTACTAAAACATAATTGTAATCAAAATCATCAGGGTGAGACATCAGGCAGGGTATTTGTAAGAGCAAAGGTATACTAGTGAGAAATTTTCAAGAACCTGCGACCTGTGGTTTGGAAATAAATCAGTTTTTTCCTTCTCCTGTAAAATTTCCCAAACCGGCTTTGTGAGGTTTTATCATGCGGACGACGATAAGATGTATAGATGGATCCAACCAGTGCAAAAGACACGGGTTACTACACCTGATTCTCTCCCTCCTCTCTTAATGCCAGCCGCTACTTTTTCCTCGTTCTGCAATTCTTTTCGCACCTACCAACACAGAAGACAATACAGATGATGAGACAAAGACAACGAGAAAGAGGAAACATTGAACATCAAGAGTAGGAGGTCAAGAGCATTAGGCAGATGAGCACGACAAGCCTAAGAGCTGATCCTCCTATTACATCTGTAAATTCGTTTGGATCAAAACTTACTCGAATTGCTGTATCACCAAGACAGACTTGAGTTGGAATATCGAAAACGCCAGTCTAAATCAGAATCATTATAGGCAGGTGTTAAGTACTAGTTGTCTGTGCTGGGGTGTCAACTGATATCCTTAAAAACTCGAACTGAAAGTGACAGATTGCAAATTGGATATCGATCACAATATGTCTTCATAGACATATTGACCTGTCTGCTGACGTGTAAAACGGTGGTGCAATATTTTGTTTTATTGTTCGGTTTGGTGTGTGGGAATTTATTATTCCCAAATACGGATGAAAATACTTTTGCTTCGAATGTTGTAAATGCTGCATTTTATTTTTCTTTATCTATATCTCTGCGTCTACACAAACTTTGCAGACTCTCTATCAAGAGCACAGTGCTATAACATAGCCCTTTAAAGAAAAGGAAAAAAACAAAATACAGGTTCCAAATTTCATCCTGAATTTGATCAGATTTTGAAATCTCGATTATCAAATCGTCGGCCGGGGAACAAAAACGTTGAAGTCACAAAATTTTATTATTTGACTTTTTTTAAAAAGAATTCAGTTGTCCATAAGCCACTTCATGTATACACCAAAAGTCAGATAATGTTAACATAAAAAAATTGTGAAACAAAGGCAAGAATTAGAAACATTCAACTCCACACTCGCGAAAAGCGCCGTTGTCAAAACCTTTTAAACGCCCGGAGGGACTTGACCAGATTTATACTGCCGGCGTCACTTGACCAGTTTTGAAAGGTGTCAGCTTGCGATGTTCAGGCTATTGCGTAATTTAATCTATAAGAAAGCCCGATGCAATACATCACCATACTAACCTGAAATGTCATCCCCAAAAAGATTAACAAAAAAGATGTGCCAAAGGATATGACTGATCTTGTATCAGAAAGAAAACAAAATTCGTGTGATCATTTATCAGATTAAACAGTAGATGAAAAAGTAACGCGAGTTTGTTTGGACGACAACTTGATTTACAAGTGGACAATTTTTTTTGAGATGCTTGGACGAAATAATTTATCAAGACAAGGAGAATGAGTCACTTCATGCGAGCGCACTTTTTTTTTTTTTTTTTTGGCTCAGATTGAAATGCGAATTTTAATGCATTCATTCAGTGCATGACTCAGAAATTAGATATTGCTATTAAGTTTGCTCAGATTATTATAAAGTGTTTTTTTTTTGCAAGTCTAGCAATTGAAAAATTAGATAAGACTAAATAGTCTAGCAATTGAAAAAGTAGATAAGATTAAATAAAATATAGAAATAAGAATATTCCTAGGTAAGAGAGAAATCAAACTCAGTGGGCTTCTGCCATGTATTTTAGCAGTGTCCTGTACTGAATACTTTGTAGTCGGCTGTTCTCGAACCCTTTAGGTTTTTTCATTATCAGCTGACGGTTTTGTAATTCAGTTACATCCGCTGGTATATAATCAGTTTTTCATGTACATGTGCTTCCAGCAACTAAAAATACTGAATGAATAAGACAAAATATTAATGAATTATAGATTAAATAAAAGATCTGTTAAGATATACCGAAAGTATAGATAATAAATAATAGTGTACTGAATACTTTGTTGTCGGCTGTTCTCGAACCCTTTAGGTTTTTTCATTATCAGCTGACGGTTTTGTAATTCAGTTACATCCGCTGGTATATAATCAGTTTTTCATGTACATGTGCTTCCAGCAACTAAAAATACTGAATGAATAAGACAAAATATTAATGAATTATAGATTAAATAAAAGATCTGTTAAGATATACCGAAAGTATAGATAATAAATAATAGTGTACTGAATACTTTGTTGTCGGCTGTTCTCGAACCCTTTAGGTTTTTTCATTACCAGCTGACGAGTTTGTAATTCAGGAAAAGGGAAAATAGTCCTAGTCTCAACAAATCCTAAGCTCTAGCTCTGAACATTCAGAGAAATTAACTGTTCAAACAAAATCGAACATGATGAAAAAATAAAAAAAAACAATAACGATAAGAACTGTCCTTTTAAAAAACTGGTCAAGAGGGAAAAATTGAGGTGTATGAATTACTGGTAAAGATGCAATGAATGACACAGAGACATAAAAAAAGGTGTTTAATATTGTCTAAGCTATCAGTATCATAATAACAATAGGAACACCTGTATTTAATCTAACTTTACTTCATGCACTTTGGAATGTAATTGGTTTCGCATTTTTCACCTTTCGTCGTTGCCCTTTTTTTTTTTGCTTTTATTTCACTTTCATCCGCCATCTACGTTATCTCTATTAACTCTCTGCAAGACACAACTTTTTAATATGCCATAGACGATGATCACTTTCTCGATACTGGTGGCTAATTGTGCGGTCATATCAAATGTCATCAGTCTAATGAAACCCAAGTTGAGTTATGGGTATCAAAACCTCTCATGGCACACCAACAATCAAAAACAACTTGTCTGTACAAAATAGCTATTCCATTAAATGTTCCCTATTCTGCCATTCTATTTCGAAGATGTGGAAAACGTTATTCATGGTTCCATATTTCATCTTACTTATACATAATTTGGCTATTAGTATAATGTGATTTATAATATTTATCCTCTTACTTGTACATTCGTTATGGTCTTCTTTAACTATCCCAAAGAGTGCTGTCACTTCGTCCATGTCTAATTTATAGCCTGTTTTCATGAAGATGATCTGGCCAATATGATACCAAAATTCTCTGACTTTCTTACAATGATAGAAGAAATGTTCTATATAGTCTCTTTCATTACAATATGCACAGTTTTCCGATGATTTTATTCCTATTCGTGTAAGTAGTATGTTGGTGGGATAGATATTATGTATTAATTTGAAGTGAAGAAGCCTAAGTCTACTTTCACGAGATGCATTCTTTGCTATCATAAAATATTTTGTTATATCTATATCCATCTTTCTTTTCCAAAAGCTCACTCCACAAATAGTGCCATCTCTCGTGTTTAAAAACGAATTTCGTATCTGCTTATTAGTTTTGGCAAAGAAAGATTCTACATGCTCAGGCAGCTTACGGGATCTCACTATTGCTTCCTTAATCATGTCCTTTGTGACTCTGTTTAATAATTTCCTCTGGTTTTCCGTAAAGGCATTTGCCATTGCATTATATTCAAACAGTAGTCCTGGATAATTTCCTATCTTTTCCTGTATTATCTCCTTTCTAATTACCCCTTCCTCATTCCATATGTCATATACATATCTAATATTTGCTTCAATCCATTTTGGGAAAAAAAGGAGTTTTCTTTTGTATTGAAACAATGTATTATTAAATAAAGGTTGATTTAATAAATCTTGTTGTGAGAGGTTATCCATATCGTATTCTACTACTTTTGTATCCTTGGCCTCTATCCAGGTACTAGCTACAGTTCTCCAGAATAAAGATTTGATATTATTTATTTTTACCTTATGTTTGATGCTTAAATTACCTTCTACGAAGTATTTGCTCCCTCCCAATTGTGAGAAAAAGTGTTCAGAAGTATTTACACGTCCTTCATTCATTCTATTACTTTTCGATGTCACCCCTTTCATCCACTTCATTAGAAACACTTTCTGCTGATCCTTTAAACTAATCATACCTAAACCTCCTTTAGAGAATTCTTTGCAAATTACAGTTCTTTTTACCTTCTCAAATGCTTTCTTATTTGAATATTTTTTCTGCCAAATGAATTTAAATATCTTAGTATCTATTTCTTGCAATATATTTTGCGGTAAACTCAGGGACTGTATTATGTAGCTCAGCTGTGACAATAGAAGGCTCTTTACCACAGTTATTTTACCATAACATGATAAATTGCGTCTTTTCCATCTTTGAATGATTTCTTCAATTTTTCTTATCCTTTCATTCCAGTTCTCTTCTACGCATGATATTTCTTGATCAGCATTAAAATAAATGCCCAGTATTTTCATATTATCTCCTTTCTTAAGCCACGATATTCCCACATCACAGGTTCCCACAATCCTATCACCTATTTCCATCCCCTTGCATTTGTTTTTATTTAATTTCAACCCTGAGAATTCCCCGAATGTTTCGATGTCTCTAAGAGCTTCTCTCAAATCATTAGTGTGGTTTAACATCAATGTTACATCATCTGCGTATTGGTATAATTTATTATCCAGGGTATTTTTTAATTGTATGCATTTTATATGCGAATTATATCTTACCTTAATGGCCATAATTTCTGCCACTAAAATAAAAAGTAGAGGGCTGACACAACAGCCTTGCCTCACTCCGCGTTCCGTTTTAAACCAGTTTGAGACCCAGCCTCCATTTTTTACACAGCTTTCAGTATTTCGTATCAATGTTTTAATATATTGAATAAAGTTATTGCCAAAATTGAAAGCTTCAAGTGCATATATGATTGCTTTTTTATCAATACTATCGAACGCCTTTTGGAAATCTAGCGAGACTAAGATACCTGCCCCATCTTCCTCCTTCCTTAATAGGGTCATACAATCATCTATAGTACGAATCAAATTTGAGATCGATCTGCCTTTGATAAAACCCACCTGATTATTATGTATAAGTTTCTCCATAACCCTTTGAAGTTTCAGCGCTAACCATTTAGAGAAAATTTTATAATCTGTATTAGTAAGGCTCACTGGTCTCCAATTATTTATATTATTTCTCTCTAAGTTGTTTCCCTTATGCAGTAGTGTAATTACGCCCCTTTTTTGCGTTGTTGTAAGCTCTCCCTTTATCACTGAGTCGGACAGACTTTCCCACAACAATGTTTTCAGTCGTCCCCAGAAACACTTATAAAAGGGAGTCGTCAGTCCATCACTCCCAGGTGCTGACTCATTATTAAGTTTAGATAGTGCGTATCCAAGTTCTTCTACTGTAATCTTATCTTCCATTATTTCTTTTTCGCTTTCATCTAATACTGGGTATTCGATATTTTCTAAATAGCTATTCAATAATGACTTTACATCGGTTTCTGCACTCTCTTTCTTATACAAGTTTTCAAAAAACTGTCGAATCTGATTCAATATTTCTAATGGCTTTTTGAAGGCGTTATCATTCACCCTTAGTTCATAAATAGTGTTTGCAGTCCCCTTTCTCTTTTCTAATGATAGGAAGTATTTTGTGTTCTTTTCGCCCTCCTCTATCCACTTAACTCTCGATCTTATCTGAGCCCCCCTTGCTTTGTATAAAAGAAATACTTCTAAGTTCTGTTTTAAGATTGCCATTTCTTTTTGTAGGTTTTCATTACTCGGTTCTGCGAGTAACTGCTTATTTACCCTTTCAATATCTAGTTCTAAATCTCGTTCTTTATTTTTCCTGAGCTGGGTCTTTGTTTTCGAATATTGTATGCAGAGAGATTTCATTTCAGTTTTTAAAAGTTCCCATTTAATAGTCGGCTCAAGCTCTAAGTTGTCCCGAATAAAAACGTCAATGAGCATATTCATTTCCAGAATGAAATTATCATCTTCCAGCAGTGAGTTGTTGAATTTCCAGATTGATGGTCCTTTTTTAAATGAAGCAGTACATATTTTTGCTATGACCCCTTTGTGGTCGCTGAGTGTAACAATTTCATGATAAGCATTTTCGATGTGGGCTAATAGGTTGTTATCACAAAATATGTAATCTAACCTTCTAGCTATAAAAGGTGTTTTTCTGGCCCAAGTGTAATCCTTTTCGGTCCCATGGTAGCAACGCCACGCGTCGAACAAGTCTAGCGTGTCAGTCATTTTTTGTAGCTCGAGAATTTCTTTTCGATCATGTGGCTCTCCAGCTACAATATCTAGGTTATTATCCCGAACGATATTAAAATCTCCACATATTATCTTATTATTATATAAAGACAGTGTTTGGGTCAGCTGAGATATAAACGATGCTTTTTCTGCTTTCATTACTGGGCCGTATATGTTGAGGATGGAAAATTCTGATCCCCGTATTTTAATATTGATACCTAAAACCCGCGCGGATGAATACACCAGTCTGATTTCTTCGAAACTAAAATTTTTATTGACGAGTATGATTTGGCCTTTACTTCTGTTTGTACCAGCGGAATAGAACATCTCTCCTCCCCATTCTTTCTTCCACTCTTCTCCCTGTTCATCTGTAACATGCGTTTCTTGTAAACATGCGATATCGTACTTTCTGCATTTTTTAAAAATAAATACACGTTTAATTTTTTTATTTAAGCCTCTGCAGTTCAGAGACAATACCAGCGTGGGGGTTTTTCTGAAAGCGTAGTCCTTTATCGGTCCTTGTCGTTTCCCGGTTGTCACACACGACGGGGGTTCAAATTAGGTTTCCTTTCCCTGTTGGCTGTGCTCGCAGCCTTCTGTTTCCTCCTCCTCCTGTCTCCTCACTTTTTCATTTGGTGAATCAATTGTGTCGCCGGCTCTTTTGTTCTGTAGGCTGTGTGAGCGTTGTTGTCCTCGACACGACATACTCCGTGAGCGGTTTAACATCATTTGTTTTATGTTTGTTTGTTTACCTGTTCCTCGTTCACCTGTTCTGTCTTTTGTTTTTGGTCTACTGTTGTGTGTTCCCTGGCTAGTTGTATCTGCATAAGTAGGTGAGCGAATACTTGTGTTTGTTGTGTGCTTGTCTGAGTCGTGCTCTGTGTTTGGAATGTCATTGTGTGTCACTGATATGTTTTCCCCTTTGTCGTTGTCATCGTCAACTGGTGTCCTGCGAGCGCACTCTTTGATTCACATACATCTGGACCCAGAGGTCATCTCATCAAATGTGAGAAAAAGAAAAAAACCCGGAGAGTGGAAGGGGAATGAAAGAAAGAAATTAAGGCAGTCTGGACAAGAGTATGAATGTAATGGAAAACAACTTTCTGCAAAGATAATGCTAGATCGCTGCCAATGCCAAAGCAAAAGTACATCTTGCAAAAAACATCATAGATGACGATCGCAAAGAGTGTTTCACTTATATTTGGTCATTGACATGGGAAGGGGAAAAGGCCTACGTTAAAAGGGTGGATGACAAGATTGGCACAGAAGAAAATTCACCACAAACGATGAAAGCAAGCGCCATCACACATAGGCGTTTCATCTGAAATGCCCATGTTTGGGAGCTTGGCTGAACTACATCGAGTCTATTGGGAGAAATGTGATGAAAAAAAAGTAGACAACCCCTCTCTTTGAGAGTATTTTCAGAATTGTTTGATGAGAGCAACCTTGCCCTATTTGCACCCAAAAAAGACCAGTGTGACATTATGAATGTGACACGAGACTGGCAATGTCCACACCGAGGACTGGACTGTCCACCAACAGGAGAAGGCTTCTGCACGTAGACAAAAAAGAGGCAGACAAGCAAGCCGCCCTACATGTGATCAGGGCTCCTGCAGGAAGCCATCATGCCCTGTCCATGGACCTCGAAAGTTGCTTTTGTCTCCCCAGCTACAGGCGGCAGCGCTTTATTATCGCTCGAGACCATTCGCCCTGGACGCAAGAGGGGAGACCCAACAGCAACTGTCGTCAGGGCATTGCAATATAAACCAAACAGAAACATCCCTTTCAAGCTGCAGGTCAATGGTGAATGGCAAGAACTACCCAAGCAAAGGAACTACCAGGATGGTAAGCAGAGTCCAAGGCCACTGTACAAGGACAAGCTCAAGTTCCAAGAAAGTAAATACAAACACTTGCAGGAACTAAAGGCAGTAACCCTACGAAACCACCAGACTTTTTACAACAACTTGCCTCATTGACTTAGATTTTCTTGAGTGACGTTGTTGTATTACTGTACAAAAGTATTTTTCAGGTACTCCTTATTAACTTACAGTTTATTCCTGTACATCAAACTTTGAGACATTGCGTTTTGTCATAAATGTGTTACACAGCTCAACATGTTTTGAATTTTGTCACTTTTCTCTTTGTTTCCATCAATACGGAAATTTGAGAAAATTTATATCTTTGTCTTCCTGTCTTTTACATCAGCATGTAAAAAAATGTTTTTGTTCTTGTTCTATGCAAAAATCAAGTGTATTTAACAATACTCACAAAACGCTGAGCTCGTGCATAACAGTTAATTGATAAATTCATGTTAACTGTATCTCTCTCTCTCTCTCTCTCTCTCTCTCTCTCTCTCTGTACACATACAGACTGCTTCACACACATGTCCATAACTAATGGTCACAAAGGTTGACAGACAGAAAAACACACAAAGACAGACAAGCATGCAGACACAGATCTACCCGGACACACAGCCACACATACACACACACACATACACACACACCCGGATCACAGAGAGAAAAAAGATCATTCAGTTTCAGTTATTCAACATCTTTTATTGTTTTGTTGTTGTTTAGTTTAGGCTAATTATTTCTTCCGAAACAAATTACTAAACAGCAATCACCACCTCTTGTTTTGGGCTGAAATATTTCCCGAATGTTAAGAAGGACATGTTGAGCCTGAATGGCACTAACTGCAGATTAAGAATAAAGAGCTAGATCTGTCTATCCTTGATCCAATTAGTGGGACTCAGACCCGTTAGCAATAGCACCCTCCAGTTATTATTTGTTAGCACTTCACATAAAATCAGTCTGTCATAAATTACTGTTAAATGTTTCCATTTAATCATGCGTGCTAGCTTTAATAGCATTTTAAGAACCTTACACTCTTTCTCTGCATGATACTCAAAGATACTAAGATAGAAACATAGTAAGATAAACGTTGCCATAAATTGTTAGCCGCTAGCCCGTTTGCCTAACCAAGCTGAGCAAAGTTCATATAACTTCCCACTATAATTTAATTATTATTTCACATCATTTAAATATTATATTATACCAGAACTAAAATAATGGGTAAAACTTAAATAAATCAGCCAAAGGAATTCAAACTTAATTAAGCTACATTAAAGCGTGTACTTTACAAATACTTTGAAATATTTACAAACTTGTTTTTAGTCAGGACAGAATAAACGCGTCCTACTGGCTTGAAGACTTAGCTGGAACTGACTGGCCCACGTTATCACCCAAGCGTCACCTCAAAACACGCAACCAGTTTACTCCCTTATCCTCCTTAGCATGTTCTCTAAGTGGAAATTTTAACAAAACATTATAACAAATAAAAACATTTTTAAAAACTACCCTCCTGCTCGTGTATGTTCTAAATACACTATGTTAATAAAATATTGTTTAACAAGATCAATATTAAACAAAACTTACGATGTAGTGATACATGACAAGATTCCACCTATGGAACCAAAGATGGTCATTTAAATTGACCAATCCTAGACAATACAAACAATGCTAAGACCATAATTTAAAGTTGGCGCAGTGAGTAGATCAGTTGATAATGTTACTCAACATTACATGCACATCACTCGTGTCAACTGCGTGATAAAACAATAAGGGGAGATTATCTACAGTTGCTGCACACTTTAACACCGTGGTTACTTCCCCTTGACCACATCTAGTGGTCCAGCTAGCCAAAATAAATATCGGGTTTGTCTGCCTTTCACCGCAGCGAGCTATAATTCAGGGCGGTGATTTTATGCACGGTCACGAACTGTGTATAGTATAACAGCGTTTTCTTCCCACCCACATCCCCCTCCGCTAAAACAAAAAAAACAAAAAAACACCACTTTCCAGTAACCATTTTGTCTCAAAAGATCCTATTGAATAAGTTTGTTTAGCCTTTTTTCAGATGGCTATGAAATCTATATGTCATGTCTCTAGGGTGTAGATTTATAAAATGAAACTTAACAGTCACTACAAAATGGAGTTACGGTGTTCTTATTTGTACCTTAAAATACTGAGAGAAACCGCAATCTTCCAGTTTTCCACCATTTTGTGACATACAAAACAATGAAACAGAATGTCTCTAAGTCCCAAATTAAATGACAACACATGTACATATAATAAGATAAGAATAATAAGACACGTTGCATAACTTTATTATCCTGTTGTCAGGAAATTTGTTGAGACATCATAAGTAACAGTACATCAAATACAATATCAAAAGAACACAGGTCTCTAACTCATACTGCATACATGCATTTATATTTACACAACATTACCAGCAAAAAAGAACATTACACAGAACATTAATAGATTTGGAAAACTCAAAAGAGCATACCAAATTTGGAAACACTACTGCTTCAAATGACGGATGGCAAAAAAAGATCACCTACAGTGCTCTCTGTTTTTAAATATAGTAATCGTCCACTAGATTGGGATCAGACTATCTGATATGATAGAACAGGGGATGGGAGCAGTCATTTAGAATTGATTTCAATTTCTGAATAACTCATCAAAATTCATAAATTCACTGTTACTTAGACAGCAAAGCATTTTTTGATAATAGAAGTGTAATTGTTCTTTCGTGCTCCTTTGCATCTCCACCCCAGGCTGTAATGCAAAATAGGATGATACTTTGATAGTTGACTTATAAATTTTATGTTTGTGTGTTTTGTCTACATTAAATGATCTAAGTTTCCTCAGGAAATAATTGTTTCTTTGCCTGTGCGTGGACTGAGGTGGTATGAATGTGCCAGTCGAGCTCGGAGTTGCCGTGCATTCCAAGATATTTTCAGATCAACTATCTCAACATTTTGATTACAGATTTTAAGCAGTGGAAGTAATGTTGCGTCTGTAAACTTGGTTCTGAAATCAATTACCAATTCCTTTTTTTCTTCACATTTAATAGTAAAAACTGATCTGCACACCATTGTGTAAACCACTGTATAGTGTTAGTACATTTAAATAAGCATCTATCGATTGGGCCAGAAATCATTTCTTGAATGGGATGGACATCTGCAAGTTTAGGGTGGTACAAGGTTTAAAAAAATACCTTCATTACATTTATTGTAAACAAGACATAAATGCATGTATATGTATATAATTATATAAGGGAACAATAAAACAGAAATAAGTAATCAAGTATGATGAAAATAAATGAAGAAAAGAAGAGGTACTTTGGATGTGAGGCATATGTGTGATACATAATGAAATGTTCATATAGAAGGGCAATTTCGTTGTGGTGGAATCACTGTTTGGTGTTAATTTTCAAATTCTTTTTGTCTCTTGCAGCACAAGTGAAGAAACAAAGGCCATGAAACCCTGTTATTCTTAGAGTTAACATGTAAAACAAGAGTGAGAATGCAGTTTGCAGTAGCTGCATTCAAAGGCCTATTAATGGCAGCCCTTGAGATTTTTGTATTGTGAAATCACACAAACAGTTCATGCAGAGGAGTGGCTTGGTGTTTATGAAAACTCTGAATTTGCTGAATAGGCAGGGCTAAGCATGGCTAGGTTGTAGAGATAAGATCCACATCTCCATTTAGAGCCTGATTTTAAATTATTACACCCATGCATTGTTTAATAATTTCACCCTGTCTTCAGTTGTGGAATCATTTATGGTTGTGGAATCATGCTTGTGAATTTCCACCACAAAAAGAACATGAATCTAACTTAATGCATGCAAATAATCAAATTCCAGTGCAGAATGATCAAACAGAGCAATAAAATGCTTTCATCACACAGTAAAATGAAATGAATTAAAAATGCAAATCAGGCTTCATAATGATTAAAAATGTCAAAATAGCATTAAACTTCTTTGAGAAGACATTTCATGCCCTGATATTGTGCAACTAAGGTGAGAGAAAAAGTCAGGGGTTGTCTTTGGCTGTAATCATTGCCGCGCCATGGTAACCGAGTTCGCCATCTGCGCTATTGGATTTTATAAAAAACATTCAAACTGACATGTTAATCTGAGATTTTATGGATTATGCTGCTGCTTCATGCTGTCGTCTTATTTAATTGGTAGCATAATCTCACCCTTGATTGTGGAATAATACAGGTACTTTTGTTAAGCAGAGGAGTGATTTGGCAGATGGGAAAACTGAATTGCAGGCAAAGAGTTGCATGCAGCACTTGTCAATCAGTCATGTACGTGTCTGTTTGTTCCACATTCTCCACAAAGGACTTGAATATCTATAGCATCCTTTCCAATGTCAAAATATACCCCCAAATTTCTAGCCTTCTCTGAAAAGGATATGTTCTCATTCCCAATGTAGATATTACCTACATCAATCGGATTCCATCCTCTCTTTGTGTTACACAATATCACCTCAGTCTTATCTTCATTAATCTTTAGCTTGTTAGATTCCATCCAGTTTTTCACATCATCAATGCAACACTATAATTATAGAAGTAATAATAATAATAATATATTATCAGTAACAGAATAAGTATAGTATAATGTGACCGTGAAATAACTTTACTTTCATGCACCTTGGAATACCAAAAGTTATTGCATTTTTCATCTTTTCCTCATTGCCCTTTTTTTTTTCTCTTACCTTTATTGTTTTTTTCATATCTCACTCACTCCCTCTCACATTTTTCATTCATCCATTCTCTGATTTTCATTTCTGCCTCAGATGCCAGTTTCATGGCTGCCCCCCCCCCCCCCCCCGTTTTTTTTCTTTTTTCTTTATCTCCATTTCACTCGCTCATATAATAATATTTCCATTCATATTTAACAAGATGGTCTAGAGGCAAGGTGCTCGCCTCCCATGCCAAGGGTCCCGGGTTCTAAACCCGGGCAGTGCAGGCATGTTGGAAAGTGGATTTTTCTCATATTTTCAAGTCCCTGGTCCTATTGGGGGGTAGGATCGAGTAGTTCTTGGAAATTGGATTTTTCTCATATTTTCAAGTCCCTGGTCCTATTGAGGGGTAGGATCGAGTACCTAGTCTTCTCGGATAAGGACGAAAAAATTCGGAGGGCCCGTTGCACGTTGCGCACGTTAAAGATACCTTGGCAGTTGGAAATCGTAAAGAGCAGGCCGAAAGGCCGCTGCCCGGGCAAAATTGAAATTAATAGATTAAAATTTATCCATATCATCTCTGAAAGCGTTCTCTGGTGTTCTGTAAAGGCATTTATCACTGCGTTATATTCAAACATCAGACTTGGGTAATTTCCTGTTTTTTCCTCTATGGTCTCTCTTCGAATTATTCCTCTCTCGCTCCACACAACATGTATATATCTTATATTTGCCTTGACCCATTTCGGGAAGAAAAGGAGGTTTCTTTTATATTGGAACAACTTATTATTAAACAAGGGTTGATTTAACAATTCCTGTAGTGACATGTTATCAGTGTCACAAACAATTACTTTTGTGTCCTCTGCTTCTATCCAGGTAGTGGCTACAGTTCGCCAGAACAAAGATGTGATAGTGTTTATTTTTGCCTATGTTTAAGGCTGAAATTACTTTCTACAAAGTATTTGTGTAACAGCTGAGGTTGTTCTAGCACGTTATAGTAGGGGGGAGTTAGTTGATCTAACTACAACCCTTTAGAAAACGAAACTATTACAGCTGTAAAATAAATAAACACGAGATCCGACGATAGATTAAATAATACTAAAGTTTAATAACTGTATAGTGAACAATAAAATACTAGGAAGACACCAGAGAAACTAAATATCTACGCCACACAAAAGGAAACTCACTTACTCACCGACCAACCACTCACACAGGTCTATATATATAAACATTCCTACAGAAAGTTCCCGAAATAAACGTCACCTTTGCCCTCGCACAAACTAACCAATCACGCATCAATACGTCATCAGGTTACATCACTCAGGGCCAAATCTGGCGTAAACATTCGTATCCACAACGTTATCGAATATTCGGGAACATACTAATATTTACTGAACGAGTCAAAACACCTTTGACAACAAGCGAGCGAGGAAAAAAACTACTCACTAGAAAAGAAGGTCAGGTCACGGAGTACAGTACACTCTGGCGGTTGTCAACAATAAAATGAAAAAAGTAGTGGACACATGCTCAGCCACCAGCACAACAACAAAACCGGGGGAGGGCAAGGGGTAGCCCGCAGATGCTACACAACTCCCCAATTTAAGTTGAATATCTTTCAACTCCAAAAACATTATACAGCGTCTGCACTATCGTGAAATAATCTTATAGCACTCCCAATCTCACAAAGGTAGTTGCTAATTCTATTACAATTAATAACAATTTCAGTGTCTTCCCGAATGTCATCACAAATACAATACAATGCAGTGTACTTTGCATCACTAATACCATAACTAATACAATACCGTCATTGCTTCCCAATAGTAGGCCTACTGGTCAAAATAACACAACGCCACTACTGTGGTGAAACAATGGTCAATGATATTATTACAAATCATATAAGGTGAAACGATGGCCCATAGTTTACATAATGCTTCGTGCACGAATCATAGCATATAACTTGTTGTACATAACATGGTTATCTCCAAAATGTATAACTCATACGTACAATGGCAAAAATACCAATACATACCGACCACTGATCAGGGTCTTTCTTCATCATATTAGGTCAAAACAAGTTACAACATTGCAATATAACACAAACACTGCTTGCTGGCAGTCCCCATTTGGGTTACATTTTCCAAAAATTACACCAAGTTCCATTAGTAACTAATATGACATAGCATAAAATCAAAATGTGACTAACACATCATGACTCTCTATCAGCCATCAATTCAATATTCAGTCACAGATGAATTATGTCCCCAATTACAGTACAATACTGCCGTCCTAGAAATTCATCTAGTAGGCAAAAGTATGGGTTACAATGCATTTCACTGATAGTGTACTACTTTAAAATACCCTGCTCAGGAAATCGGCACAGACATTTTCTCTGCCTTTTACGTAGTGACTCCTGAATCGATAAGACTGTAAAAATAAACTCCATCGTAATAACTTTGGACTGTCAAACTTGGCAGAGTTCAAAAACTCTAATGACCGATGGTCAGTTTGGAGCACAAACTCCTTTCCATACAAATACAAAGTAAACTTTTTTACAGCCCAAACAATAGCTAAACATTCGCGCTCTGAGACCGAATATTTTGTCTCACGAGGCAATAGCTTACGACTAGCATATGCCACAGGGTACAACTTTCCCTCGTGTTCCTGCATAAGACTAGCGCCTAATCCGCGATCTGATGCATCAGTTGCTAAGACAAACTCTTTGGAAAAATCTGGCAAACATAACACGGGTTTGGAGATAATGACATTCTTCAAAGAGGTGTACGCTTTCTCCTGCGTTTCATCCCACTGAACTATATTGGGCTGACCCTTTCTAAGTAAATCAGACAATGGTGATGCAATCGCTGAAAAGTTAGGAATAAATTCATGGTAATATCCCACTAATCCTAAGAATGCTTTCACTTCCTTCTTAGTGGTGGGTCTGGGTGCGTCTCGTACCTTACATACATTCTCTTCTAACAGGCCAATCATACCTTCTCCCACTAAGTGTCCAACAAAGTCTACTTCAGACGTTCCAATCAGACACTTCGATGGTCTTGCAGTTAATCCAGCTTGGTCCATCCTCTGCAGTAAGTCCTTGAGAGTCTTCACATGCTCGTCGAATGTCTCTGTATGAATCAGCAGGTCGTCCACATATGCTGTCACATTGTTCATTCCACGGATCAATGGCTTTACGATCCTGTTCAGCGTGGCTCCTGAGTTCATCGTCCCAAAAGGCATCCGAATGAATTCATAGTGTTCGCCCATGGTGACGAACGCCGTCTTGGGAATGTCTTGCTCTCGAACTTTCACTTGCCAGTATCCCTTGCTCAGGTCAATCCGAGAGAATAATTTTCCTATCGAGAGACTCTGAAACACTTCTAATGGCGCTGCTGTCGGATGAGGGTCGAATACTGTGATCTTGTTTAACCTCCTGTAGTCGATGCAGACTCGGTTGGATCCGTCCTTCTTCTTGACGACAACAATAGGTGAAGCATAAGCTGATGAGCTCCTTCGAATGATGCCCAGCCGTTCCATGGTGCTAAGCTCCTCCTTCAATGAGTCGCGCATAGCGTAGGGCACCGGGTATGGTCGTTGTCGAACTGGTACCTCTGTCGTCAGGTCGATGCGATGTTCACCCAACTGGCAGCATCCAGGGAGATTGGTGAAGACGTGCTGGTAATTCTTCACCACATTGCAGAGTTCTTGACGTTGTTCCGATGTCAGTTGCGTTCCATACTGGATATCTCTGTAGCCTTCATTCTGGTCCCAGCTTCCTAGGTCGGCAAGGTCCTCCGTCGTTCCACCGTTGTCGCCTTCCAGGTCGCAGTCCTCGATGATTGTCATGCCAGCTGACTCCACGGGTTGACTCTTGTCCATCATGTCGTCCTCTGCCAGTACAGTCTCAGCACTATCACCGCCGCCGTCCTTTATGGCGTTGACATGTTCAGGCGTGGTATCTCTCCTACTGTTGTCCATCCCACACATCTCGGTCACAATAGGTCTCGGTTCCATTGCCACTGCTGCTGCTTTTGACGTCCTTGGAATGTATCTCTTGAGGAGGTTGGCGTGCAAGGTCTTTTCTTTTGCACCCATCTTGACTCTATAGTCGTTAACACCGACAACTGAGACTACCTTATATGGTCCCTTCCATTGGACTAGGAGCTTGTTAGTGTTCGTCGGCAGTAGCACCAACACTTCATCTCCGGGGCGGAACTTCCTCTCTCGCGCCTTCCGGTCGTAGTAGGTCTTCTGTCTACCTTGAGCCTTGGAGAGTTATTCCGTCGCTAACTTCCATGTGTCCTCCAGCCTCTCACGTAGTTCCATGACGTACTGGTGAATGGTCTTTGTTTCCGGCTCCTCTACGTCCTTGGTCCATAGTTGTCGTAAGATGTGCATTGGTCCTCTCACAGTTCTCCCATACAGCAACTAGAATGGGGCAAACTTGGTCGACTCTTGGGGAACTTCACGATATGCGAAGAGCAGCGGGTTGATGTATCTGTGCCACTGCTTGGGTTGCTCTGCGCACAGTCGCCTTAAGGTCTTCTTCAGTGTGCCGTTAAATCGCTCCACCAACCCGTTGCACATAGGGTGGTAGACTGTAGTGGTCGACTGTCGAATTCCCAGTAGTCTATTCGTTTCCTTCATGACATCTGACATAAACTGGGTCCCTTGGTCGGACAAGATCTCTTCGGGCACACCCAAACGGCTGTAGATGTTCACTAAGACTTCTGCTACCGTTTCTGCGTCGATCTTCTTCAAGGGTGTGGCTTCGGGGTAACGAGTAGCGTAGTCTATGTACACCAGGATATACCGATGTCCACCTTCACTTGGGGGGTCGATAGGTCCTACTAAGTCCACGGCCACTCGCCTAAATGGTACGTCCACTACTGGCATACTCTGCAGGTGCACCTTTGGGGTTGCTCCTTTGTTCACCGTCCTCTGGCATATGTCGCATGAGCGGCAATATCTCGCAACGTCACCTTCAATTCCAGGCCAATAAAAATTGCTCATAACTCTGTCTTTGGTTTTCTTCACGCCGAGGTATCCTCCGACGATCGAGTCGTGGGCTACACTCAGTACATACTCTCTGTTTCTCGGGTAGTACCACTTGCCTTATAACCGTCGCCTGTCTCAGGTCCTTGTAGATCCGGTACAGTACTCCTCCATGTTTCTCAAAATGAACAGATTTATTGCCTCTATTAGTTGGGATCTTCTTCTGCTCTAACTTCCTAATGACTTCGTCTTCTTCTTGGAGTCGGATAAGTTCCTCTCTATCCACTCCCGCGTGCCGTTCTGCCCTCGGCACCTTCAGCGACGTAGACCGGTCCTTCCTCTTCTCCTGGGCCCTCGTGGTCACCGCTCCTACCATCACTTCAGTATCAGGGTCGTACGGATCCTTCGCTCCGTCCACGTTCCCGACTACTAGGTCGCAGATGGTCTCCGGGAGACACAGCGCCGTCACTTTGCCCGTCAGGTAAGGCGTCTTCACGTCGATAACGGCTTCCTCCGCCGCTAGCAAGGAGTTATCGATCCTCGCGATAAGTTTCTTCCCACCGGTGAGCTGTCCGTCGTCCACCAGTGCTCGCCGCACCACTACACCTTCACAGCCGGTATCTCTTAGGACATCTACCGCTCGATTTCCAATCAAGCCCTTCATCACTGGTAACTTCAGTTTCTCCACGGTCCTTCCGTTACTGCATCCTCCGCAAGTAACAGGCACCGCTAACTGTAGCTTCCCGTCCTTCATTACCGCTTGAACGTTGATGCTGGTGTCAGCCGTCGTCGCATCCTGTCTCGACGACTCGTCCGCCGCTATCACTACGGCCGCCGCCGCCTTGTTCGGCTTGCCTCGTCCCATATCCTTCTGGGCTGGACACATCCTCCGAACGTGGCCTGGCTTTCCACAAAGGTAACATTTCAACTCACCTTTGTCGTTTAACTTTGCACGACACTCCGTCGCCTTGTGTACCGGCCTCTGGCACCTATGGCAGGCCTGTGGGCTTCTGTCTCCGTTGGGCCTCTGCCGCACTGGCCGGCTCTGCAGTCTGGCGCTCCCGCTGAGTGTCCGGTTCCTCGTTACCAGGTACGCCTCCGCTGAATCTGCGATGTCCTGTAGCGTCTTT
This sequence comes from Onchidella celtica, assembly GCA_963931925.1. NCBI lineage: Eukaryota > Metazoa > Mollusca > Gastropoda > Systellommatophora > Onchidiidae > Onchidella > Onchidella celtica. Next base: position 50,090,580 of record OZ007579.1, read on the forward strand.
GGTTTCCTCTCCCTCACATGGGTTGCAAGGTCTGGTGGGCAGGCATCCATGAATTGCTCTCTGACGAACAGATCTCTCACTCCTTCGTAGGTCTCCTCCGTCTTCGACAGCTTTATCCACCTCTCTAAATAGGTCTTGATCCTGGTCAAAAACATTCCAACATCTTCTCCATCTTCAGGCTTACCTTGTCTGAACATGAGTCTGTATCCGTCCTCTGACAGGTTGTACCTCTTCTGCAACGCTACCTTGACCTTGTCGTAGTCCTTGGCTTCGTCGATCGGTAGTCTGCAGAAGCACTCCAAAGCTCTCCCGGTCAGCAGGGCAGACAGTGATGTCGTCCAGGTGGATCTGGGCCATTCAGCTGTCTCGGCAAACCTCTCAAACCGCAGCAACCAGCTATCCAGATCGCCCTTCTTGTCCTGAAATGCAGGTAGCTTGGGTCTCTTAGAACTGGCGTGGTCGTCGGTCTTCTGCGCTGAGTCGTTGCCTCCACGTTGCTGGCGCATCCTCTCTATCTCCAACTCGTGATTCATCTTTTCCCTTTCCAGCTGTCGTTCAGCCTCCTTCTCCTGTCGTTCAGCCTCCTTCTCTTGTCGTTCAGCCTCATTCTCATGAGCCTGTCGTTCAGCCTCCTTCTCCTGTCGTTGAACCTCCAGCTGTCTTTCTCTTTCTAGGCCTTCACGGAGGTAGTCCCGTCTCTCCTGCCCAGTGAGCTCCATAGCCTCCGCTTCCTGGCTAAGCCTTCCAATAACCTCCGACATGTTGTAGATAGCTTGTCGATGATATTCTACAATAAACTATGTAAATAAATCTAGTAATTTTGATCTGGTCCGCTCGAATATGGTCGGATCCCGGACGAGCCCCCAATATGTAACAGCTGAGGTTGTTCTAGCACGTTATAGTAGGGGGGAGTTAGTTGATCTAACTACAACCCTTTAGAAAACGAAACTATTACAGCTGTAAAATAAATAAACACGAGATCCGACGATAGATTAAATAATACTAAAGTTTAATAACTGTATAGTGAACAATAAAATACTAGGAAGACACCAGAGAAACTAAATATCCACGCCACACAAAAGGAAACTCACTTACTCACCGACCAACCACTCACACAGGTCTATATATATAAACATTCCTACAGAAAGTTCCCGAAATAAACGTTACCTTTGCCCTCGCACAAACTAACCAATCACGCATCAATACGTCATCAGGTTACATCACTCAAGGCCAAATCTGGCGTAAACATTCGTATCCACAACGTTATCGAATATTCGGGAACATACTAATATTTACTGAACGAGTCAAAACACCTTTGACAACAAGCGAGCGAGGAAAAAAACTACTCACTAGAAAAGAAGGTCAGGTCACGGAGTACAGTACACTCTGGCGGTTGTCAACAATAAAATGAAAAAAGTAGTGGACACATGCTCAGCCACCAGCACAACAACAAAACCGGGGGAGGGCAAGGGGTAGCCCGCAGATGCTACAATTTGCTACTCCCAAACTGTGAGAAGAAATGTTCAGAGGTGTTTATGTGGCTTTCATTCGTCCTATTACCTTTCAATTTCAGCCATTTCATCCACTTCACTAGGAATATTTTCTGCTGGTCTTTTATACTAATCATACCCAATCCTCCTTCAGACAATTCTTTGCAAATTACAGTTCTTTTTACCTTCTCAAATGCTTTCTTATTTGAATATTTTTTCTGCCAGATGAATTTAAATATCTTAGAGTATATTTCTTGTACTATGTTTTGTGGCAGACTTACTGATTGTACTATATAGCTCAATTGTGATAGTAGACGGCTCTTTACCACAGTTACTTTACCATAACATGATAAATTGCGTCTTTTCCATCTTTGGACGATTTCTTAAATTGTCCTTACCCTTTCATTCCAATTCGCTTCCACACAGGATATTTCTTTATCAGCATTGAAGTAGATGCCTAGCATTTTCATGTTAAACAGTCATCTATTGTACGAATCAAATTCGTAATAGATCTGCCTCTGATAAAAACTACCTGATTACTATGTATAAGTTTACCCATGACCCTTTGGAGTTTTAAGGCTAGACATTTAGAAAAGATAAGACTCGCTGATCTCCAGTTGTTTATGTTATTCCTCTCTAGATTGTTTCCCTTATGTATTAATGTGATTACTCCCCTTTCTTGAGTGGCTGTAAGTTCTCCCTTTCTAACTGAATATGATAGGCTTTCCCATAGCAATGTTTTAAGTCGAAACCAGAAACATTTATAGAAGGGAGTCGTAAGCCCATCACTCCCAGCTGCTGACTCATTGTTAAGTTTAGATAATGCGTTTCCCAGATCTTCTACTGTAATATCTTCTTCCATCAGTTCTTTTTCGCCTTCGTCTAGTACTGGATATTCAGTGTTTTCCAGAGAGTCATTCAATATGACTTTCCTTCCGTTTCTATACTATCTTTCCTATACAGACCCTAAAAAAACTGACTGTCGGATCTGATCCAATATGTCTAACGGTTTTCTAAAGACGTTATCCTTTACCCTTAATTCATATATTGTGTTTACCATTCCGTTCCTCTTTTCTAGTGATAAAAAGTATTTTGTGTTTTTTTCACCCTGCTCTATCCACTTAACTGTCGACCTTATCTAGGCCCCTCTTGCTTTATGTAGCAGAAGTATTTCTGGAGTCTGTTTAAGGATTGCCATTTGTTTTTGTACGTTTTGATTGTTAGTTTCTGCATGTAACTGTTTATTTGTCCTTTCAATCTCCAGTTCTAATTCCCGTTCTTTATTTTTCCTGAGCTGGTTCTTTTTGTTTGAATACTGTATACAGAAAGATTTTATTTCAACCTTAAGAAGTTCCCATTTAACAGTCGGTTCAAGCTCCGAGTTGTCCCTTGTAAAATCATCTATGAATGCATTCATTTCCAGGACGAAATTGTCGTCTTTCAATAAGGAGCTATTAAGTTTCCAGATCGACGGCCCTGTTTTAAATGCAATATCACATATTTTGACTACTAGCACTTTGTGGTCGCTGAAGATCAAAATTTCATGGTATGCATTTTCAATATTGGCCAATAGATTATTATCACAGAAAATGTAATATAGCCTTCTGGCTATGAACGGTGTGCTTCTAGCCCAAGTGTAGTCTTTCTCGGTCCGGTGAAACAAACGCCACGCGTCAAGTAAGTCCAACCTGTCCAACATTTTTTGCAGCTCGCTGGTTTCCCTTACATCATGCGGCTCTCCTGCTACTATATCTAGGTCATTATCAAGGACGACGTTAAAGTCCCTACATACTATATTATTGTCATAAGTCGAGATTATTTGGGTCAACTGCTTTAAGAAAGGTATTTTTTCTGTTTTAATTATTGGACCGTATATGTTGAAAATGCAAAATTCTGAGTCCCGTTTTTTAATATAAATGCCTAACACCCGATCTGACGAGTACAACAATCTAATTCCCTTATAACTTAGGTTTCTGTTGATGAGAATAATTTGAGCTTTGCTTCTATTTGTACCCAAAGAAATAAAACATCTCCTCCCCCCCCCCCACTCCTTCTTCCACTCCTCCCCCTGTTCACTTGTGACATGAGTTTCCTGTAAACATGAGATATCGTATTTTCTGCATTTTTTAAAGATATTGGAACGTTTACTTTTTTTATTTAGGCCTCTGCAATTCACAGACAGAACAAACATAGGAGTTTTCTAAAAGTGTAGTCCTTATTCGGTCCTGGTCGTTGCCTGCTAAGCACACGTGAATGAGGAGAACTTAAGTTTCGTTTCTCTTTTGGTTGTGCTCCCAACCGCCTACCTCCTCCTCCTGTCGCCTTACTTTCTCACTGGGTGGTTCAATTGCTTCTCCGGCTCTTTTGTTTCGTTGGCCGAGTGCGGGCTCACGTAGTCCTCGGGAAGACAAACTCCGAGATCCGTTTAAAAGTATTTGTTTTATGTCTGTTTGTTTAGTTGTAGCACCTCTCTCACCTATTCGTGTTTTGGGGCGACTTACGTGTGCCCCCTGAGTGGTCACACCTGCATAATTAGCTTTAGATGAGCAAGTACTTACCGTGTTAGAGTTTGTTGTGTGTTGGTCTAATTGCTCTTTGTTTGGAATGTTGTATGTGTGTGTTACTGATACACTTTCCTCTGCGTCCTTACTGCTGTCTACAGGACTTGTCGATGTAGTGTCACTATTGTTGGTGTGTCGTCCTGGTCTGACCTGTTCTCTATAATAAATGATACCCTTCCATAGGCCTATGGGAATGGATACCCCAATATTTATCAAAGGGATATCAGCATAATATACAAAACGTCTTCCCGTTTTAAAGCCTGTCCATCCCCCCTTTTCGTCCCTGTAATGCTCTTCTCGTATATATATGAGCGCAACACCACACCTTTATTAGTCAGGGCCTTCTCTATTTCCTCATTACTCACCGATAATGGGATGCCTCCGATTATAATTTTAGTTGTGCTTGTCGTTGCATCAGTGACAGAGAAAGGGTTTCTCGCTAGCAACGAGACAGACTGACCGTTAAATATAATGCCCTGCGTTAGCAGCTTTTCCCTTGCACCAGTCCCTTTAACATATAAATTATCCTCCACAGGCCCCCAATTTTCTGAGCGCCCTCCACTCCTAAAGGTCCAGTGGTAGCCTCACAGGCTCTACATAAATAGATAGATAGATAGATAGATAGATAGATAGGTAGATAGATAGATAGATAGATAGATAGATAGATAGATAGATAGATAGATAGATAGATATATGGATGAATGGATGGATGGATGGATGGATGGATGGGTGGGTGGGTGGGTGGGTGGGTGGATGGATGGATTGATGGACGGACGGACGGACCGACGGACGGACAGACAGACAGACAGACAGACAGACAGACAGACAGACAGACAGACAGACAGACAGACAGACAGACAGACAGACAGACAGACAGACAGACAGACAGACAGACAGACAGACAGACAGACAGACAGACAGACAGACAGACAGACAGACAGACAGACAGACAGACAGACAGACAGACAGACAGACAGACAGACAGACAGACAGACAGACAGACAGACAGACAGACAGACAGACAGACAGACAGACAGACAGACAGACAGACAGACAGACAGACAGACAGACAGACAGACAGACAGACAGACAGACAGACAGACAGACAGACAGACAGACAGACAGACAGATAGATAGATAGATAGATAGATAGATAGATAGATAGATAGATAGATAGATAGATAGATAGATAGATAGATAGATAGATAGATAGATAGATAGATAGATAGATATTACTGTAGGCCTACTCGATATAGATGCGTTCTTACACGTCATCAAATAAAATGGTAATTAAAAAAATTGACATAGGGATCAAACGATAGGGTGAGGGGAAACATGAGAAATGTTTACGACATATTTACAACCTAAGTTCAAAGAACATGTCTATGATATTCTCCCATACGTAAATGTATACGTATTTCAAAAGTGTGCACAAACAACAAACAAAATCATAACAAGAGCACGAGCTGAAGAAATGGTTGGAAATCACTGACTGGTCGATATTACCTTCTTCTTGCAGTGGGCTACAGGGGCGTAGACTGCCCGCTGGGATACTTTGGCGATGGTGTAACTCTTGGCCCTCAGCTGTGACAGCTTGCCCATCCAGCTGTAAGGCTCCATGAAATTTCGGCAGGGTTCAAATATATCCTAGAAAATGACAAAGTAGTCACCTAGTAGTAGTAGAATAAAGTTGTTTTTGTCTTCGTAAAATTTGGTGCTTTCTTTGTACGTGTGTGATTTGTGATCTGCAAAACTAACCTCATCTTCTATTACAACCAAAATTTGGGGTCTGCTGGTAGCCTGATTAAAAAAAAAAAAAAACTTTTGCGGTCAAAGATGGATCATTTGTGAATTAATCATAGAGATAATTTAGTACCATGGAGGCAATGCTCTCACTTTATGAAAACCAACTAAACACCAAGTCATGAAACATTAATTTTTTGTAGATGAAAAGTAATGGAATAAGCTAGGTTTTTACGTATGTAGCCAGTCCCCACGCTGAAATAGGCAGAGAAACAAAGCTAACGGGCATAGTAAAATTCGTGCTACAACAAAAGATGAATTGGGTCGGGCATGTGGGAAGGATGAATGACAATAGATGGACAAAATCCTGCGCTGAATGGCAAACCATGGTCAGGAAAAAGAACACGAGGATGACCAGGAAGAAGATGGCAGGATGGTATTAAAACGCGAGGAGGAACAACACGGATGAAGAAGACACTAGACAGAAAGGAATGGAACTGGAAGTCATTATCGGAGGATTACATCCTGCAGTGGATGGTCAGTGCCTGAGGGAACGTTGAAAGGTGAAAGCCAGCTGGTGGATAAATTTGTTCTGAAAACTAATTAATTGATCGAAAATGCGATGTTGTGATGCCATGAGTTCCTTTGCCACTTGTTAAAAATCAGATTCTCCCACTTAAGCACCAACAAGCTAGAAATTATAACATACTGACGTCAGGTTCAGTGAACACAAAGCTTCGTGTTGCGGTCCATGTTGTGCTCTGCAACATTATTTTCTTTCAACCTGACATTCCCTCCATTATTGCCTGCGCAGCCTTTAGGCCTAGCCAACCTCCTGTATTGACCCTTTTCATTTCCGCGTTACGGTTGTTTGCGGGGAGCCGCACGACTTCGCTTTTCCAGAAAAGCGCCGTTTAGGGCAGAAACCTTCACTTGCCTGATTGATGGCATCTGTATATGTACGCAGTCTAAGCAAAGTTGATCGAGATCAATACAAAGAAAAACTGCAACAGCTGGGCTTGGGCTTTGAAGAGGAGGATGAATACTACATCATAAAAGAGGGCAAGAAGTCCAAGGTTAGTGTGACAGAACGTGTGTCGAGTGAGTTAGGAACATCATAACTTGCTCTTTTCGATCGTTATCTGGATCCACCATTCACCACTTCACTATTCAGTGTGCTGCTGATCAGTAGACGAGTTATAGTAACGATGATGGTAGTTACAATTCTCTTGATTCAGATTATCAGTCTTGTAATGATATTATTTAAAAGATCTCGTATGGTGCATAGACCTAAGATTACAATTTTAAGTGCATTCGAAAAGTGTAGTACTAGTACTAGTAGTAGGCCTGCATGGTGATGTTAATGTACTAATATTTACATTTTACATGCACTGACATAGTCAGTCCCAGTTTTCAATAGCATGTTTTGAGGAAGCTCAAGCATTCCTAGTCACCAGGATTCAGTTGATTCAAAATGAATGCTTTGATTGAAGATAACGTTAAAATTATGCGGAATCTGTGGAGAAATTGCCCAAGATGCACAGTTTACGGTGGTAGGCAGGCACAGGCTGTTCAACTGTTTCCATAATGTGTGGATTTATAGTACTGTAAATTTGGAACAGTTCTTAGATCTAGTTATAAGTTATAATGTTGGCTGTCTCTCAGAAAGGAGCATCAAGCTTGAACAAGTGCTTGCAATGACATTATTTTACTGACATGACTGTAACATTTATTTTCAATTTCAGGACATCACTGAAACTTACGGCTGGAGGGATGATGTGGGATCATGGCCCAAAGTAGAATTTGGGAGCATTTATGTCTATCTCATAGACTCTCCTGGCTACAGCAGAGAAAGTCTAAAGGCCTACTAATCTCTGGAGGCGCAGGCATACAATTTCTTCATTTCTGGCTGGGTGGATAAGCTGACAATAAAGACCAGCAAGAATGGCCACTGCATAATCAGAGGGAATGTGAAAAGGTTAGGCAACATTAATAAACAGTATAGGCATGTGTGCACTATGAAACTGATAATACTATGTACTATCATTACTATTACATGTACCAATACTGTACCAATGTTTTCTGACGGCACTGATGATTCCCTCTGTAGGAACATTATGGCACGGTGCAAAATTTGTCAGCTGAATCGCATATTGGCATATCGCTAAAAGTTCACTTTTGAATTATCGCCGTTTGAAAATTTCATCCTCGTGCAAACTTACATAGAATTTATGTTTTACAAGAACAGGTTTGAAAATGTTGTTAAATACTTTACAGGATAGTAAGCCCTTGATATAGACATCCTAATTCCGCAAGAAAAACCCCGATTTTACTATTTTTAGTGATAGACCAGTATGCCATACAAACGACAAATTTATCACTGGTAGTTCTCTTCAACGTGACCTCTATGGTTTTACCTCCAATGTGATGATGCTATCCAGTATTTATAAGGACTGATATTGCGGCCAATAGTTGACTTTTCAACCAAGCCAAAAGAATGTTGAAGTCGCTTGGAATCATTATCTGTCAGTGATGATGTGACTAGAGGCCAAAAGCACTTCTTTAATCTTGTCTCTTTACTTATACATGTACATGTACCTGTTCCAGAAACACATACATATTTGGCAATTTATGCATAATTTTGATTTTCATACAGGTCCCAGGCTGTTACTGACAAACCTCACCAGTTGTTACGAGTTGGGTATTAAGGAATTATAGGTGTTACGACTGCATTTAAAAATCGAGAGGTTTTTAGGACTTACTCGTTCATACCATGCCACATACTAATAACAATCTGAATGGTTTTTATCGAGACCTGCAGGGCCACAAATTTATTTACTTATTATTCCCTAACAATTTCGTCTAGCTCTTACATACTAAAAAGACAACATCAGCAGCATCAAATGAAAATTCAATAATATGTCACTAGAAGTCTCCTCTAGATTCCTAAAAGATTATATCATTCTGTCTCACTCACAATTTAAGTATTACTTATCTATTTCTCAGATATAGTCTGCCTACTATCTAACAAATAATATTCTAATGTCTCAGACGACAATGTTATCTCATTTATTTGTGCCTACCGCTTATAATGGATCAAACTCGTCAATACAAACTGACGTAGTTAAGTTAGATCTAGATCTGCTCTAGGATGGGCTGGCAATCCCCAGCCTCATCCAGACACATCAATTTCAATTTACAAATGTGTATGCCAGACATTCATGCTAGATCTAGTTGCAAGCTAATATACATGGAAGTCTTGCATTCTTCGGTGGCACTCCTACTGGAAAATTAAGGTCAGCTTCACGTTCATTGTTGAATCAACAGGCAGACACTTACACTTGGTCCCTGATCAGAAATCAGGGAACCGTAGATAACAGCAGTGGATAATTCTCCCAAAGAGCATATGGTCTCATTTCAGTGTCTATAATGGACATAGACGTGAATATAACAATCTTCTGATTCTTCTGGCAGAATCCCGCCGACCGCCTGCACAGATGGATATTTCTGCATGGAGTAAAGAACATCAGTATGGCTACGCTTATATACTGTGCGGCCAGCTGCAAATTACCGTCCAAATGCCTGGATTTGATTGGTGCATCCATTCCGAGCTCAGCTCGTAGTATTAATAGATCTACATGGAAGTCGGTCACGGCCTTGTACCAGAAACAGACAAGGTCGAATTAACATGTCAAAACCATTACTAAAATCTCTAAACCCTCTACGTTTTATGTACGAATTTACTATCTCCCTTTACTCACCCCTTCTCTTCCCCTGTTAGAGTTCATCAAAATCACGGGGTCGAGAACTGCACCGTCACTGCTAACTTATCCATTTATTCTATCTTGCCCCACTTTCTTTCCATCTCTAAGAAAAAGCGTTACAAAAACAAACTGTTCACGGACATTTACGCTGGCTATAATCAACGAGACCATGAAAAAAGACAAGTCTCTTATAAATGTACTTTAACCTTGACACCAGTCATGGGTAGGCTTTAAGATTGCAGGTGGCATTGTTGTTTCTGCACATTGCACATGTATGGCTGGGTAAGTCACAACAGATCAAACACAATGAAAATGACCAAAGGCACGCCTGTGAATTATTAAGTTTATTACGCTTACATCAAGCCATCAATGGAATATATAATAATAATGTATAGCATTTATATAGCGCATATCCATTTAAAATGCTCTATGCGCTTTACAGAAACAACATGTCAACCACAGAGCAGAATGGAGCGCCTGCGAAGCTCTCAACACACTGCACTGCTTCTTTCTCTCTCCCTGTCTCGATCACTCTCTCTCTCTATCTCAGTGCAAATTGTAACGCAGCCTGCTAGGCGCAGTTCACAACTCACAACAGTTCACAACTCACAACAGTTCACAACTCACATCAGTTCACACAACACACAACTCAAATAATATTTGAATATTTATTAATAACAATATATATTTAATAATGAATAATAAATGGCGGGGGGGGGGGGATGATATGGATAAATTTTAATCTATTAATTTCAATTTTCAATTTTGCCCGGGCAGGGGCCTTTCGGCCTGCTCTTTACGATTTCCAACTGCCAAGGTATCTTTAACGTGCGCAACGTGCACACAGGCCCCCCGAATGTTTTCGTCCTTATCCGAGAAGACTAGGTACTCGATCCTACCCGCCAATACAACCAGGGACTTGAAAATATGAGAAAAATCCAATTTCCAACATGCCTGCACTGCCCGGGTTTAGAACCATTGGCACGAGAGGCGAGCACCTTGCCTCTAGACCACCAATATCTCATTTTAAATGCAGTATTTCAGCAAACATATTATTATTACACCTCGGTTTATACTATAAAAGATATTCGATCCATAATGATATGAAAGAAATGAGGACATCCCGGGATCTCTGAATTGGGGTCATTATGTTCACCCATCCTTGATGATGATAATCTATACACACATCATAATTATGGTAACTGAAGTTTCTTTCTGATAAATAGATTACATATCATATACAAATACACAACAATTAGTTACAAATTTCAGTTGGTGGCATTCCTAACAAAACATGACACTACGGTTATCTAAATAACACTTAATATCATCCCATGTCTTTATTCTATTAAATCATATCCTGGCCCTTTTTCTCCACATAAACACTTCATAACCAAGTCAAATGTTACTATATCTAGTGTATGGCTTAATTACCATGTATTGTAATTAAGTAATTATTATTGTTATTGTATTTCCTGCCAGCTCCGTCAACATATTGTATGTATACATTTACAGGCTGGGACTTGTCTGCTCTCATGTTGCTGCAGTTATGTTCAAAGTTGAGGCAGCCACACGTATGGGATACAATGACATAGCTTGTATATCAATACCATGCCAGTGGAACAACCAAGTTGTTAAAAAGGTAAAAACTTGCATTGAGTTAATAATATATGGGTGAAATTCAATAGAAAAATGAACAATTAAACCAAGATATGCTTTGTTCAACTTAATGCATTCACTGCGAAATTAGGAATGTCATGAAAGTTATGTGCCAGTTTAGACTGTACAAAAGCTGTTCCAATAAAGCAGCTAACCAGAAAAGACTGGAGTGAAATTTAGAGTAAAGTGGCATCAAGATGTGACATGCCACATCTAGTGTAGTACCTGTACTCTGTATGAAATCAGACAAACTCCTTGTCAACAAGATACAGAACCTGTTATACATTGTCATACATTATTTTATGTTCAACATGGTGCAATATAGCATAAAAACAGTAAGCAAATGACAGTACACTTTAGTTGCAGTCAAAGCAACTTCCCTCCCTGCTTTCTAATACTCATTGTCATATCATTTTGCGTTGTGTTTATCTTTCCAGATTGAAGGTATTCCTGTAAGGGAAGCTACATTTTCAAAGCCAAAGAAACATTCAAGAAACCGTTCAGTTTCAAGTTGTGAACCTCCCACAAAGAGAGCTGCAAAGGATGCTACAAATTCATTATTGACTAAACTGAAACAGATTGTTCCAAATGCAGCTGTTTTCACTGTAAAAAGTCCAAAAAAGTATGAAATAAAACGGTGCAAATTACCCAAATCTCTTGGTGAGCTCTATAGTGAGAAAAATGCTCTTTTAAATGAAACAGAATTAAACTCCCTCACTGATCAGAAAATATCCACTCTTACTGTTTCAGAGGAGGAGAGTGTCACAAATCACAGACTGGGAGATGTAATAATTATAACAAGACAACAATCACGAACGAACAAGTATAACACTTAACAGAACAACTCATCAGACTCACACATTTATTAAACATAAAGATAAAGATAGAAATGCAATGACATACAGTATATTACTCAATTCAACTGCCGTCCAACGGCCTTCTTCCCTCAAGCACTCTTCCTCGGGTCCACAACCCGGTAGTTACTTTTAAAGACACTTCGGCTTCAGCCTCTCCACTCAATGTCTTAATAGTACATTAGGATTTCCCTCGCCCCGCAGTCTCTCAATAGCCCCTTCCTATGGCAATAACACCTTAGCATTCCAATAGCTCCTCAACATGGCAATAGCACGTTAATAGTTCAATTCACATTAGTATCTCAATAGCACAGTAGTATATCAATATCACATGTAGTACATCTTAATAGCACATTAACAGTTCTATACACATCCCTGTCTGTGGCCAGACTGCCACGACTCATGCGCTCCTCCTGTCCTACTCGACAGCTTCACTCCACTGGCCTATGGGTAGCCTTCGGCCCTATGCTGGCCTATTCGCTGTGCTAGTTCGCTCACCGCGGTTGGCGTCTCTGCCCGACCCCGGCACCTATAAGAAGAACATTACGTTGGTATAATACCGTACCATTTCTAACCACTTCACCCCTCATTACAAACCATCAAGCGTACTCACAATAGTCCACCTTTCACTCACTACACATCTTACGGTAACACACCTCTACCGTATTACACAGCACTCACTCTCGCTACGAATCCATGAACCTAACTTACATCTATCGCTCATGGCGCACATCTCTATACACAGTAATCAATGCCTTCCACATTCCTCACATATACTTATTTACATCATGGTCATAGGCGAATATAATACATCAATCATCATAATTATCAATCATCGTTCAACCTACCAGTCATCACTGGAAAACACATCACAATGTCCCGACTGCTTTCATTCACGTCTGTCTCTTGGGACCTTCTAACTTGCATTGATTGCAAGCACAGCGCTCTCGCCTCATGCAAACCCCCCCCCCCCCCCACTCACAACATTTCACGCTTTTCATTAATTGTGGGCCGTGAGTTAAACTTATTCTACCCCCTTCTCACCGTAACTATTGATCCTCGCTCACCCGCTAGTGACAGAGGGGATCAATCTAGAAACTCAAACCAGGGATCAGTCAGCAAATATCTTGTGGCATAAACAACGTGCAGGGCGAATAACATCATCCTTGTTTCATGAGTGCATGCACACAAATTTTGAAAGACCATCAGAATCACTGGTGAAGAAAATTTTAAATACTTCTGCTTTCAGAACACCAGCTACTCAGTGGGGTTTAGAACATGAAGCACATGGAGTTGAAATGTTCCGAAAGAGTATGGAACCATATCATAAAAATTTGAAAATTGATAAATGTGGCTTTTTTCTTCACAAGGAATCATCTTTTCTTGGAAGCAGTCCTGACAGAATTGTATCTTGTGATTGCTGTGGGCAGGCACTTTTAGAGGTCAAATGCCCCTATAAATTCAGACATGTGCTACCATGTATCATTACTGACAGTGCGTTCTGTCTTGAACACCACACATCCGAATTTCCACTTTGTAATCTGGGGCTAAAAAAGGGTCACCCATGTTATTATCAAGTCCAAGGACAGCTTGGCATCTGTGATAGAAAAATATGTTATTTTGTCGTGTTCTCTGAAAAAGGCACCCACATTGAAAGCGTTACATTTGATGAAGCCCAGTGGATGTATATGAAGCAGAAATTGACAATTTTTTTTAGGAAATGTGTCATGCCTCGTCTACTTAAATATAACTGCTTATGATAATTCTAGATCTGATATTTAACAACGGTAAGAAACTTTATTTTCCATAATTCTTCAAATAGTTGCAGTGAACACATTTTCATTCTGATTCCAATGTAGCAAATTGGATTTTCTTCTTCAAAGTCTTTAGTATATTAAACTTAGTAAGTAACCCAATGCCAGGAAGTTTCAACTCCTACAAATGTTGTCAAAATAAAATTCCAGTTTGAAGTAGTTTGTTAGATCTATAATATAGGTGGGCACAAGTTTATGATTGCAGCAATAACTGTTACAATTTTCTCAATTGTAGGAATATCATTCTCGGACCTCTTTATAAGCGAAATGGGGAGGATTTCTCGCAAACTTTGGAAACTCTTTGTCCTACCTATGACTCGTTCAACATGAATCCGAGCTCTTGCAATTCTGCGTGATGTTTCAGTTTCTACTGCAGATAATTGTTTTTTCCCTTTTGTAAATGCTGGCACTATTAGTTTTACTTGGTGCATAGCAAAATCATCCTGCATGATGAAGCCTCTGTCAGCCATGACTGCATCCCCTGGATTGAGTTTAGATATGAATCTCTCCTCTATTGTAATTTTTTTGTCACTTGCTCTCCCTGTCCATGCGTTTGAAAGAAATGATATACTACCAGAAGGATTAATACCAATACAAAATTTTACTGTGTTGAGTTTTTTATAATGAGAATACGTTTGTGCTCTTGCCTTGAGATTTGAAGTTCTTTCAATAAAAATTTCAGTACAGTCAATAATGCATTTCACATCCTTAAATTCTACTGTTCTGAGGCACTCGGGTAGTTGCATAAACTCTGTTTCAGACCACATAATAAGGCCTGAAAGGGTAGTGAACAAGGCATCCAGCCAAGCATGGAATATTCTTGTGACTGTAGCAGCAGAAGTTTTGTACCTAAATGCAATATCCTCAACTCCAATATTGTGACGCAGTTTCACGAGACATATGAAATACTCTTCAATTAATAACATTTTTCTTTTGCTTCTTTTAACAATTTTGGAACATTCTTCATATATTGTGGTAAATACTTTAAATGTTGGTAACCCTGTGTAATAGCTTTGTCTTGTTATCATCATCTTTTATTATGTTGTGGTCAAAATGATATATTGGTTGCATTATGTCATGGTGTTTGCTTTCTATTTGTTGGATTTGATCCAGCATTGCAGTGAGTTTTTGCTCCAAGGTGTAAAGCTGTTCTTTGTATGTAGATTCCATTTTCTTACCTAATAAAAGTTCAGATGTCATGTTATTTATGCTATCTTGTAGTAGTTCCATTTGTTTTTGCTGTATGCTGAATTCCTCTTTCAATGTTATCATGTCATGGGCACCCATATCAGTTTGGGTGCCTGTTGTGTTTGTCAGCACCTCTGTCTGGTTTGATATTCCTGTCTCCAAGTTGACCTCATGTGCTGAAAATTCAAATAATTCAAGGAGAGCACGGGCAACATCATGTCGGCTTCTTTTTTTCTTCCCTTTCCTTAACCCTGTCCTGCCTCTCAAGAATCCTCTTCAGGGTATCGGGTTGTCTCTTGTGCAGAGGGGTATGTTGAAATAAACTTGGCTTGAAGTCTACATTACTTGGGTCAGTAGAAGGCATCCCTGTAGTAAAGAGAAACAAGCAAACTGTTAATACTCTCCTTGATAAGTAAGCAAGGCATGTAACTAGTGTCTGAGTAAGATTTTGGTTCATTTTATATCAACTAATGTACAACATACACCTGTCAAACATGAATAATTTGGACTCTCCATGACTACCTCATCTTGTTCCCAGTCTGTAAAATACTGCGAAATACGTGAAGATTTAAATCTAGATCTAGACATGAGAAATATATAATATAAATGAGTGTGGGAGATTTGTTCCTGGGGAACCATCATTTTGACTTACACTTGTATCTCTGCTTGACTGTGCTTCAAAACCCACTCAAAATTAATATTAATAACAATAATAATATATCAAAATTCATTATGATGTGGCATACGAAAGACGACACCAAATCACAATTTACTCATCTCTAAAATATTATTCGTACAACAAAAAAAAAACACAAAGTGAGAATGTGCATTCTGCAAGACTAAAAATAGGTATACCATCACTGCAATGATGCTGCTGTGTAAAGAGTTAGAATTAAGATTAAGAAACGGGAAAGGGCGATGGATTGTTTATCAGCGCAACTAACAGGTATAACAGTTTGCGAAAAGCCCATGTAAATGACCGAATGGACAAAAAATGCTTCAGAAAGAATTAGGCCTACTTTATTTCTTTATTGGCTAAAATGGAATAAGTTAAGACAATTAGAAACTCACAGGATTTTAAATTTCTCTGATATAAAGCGGTCTTTTGGGTGAATTGACTTTCACTAGATCTATATTTAAGGCACCTTGCTGGTCGCAATATATTCTCATTTCCTTACGTTAGGGTTGGGGATCTAGTCTCGATTTAAGCTTAATTATTAGTGCTCATCATAGGCCTACATGTAGTTTATATAAGACCAAAGTTTGGTCTAGAAGTTTAGTACATATCAAGCCACATTTAGAACTCTCCCAGACATTGAGAGATGGGTCCCATAATATACTTTTTGGAATAATGCTCCCTCCCAAAGTGTAATCCTGGATACCTCATACTGAAAATGAACCTTACCTTACACTACTCTGCCTCTGACCGGAATGGTAGGACTAGATTTGACTAGAATCACTGTCATGGATTTTCCTGTGAACCTTAAACTATCTCTTCTCCTTCAAGATTTTGAAATGGAAGCAAAAATTGGTTCAAAATGTTTAATATCCCACCTGACAGAAAGTGTGCAGAACACAATCGATCGTGGTCCTTTGGCTCCAGGAGACCATCTCGGCGTGTCGTGTTCTGGTTCTTGCCGCACATTCTACCTATAGCAACAAGCCACCCCTCTAGCCTCGCCTTGTCTGAAGGAAAACGATGCATTTTTATGCCAGAACCAGTACGTAACCGATTTGTACAGTTGGGTGCCCAACATGAGGATGGCATCGTTCGACTGCTGTCCAGCGCTTTCTGCCCTACAAGTGGGTTTTTCGTGGGGCACGCCGCCATTTTGTTTGCAAATCACGTGATATGGAAGACGGGAAATGAGAAGCGTCTTTCGGCAGCTTTTATACCATCTTTCTTATCTTATCTTATTAAAAAAAAATTGTGGCGGGAGTAATCATTGTGGTGCAATTTTGACCTTTTTTTTTTGCTCAACGCTACAGCCTAAATGACATTTTCAATAATTATAAAATGCATTTTCTTCAGTGTCAACTAATCCAGTCCAATCGCTTCTGTATCGACCGTTTATGTTGATTCAAGTTTCAGGTATTTTTAAATTAAAAGTCGTAAAAAAAGTAAAATACAATGATCTTTATTTTATCTCCCTGTAGGAAGCTCATCGCATCGGAAACGATATTAATACGCTTTCACTTCCGTGGGCACAGTTTCCGTATCAGAAATGAGTGCGTAGTGCTTTGGAGCGCATGAAATCTGTAGTAAGACTAGAATATGGGAAGCTTTGTAGACCAAAAAGAGAGAGAGAGAGAGAGAGAGATAGAACGGTGGGTTCACAGGTTTATCCCGGATAATGCCGGGAACTTCTTCTTCTTCTTCTTTTATAGTTGGTACGTCTAACAGACGATTCCCCAACTGCATTACTATATGCGACTCAACGTCGCTCCTCTGAGGCTAAAAGCAGGGTAAAACCTTAATAGATGTTAAGACCATTTAAAAATATATTAGTTGTGTAAAATCTTTTGTATATATAACTCTGGTATAAATATCTCTTGGTTTCCAGATTGTGAACAGAAATACAACCCGCACTTTAGTTACAATGGTAGCTGCAACGGATAATTATGTTCTTTAATTCATTGTCGAAAGTCGTTGCAGACGGTAGTGTTTGGACTTCTGCCGGGAGGTTGTTCCACATCCTGATGACACTAAGATAAAAAGAATGAAGATGGCTGTTAACCCGTGAGCTTGGGATGTTATATTTTATATTATTCCTTCTGTTGCCTCTGGTATTAATGGTGAGGTGGTTCAGTGGGATATGGATATTTCCTTCTCTCCCCTTATAAAATATTTTTTATTTTGTTTTTTGCTCTCCTCTCTTCTAATGGTGTCCACTGAAGGTCTCTCATCATTTTATTTACACTACTACTTCTAGTATAGTCATTCGTCACAAAGCGGGCAGCTCTCCTCTGGACCCTTTCCAGTTGGTCTATGTTTATTTGACAGTGGGGGTCCCAGACACTGCAGCCATACTCTTGGGAGGGCCTCACAGAGGTGTTATAGCATTTCTCTTTTACTTTCCTATCGCAGTTAGAGATGTTCCTTTTCAGAAATGCTAGTATACTGTTTGCTTTGTTACATGTGATATTAATATGTTGGCTCCATGTAAGTTTTCTGTCCAATGTTACACCCAAATATTTAGCCTCATATGTTTCGCTCAATTTTTCGTCGTGTATAAAGTAGTCTGAGGTGATGTTGTGGTTTTTATTTGAAATTCTCAGGACTTGGCATTTATTGGGGTGGAATTCCATACGCCAGTCCCTCTCCCATTTTTGTAGACTGTCTAGATCTTTCTGCAGGATTTCCTTATCTTCTTTTGAGTTTATTATTCTATAAAGAAGGCTATCATCAGCAAACAGTCCTAATTTAGTGCCTGGAGAGATCTTACTTGGCATATCGTTAATATAAACTAGGAATAGTAAGGGGCCCATTACAGTACCCTGGGGTACTCTCGAGAGAACAGCCGCAGGATTGGATGACTTTCCGTCAACGACGACTATCTGTGTTCTGTTTTCTAAGAAAGACTTAATCTACTTCAAAGTACTGTTTCTAACTCCATAATGGTTTAGTTTAGTCAAGATACTAGCATGGTGCACTTTATCGAAGGGTTTACTGAAATCTAACAAGATGGTATCAGTCTGCCTGTTGTTGTTCAAGTTATTAACAAAATCATTGCAAGTTGTGACCAGCTGGGACTCACACGACCTGTGTTTTCTAAAACCATGCTGTACATGTGTTAAAACTGAGTGTCTCTCGAGATGCTTCATGGTGCTGGTGTGCAAGTGCAAGATATGCTCTAAAAGTTTACAAGATATTGATGTCAGGGAGACTGGTCTATAATTTTCAGGACTAGCTCTATTTGCTTTCTTAAAAATGGGTACTACATTTGCTTTTTTCCAGTCTTCCGGTATTTTTCCTTGTTCAATTGAAGCTCTAAATAACAAAGTGTAAACAGGGGCAATTTCCTTGGGCACAGAGTTTCAGTAATTTGGCGGGAATTCCATCAGGCCCTGTAGCTTTATTTTCGTCAAGGTTTTCCAAAAGTTTCAGTACTGCATTTTCTGTGACATATATTTCATCCATATCCGGCAGTTTGGCACCACTCAGCTCTCCCGAGAAGACACCCCCTGAGTCGGAAAAGACCTTACAAAATTGAGTATTTAAGATATTGGCTCTTTTTTGGGCATCTTGCTGTGGGTGCCCTCTCTCATCGTTCAGTGCGGCTACTCCTAAGTTTTCTCTATTTTTACATTTCACATACCTCCAAAGTTTTTTACTGTTATCAGATGTATGACTTATCATCTCATGGATATAATTATTATGAGCTTTCCGGCATTCTTTCTGGGTCAATCTTTTTATTTCTAGATATTTGTTTTTCACTCGTTCGGAGTTGCACTGTTTCATTTTTTTTGAACCATTTATCTTTTTTTCCGAACTAATCTTTTCGTTAAAGTATTTATCCAGGGTTGGTGAATTTTTGTGGATGACATTTTTGTTGGGACATTTTCCATGATCATGTTCAGATTTAACTTGATACAGTCCCAAAGTTTGTTTGCGTCAGTTTTTGAAGAGTGGTATTTCATGAAAAAACTGCCAAAAGCTGCTGCCTCCCTTTTCAAATTATTTTCGTCTGTCTGATTCCATAGGTAAATCTGTCGCCTAATAGGTCTTTTCTTAAAGGGTTTCAGTTCTGAATCAATCTGGACTATGTCATGGTCCCCTAGTCCAGGAAGAATTTTGATCTCTCTTGTAAGGTTAGGGAAATTAGTAAAAAAAATAGGTCTAACAGTGCATCTCCTCGAGTGGTCTCTTTTACTGCTTGCTCTAGGCCTATATCCGCAGTACTGTCTAAAAGTAGGTCATTTATTTCTCTTAAGTTTTGGCAACTCTTCACATTTCCTTCTTCCCAGTTTGTATCAGGTATATTGAAATCTTCTCCTATCCAGATGGTAGCCTTTTTGTTCTTTTGGTAGGTACTGGGAAGTTCATTACAAAGTTCTTACTAGTTTCCAAGTCACTACTAGGAGGTCGATAGACTGCACCCACAACAAGAGGAGGTTTACCCTTCACACTAATCTTACAGAAAACAGTTTCTCCTGCTTCCTCACTAGGTATTTTTTCACCAACTAAGTTCTTCTTCACTGCTATCAAGACCCCACCTCCCCTTCTCTTCTTCCTATCATTTCTGTAGATTTCCTAATCATCGTTTAAAATCGAAATTTCACTGGTTTTTATGTTTTCGTTTAGCCATGTTTCTGTTCCGATGATTACGTCAGGTTTAGTTTCGTTCAGAAGTGAGCTCAGTTCTTCTTTCTTGTTCCAAATGCTTTGAAAATTTATAACCTGGGTTCTGAACGTAGTTTTCTCTTTGGCTGGCTCTTTTTTCTTGGATTTGGGGTGTGGGGTTGACTAACATTTTGGTTCAAAGATTGGTATTTCTGTGTTACTTTTATTAGTATCTAAATGTTGTAAGATATCAAAACTACTGTGGGATCTTGATCTACTACAGTCTAAGTTTAATTGAAAATCAGTGAATAAGCTGGAACTAAAATTTGGCATGCCACATTGAATACATTCCCATGCGGCACTGCTATTGCCCAGTGTTTCATACATTCCTGAGTTTATTCCCATACAGTCGATGTGGTACCAGCGATCACAACTATCACATGCGATGGCCCTCGTTTTCCAGGTACATTTTTTAAGGCAAGGGGGGAATCTGGTCTGGGGTCCAGGGTTGAGCTCCACGTCACCCGATAATGACAGTAGTAAGAACAATACCAGAGAGATGTTCATTTTATTTGAAGAACTATTTAGCCTAAATTTCCAACTGGTTCTAGATCTATATCTACTTTTCTGTCCGAGGACAGACCAGGTGTTTATTAATGAGGTCCTGGATTTAGGCAAGTTGACAACACTAAATTTCCAGTTGTTATAATTAGCCTCATGTTTAGATCTAGATCTAATATCCCATCTACATCCAAGTGAATACAGTTCTGGTCTAGATCTATATACTAAAACGATGAACAATAAACTTATCAACATTAAGAAGAGAGATCTCACTGTCTCATTCTTGATAATGACCCGAGACGTGGACTTCCCACCGGCAGAAGCGGTCGCCATATTGGAAATTTTCAGTCCACCCTTACCTTCCAGTTATAATCACAATGTGGGACCAAGAGATTAAAAATTTAGTCAAATTACAATTCACATTCACTTCCAATTCATATAAAAGTACATTGAAAACACTGTTGGTATAATATACGTGTTAAAAATTTGGTAAATTCATCAAAAAGGGGTGTAAATTTGGAGCTCTCAGAAAAGGCGTGCGTCTCCTCGACCGGAAGTGGTACCCTGTGGTACTAGAGGGAACATTGATCATCATCATAACTTCATCTAGTTATTTAAAAAAATCAATTCAAAAATTATTAAATTAATTTTCTTTAGTGTCAACTAATGATTTGAGGTCTTTATTTTAGGAGGTTCGCTGCCCTTGGCATTTACACCTCACTTTACTTGTTTTATTATTTCTTGTTCTGGCGGGGGTGGGGGGGGGGGGGGGGAGAGATGATATGGATAAATTTTAATCTATTAATATCAATTGTGCCCGGGCAGCGGCCTTTCGGCCTGCTCTTTACGATTTCCAACTGCCAAGTTATCTTTAACGTGCGCAACGTGCACACGGGCCCTCCGAATTTTTTCGTCCTTATCCGAGAAGACTAGGTACTCGATCCTACCCCCCAATAGGACCAGGGACTTGAAAATATGAGAAAAATCCAATTTCCAAGAACTACTCGATCCTACCCCCCAATAGGACCAGGGACTTGAAAATATGAGAAAAATCCACTTTCCAACATGCCTGCACTGCCCGGGTTTAGAACCCGGGACCCTTGGCATGAGAGGCGAGCACCTTGCCTCTAGACCACCTTGTCCCTGAGTCCCCTTAGTGTCAACTAATTCCGTCCAATCGCTTTTATATCGACCGATTGTGTTGATTCAAGTTTCATTTACTTTTAAATAAAAAGTTGTAAACATGTAAAATACAATGATCTTTGTTTTGGCTCCCTGTAGTAAGCCCATCGCACCGGAAACGATGTGTATTAATACTCGTTCAGTTCTTTGTGGGCAATTTCCTTACCAGAAATGACTGCGCTCTGGTGCGCATGAAATCTGTATTAAGACTGTAGCATATGGGAAGCTTTCTAGACCAAAAAGAGAAAGAGAGATAGAACAATGGGTTCACAGGTTTATCCCGGATAATGCCGGGAACTTCATCTAGTTATAAAAAAAATAGTGGCGGGAGTAATTCATTGTGATGCAATTTGACCCTTTTTTTGCTCGACGCCACAGCCTAAATGACAGTTTCAACATTCATAAAGTTAATTTTCCTAAGTGTCAACGACTCCAGTCCAATGGCTTTTGTATCGACCGATTGTGTTGATTCAAGTTTCAGGTAATTTTGAATTAAAAGTAGTAAAAAAGTAAAATACAATCATCTTTGTTTTGTCTCCCTACAGTAAGCCCATCGCACCAGAAACGATGTTAATACGCGTTCATTTCCGTGCGCACAATTTCCCAATAAAAAATGAGTGCATAGGATGCGCATGAAATCTATGGTAAGACCAGACTGTAGAATACGAGAAGCTTTCTAGATCAAACAGAGAGGGGAGGGGGAGGAGAGAGAGAGAGAACGGTGGGTTCACAGGTTTATCCCGGATAGTGCCGGGAACTTCATCTAGTTTAAAGACAAAAAAATTAGTTTTACTGTCCAGATTTACCATTGGCTAACATTTTATGCACCAAATCAGAGGTCATTCTCCCATCTTTTCATTGATATGTAACTCACACTCAACACTCATTGTTTAAAAAGGGTTTCCACGCCTATTATCCTTGTCAGCCTGCGATTTAAACAATCGGTGTATTTATGCCATGATAAAATAGTATCATTAATCAAACAATTTAATTTAGTCTTATGTTCGAAATATAAACAACAGACGCAAGAATTGAGCTGCATCTTCTCTTCCTGAAAAAGAAAAAAACACAAAAACATATGGACGGACGCCTTAACCATTAATCAACGGAGTCTGTCAGATGTTTGTGTGAGAGCCTTCTCTCTCTCTCTCTCTCTCTCTGTCTCTCTCTCTCTTTCTCTCTCTCTCTCTCTGTCCCTCTCATTCTCTCGCTCTCTCTCATTCTCCCTATCTCTCTCATTCTCTCTCTCTCTCATTCTCTCTCTCACTCTCTCTCTCTCTTTCTCTCTCTCTCATTCTCTCTTTCATTCTCTCTCCTTCTCTCTCTCTCTCATTCTCTCTCTTTCTTTCTCTCTCTCATTCTCTCTCTCTCTCTCTCATTCTCTCTCTCATTCTCTCTCTCACTCTCTCTTTCTCTCTCTCTTTCTCTCTCTCTCTCTCTCTCTCTCTCTCCCCCTCTGTCGTCTCTCTCATTCTCTCTCCCTCATTCTCTCTCTCTCATTCTCTCTCCCTCATTCTCTCTCTCTCTCCCTTATTCTCTCTCTCTCTCTCTCTCATTCTCTCTCTCTCTCTTTCTCTCTTATTCTCTCTCTCTCTCTCTCCCTCTGTCGTCTCTCTCTCTTTCTCTCTCTCTCTCCCCCTCCCCCCCCCCCCTCTCTCTCTCTCTCTATCTCTCTCTCTCGCTCTCTCTCTCTCTCTCTCACATACACAAACACACATTCTAAACTGCACAGACGAAATTCAAGGCGTTGGATTATCATGTAAGATCTATTTGGACCATGTATCCAACATTCTGACAATAAGACTTTCATTTCCCATTGTTGTGGGCACAATTTCCCCGAAAAAGTTATTATCAACAACGTTCCCTCTAACGTTTCCAAACCACTGAGAGGAACTTTTGATGCTTTGAGCAAAAGTATTCTAACATCATCGAATTTTGTACATTAAAATGAGAAGTAACATTCTGATGTACGCGGCACCAGTACCGCGAATGGGTAGCCGCGCACCCGTGCAGCTTAGAGGGAACATTGATCATCATCATGTCTCCAGCCAAAAACCTTGTTGCGGCACAGACTAATAAAATACCCAGACTGGATGAGCCCATTGTGTGACGTCACAAAACATCGAAGGGCCATGAACCATCCACCACATTAGGTTTACGATTGCGGCAGACGCTTCAGCAGAGCTACAATGCAGCGGTCGCTAAAAGTCCATTCGGTCATCATTTATAACAATAAAGAAAAGGCAGCTGTAGACAATAAAATGAACGGATAAGCAAGTTAATGCATTTTAATACATGTACAACCAATCTTAACAAATAAAAAGAAATTTCTACTGCATATAGAACTAGAATTGAAATTTCCCAAGCTCCGGCCACGTTGGTTATACGGCCGCATCTCATTAAATGCCGTAAAAAACGACACAGCCCGAAGCTTCCAGTCTGGTTGATTTATTAGTCTGTGGTTGCGGTCAATTAGCTATCTTAATCCCGAGTCTAAGCCCGAAATATTCCCCGAAATCCTTGAGCAAGCAAATCAGACTACATGGTGCAATGTTTATAATAATTATAGTCACTTGGTTAATTAGTTAGCTGACAGAACTTATGGTAATTGTCAAGATATGTCTCACCTTCTCCTTGTAGACCACACCCGTGGGGACCTTCCCCCACACCATGTTTTCCAGATGCCCGAGAGGTGGAGGGGTGGGACTGTTCGTCATTAAGATCCAATCAGCACCAGACGCTATGGCAAACAGAACGCCCATAGTTCTGTAGATTTTCTGATTGGATAACAGCCCGGAAGTCTAAGAGTGTCTGAAAATAGCTGCCATCAGTTGGGATCGTTTTAGCCAATCGTGGTCGAGAAAGGTGGAATTAGGGCAGATGTCAACGAGGGGTTTTGAAGATAAATGCGTTATTGTATGTGTCCCCTCCAGATGCCAGAGGTGGGATTTGGTGGATATAGTAGATGTGAACACAGCTCGTTGACTCACACCCGAAACATTCATACCTCAATAACTAAGCAATACAGGATTACTGATGTTCAGGCCTGACGGGCCATATAATCATAATACAACATTCGACTGCATAATTTAAGGTAACCACAATCATAGATATTACATAAAAGTCATCGACTACAGAGAGTCCAGCAAGCCTATCTAAAATAGGGTATAGAAAGAAAGTATTGTACTATGCACTCTTTAAGTACGCCTATCCAGGACTACGGTTCCTAAAGGATACCGGTGTAAACAAATTCAATTTGGTCGGTCTCGCTTTCATACAATCAGTAATAGCACCTAATCAGAAATTGACTGACTCATAAAGCGTAGTAGCACTCACTAATAATTTTCACAGTAATACATTTTACAAAATATCTATGCTGCTCCACACAAGACAGTATACAGCTGGGAAATGAACATAGTTCAATCTCAAACACAATCTAATAGCTCATTACACATCTAGTAAAAGTATAGTCAATGTCCTTCTATTCGTCACAATGGGGTGACGGAAAAACTGTCACAGTTCCTGGCACGAACACATACTAGGGATCTCACCATTTCCTCGCTCGCTATGGTTTTGCGAGCGAGAGAGTCCAATGTAAGCGGTGTGCACACTTAAGCCTGGTGCACAGAGGCTTTTTCACTGTCCAGGTCTCTCACAGTGCGAATCTTTCTGTCTGTCATCTCCACTCAGGTAGGAGGCCCCCGTGACTCGTCTTTTCGCCAAATGCTCGAAATATGAATCCACTGTTCTTAGTACGTGCGTTAGCTTTTATACCCCCCGATGGTTACTAAGGGTCTCCCTCCCTATTGGACGATCAAGGAATTAGCCACGACAAACACAAGTTTGTCTTTCAGTTAACCCTAATTGCTTTCTCAAAAGGATATGTACACAACTCAAAAACCTACGCTCGAACTTCTACAATCCTACTATGTAAACAAGAAAATCTCACACGCATACCAAAATCAAAAGGTTAACTTAATGTTTACAAACTTCACTCACACATCCCTCATCACGAAATCCGTGGCTCGATTAATAGCTAAACGCGTTTCATATTCTCTCAAAATAAACCAACTCATGACTAACAGAAAAAAAGAGCTCATGCGGCTCGTGACAGCAGCTGCAACATCAGTGAATTATATTACATTAGTAATGTTATTACATTGTGTATCATATTTGTCTATACGAGTATAAGACTAAATCATGTACTTCGTGTATTATCAGTATTGGTCAGCCAAACAATATTTACGTCTCATGTGTCAGAAGTGGGATTTGGTGATAATTGGGTTATTGTATAAGTCCCCTCCAGATGTCGACGAGGGATTTTGGTGGATATAGTTGACTCACACGCGAAACATTCATACCACAATGACTAAGCAACACAGGGTTATTAGTGTTCAGGCCTGACGGGTCATATAATCATAATACAACATTCGACTGCATAATTTACGGTAATCACAATCATAGATATTACATAGATGTCATCCACTACTGAAATTCTGGCAAGTCTATCTAAAATAGGGTATAGAAAAAGGTATAGTACTATGCACTCTTTAAGTGCGCCTATCCAGGACTACGGTTCCTAAAGGATACCGGTGAAAACAAATTCAATTTGGTCGGTCTCGCTTTCGTACAATCAGAGATAGCACCTAATCAGATAATTGACTGACTCATAAAGCGTAGCAGCACTCACTAATAATTTTCACAGTAATACACTTTACAAAAAAAATATCTAGGCTGCTCCACACTAAGGAGTATACAGCTGGGAAATGAACATAGTTCAATCTCAAACACAATCTAACAGCTCATTACACATCTAGTAAAAAAGTATAGTTAATGTCCTTCTCTTAGTGACAATGGGGTGACGGAAAAACTGTCACAGTTCCTGGCACTAACACATACGAATTATTGTGGAAATGTCACGCAGAGCTAAAATTAGGGACAATATGACGTCATAGACCGTCGCCATTTTCTCCAGTTGGATAATTGTAAACAAAGGGTGTTGAAATCGCTCATCATCACGCGGATATACCTGACATTGTCTTCTACTGAGTCAAATTGGAGTCATAGTTGTAGAAACAGTTAAGCCCATTTGTAGGGAACTCAGTTACGATGGGGTGTATTATCGGAACAGTGAGTACACTTGGACTTATCTACAAATCTTCCAACGCTGAATCAGTGAATGATAATAGTAAAAGTAGATCGAGATCTACAACAGCTGGTCCCCGCTTTAAACATGACTTCCTTGTTGCGTCTATGTCATTATCTCCTAAACCTGTGATTTTAACCAAGCTATAAGACTTTTGAACCCCAAGTTTAATCCACAATGTATCAATTAGTATCATGTATGACTAAATAATAGAAATTTTTAATGAAAATGAAGCTGAAATAAAGAGAGCTCAAACAAGTTTTATGAGTACATGATCTAGATTCTACCTATCGGAAATTATGGGATTCTTTTACTTCATGTTGCATTTCATTCAGGTAAGAGTACAATAAATAAAAACAATGTATCATTTGTTGTAATTTCAGGCAGCATGCTGCTGTGGAAGTGCAGCTTGCAGTCTGTGCTGCGCTGCTTGTCCATCATGCAAGAACTCAACTGCTTCCAGAATTGGATATGCCCTGTTGTTGCTGGCAGGCTCCATTGTTGCTGTATTCATGTTGATCCCAGATATTCGGGAGAAGCTGGGTGGTGTAGGCTATGAATAATTTTCTTGAAAGATAAAAGTGATAAATCATGGGGTTCAGACTCCAAGACTGAACTGAAAAGCAGTGGAAGAAGTAGCTTAACCCTCGTCCTGCAGGAGGCTACTATATAAGTATACTGGCCTCCCCGCGTGACACGCGAGGCCAATATTGTGGCCTAATACTGCAAACTGGGTCCTGCGGGAGGCTAATATATTGTATATTTAACAATAGAACTTACTGCATATCATCACAAGTACTTTATCCAAATATCATAGGGGTCACTTACGATTTGTCCACCACTATTGTTGTTATTGCGTCCGAAAGTAAACACGATGCACGTGTTCAAAAGGACCCAATTGACCCTACCGCCGAGGTTACCAGTAACATGCGAACGAGCGACTGACTGGCCGCTGGCTATCCCCGCACGAGACATTACATGGGCGTATTCACTCAACGTGGGACGAGGGTTAACACGATTTGAAAATTATCGAAAGCTAAAAAATCTTGTTTCCATTTAAATTGTGTTTAGATGGCAGGTGCCACGAAATTGGCTGATACGGCTAGTCCAAGACCAAAGTTTCAAAATAAGCGAAACTATTTTCCATTTCATTTAGGCCTACCTAAAGCTAAAGGAAAAGTAAAAGTAAGGTTTTACAAGTTCAGATAAGAGAAACTTAATTTTATTGACTTGTTGCTGAGCATTTATAGTGTAAACATTATATGATGAATAGACAATGGACAGTTTCCAGAGATTGGGGATATGCATTATGAACCAAATCGTTCGCATGTTATATCTCCAACCAGATGTAATGAAATTTTAGTTTTTCTTCATACTGAGTGCCTGTTGTGTTTATTGAGCCTAAAGAGTTTGTCAGCTGAAGCCATTTTGAAATGTAAAAAATTCCCAGAACACGTTATTTTCCCAGTGGCTTTCATTGCTTACACAAGCATGAGCGCCTCTTTCTTTTAATCTTTTTCCAATCCCATTGTTAGACATCCTTGAAGTAACTGTACCTTTAGATTCTTCCAATCAGCTTTCATCACAGGTAAGAAAAAGATTAGGTGCAATCCATTAGATCTTCTGAACTTCAATCGACCTTTGCTGTGTATTTCCGCTGTGGTTGGTTTTCAGGGCAGCAAGGCAAAACCATGCTGTATTTATAGGGGCTGAGGTGCGAGAACAGGTAATCCAAAATATAAATGGGAAATACCTTAGGTCAGTTCCATGGAACCAGCCAGATTGTATGGTTTAGCGAATGTATCAAAATGATTTTGAAGATGAGTTACCTTGCTTTCATATTTAAAACTAACATACCAGAGGAGCTGACTGCAAGCAATAATTCGATAGATTGTCAATTCTCCTGACCCCACACAAACAAGATCCTAATTTAAAATTCCTTTGATCCCTCAGATACCAGGTTTGTGCTCAGGATTCATGGGTCGTGGTGATTCTATAATGAAAAAAGAGACTTGTGGCAGTGTGGTGGGTTTCCTGGCTGTCTACCGAGTGTGCTTTGCAATGGCAATGTTCTTTCTTTTATTTTGCGTCCTCATGATCCAAGTCAATTCTTCGAAAGACCCACGAGCAAAAATTCAGAATGGGTAAGTGCAAAAAAAATGTTTGTAATTTTGAATACACAATAAAATACATTTTATTTATTAGACAGTTGTGAATGAGTATGACACAATACATTGACACTATCTATAATTGGATTGCAGTATAATATAGGAACTTAAAGATTTTTTATTTTATTTTAAGTGCCATTAACTTTGCAAATCAAAAAAAAAAAGAAGAAAGTCAGATTGAAAGGGAAAAAGAAAAATGCCCAGGTCTTGTGTATTCAGATTACTCATCTCATATCATAGCAAGTGGGAAAATTCTGCTACCTAGGCTCAACCATCAGTGGTAGCACAGACATAACAACTGAAATAAATGCCAGAATAGGAAAGGCGGCCACAGCTTTTGGCAAACTCTCAAAAAGGGTGTGGAACAATAGCAAGCTGACCATCAAAACAAAGGTACTCGTGTACCAAACTTGCGTCCTAAGCACCCTGCTGTATGGCTCAGAGACATGGACCACCTACTCCAAACATGAAAGATCCCTCAACTCCTTCCACCTGCGCTGCCTACGCAAAATTCTCAAGATCAAGTGGCAAGACAGGATCTCAAATATCGAAGTTCTGAGCCGAGCCAACATTCCATCAACTCAGGCTCTCCTAGGCAAAAAAAGACTGCGGTGGCTTGGACATCTCCACCGTATGGAAAATGATCGCATCCCCAGACAAATTCTCTACGGGGAACTTGCTACTGGCAACCGACCCAGAGGTAGGCCACATCTGCGATTCAAAGACACTTGCAAGGTCACGATGAAAGCATTCAACATCGACCCCAATGAATGGGAGAACCTTGCAAATGATCGAAGCAGATGGAGACAAAAATTGCGCAGTGGCACGCTCGCAATAGACTTCAAGGCAAAAGAAACATACCTGACAAAACGACAGAGGCGGAATGAAAACACTCGCCAAAGTGAACCCAAAAGACTGACCTGCAATCACTGCCATCGCACTCTCGGGTCAAACATTGGTAGAATAAGCCACGAGAGAAGCTGTCAGTCAAAGTGAAAGTGAATATTCTAGCTGCTAAGACCGTCTGTAAAGACGCTAAAGGCCATATATACATCTCATATCACCTAGATTTAGTTCTGCCTGAAGGCATTTTGGAGGTAGCATGCTGGCACCCATGATCTGATTCATGATTCATTCTTTTCTCACTGTCATCCTGAAGATTATATTAGATGATCAAAGTTTTTTATCTTCTAAAGTATGATTTGAAGTACTAACGTTTTTGTATCTCACTTTCCACAGCTTTTGGTTTTTTAAGGTTTTGATCATGATTGGCATTTGCATCGGTGCATTCTTCATCCCAGGAGGAGACTTTGCCCATGGTAATTTGAATTTTATCCCGACACCCTCTTGTCGGTCGGCTGTTGGAACTTTGTTAAACCTAAACTCAAAAGCTTGCAGCTGGTGTTGGGGGACCGTGGTGGTATCTTATTGTAAAAAAAAAAAATTGTGGCAGGAGTAATTCGTTATTTGTGGTGCAATTTTGGCCTTTTTTTTTTTTTTTTTGTTCGATGCTACAGCCTAAGTGATAGTTTCAAAAATTATAAAATTAATTTCCTTAAGTGTCAACCGATCCAGTCCAATCGCTTTTGTATCGACCGATTGTGTTGATTCAAGTTTCATGTATTTTTAAATAAAATAATAATAATTGGCTCTTTTCGTCTTGGCAGACGGTCAGCAGCTAAATAGTGTTTATGCTGCATGCCTGGGCTGTGGGTATGGAGAAAGTGCCTAGCCCATGGTGCACTTTTCCCCTCTCGACAGTGTTGATTTGATCCATTGGAACGACATGGTCGATACGCGTGGAATCAACAGTGTTGCAGGAGGTGCATTCCTCCGTGTAATCTGCCTTTAGGGGTTCTCCCTATTTTTAATAATTGGTAATGAATTATATACATTTTTTTTTTGTTGGAGATATGGAGGGGGGAGGTGATGTGGCTGAATTTTAATCTATAAATTTTTAGTTTCAATTTTACACAGGCCGCGGCCTGTACGGCCTGCTCTTTACGATTTCCAACTGCCAAAGTTTCCTTAACGTGCACACAGGCCCTCCGAATTTTTTGTCCTTATCCGAGAAGACTAGATTGTCGCGAATGTGGTTTATGTCAAACAACTGCAATTCAAGAGGAAAACCCATACTCGGCCAACACACTAAACTTTCATACTGGAATTAATTAAACAACTCAAATGAAATAGTTTTGTAAGGCCTGTAGGGCCACAATAATGTATTGAGTTAGCTAAATAAAGATAACATATATATATAAAATGACTTTCAGGGTAACTGCAAAAACAATATAATTTTAGAATGGACAAAAAGATCCTAGTACTAGATCAAATATAACTAATGACTCATAGGAAAATTAATACAAATTATAGTCTTCACTGTCTCAGCACACGCCAAATCAATTGCAATGGCTCATGTCATAATTATATTATAATACTGGCACTGCCTGGCGGTGACTCTAGGAGTAGACTCCCATACTGCTGGTAACATCTGAATTCTGACATACAATTAAATGCATACCATTTTCCCTGGCTATCAAGAACGAGGCAATATCAACAAGAGCGTTGGATGGTGGACAAAGTCCGGGTAGCTATTAGCTGGAGCTCGTCATTTCTAGGCTCCTCATATAGATGGACTGCTCTACTGCGTCTCTGTTTCGAGCTGACTCGAACAAGCCGACCACTTCGCAGTAGATACTTTTCTGCATGTGATGATGGACAGAGCTATTGAGATCTTTTTGTTTCTCGGGGGCCTCGGCATAATGCTGTTGGCCCCCTATTCTTGATTATGTTTCTCTCTTGTAATAATTCTCGTGTGCTCCTTTGTCGTCGTCCGTAGTCTCTTCTGGTCGTGGTTTTTATTTATTTTCTGGTGTGCGCCAAGGTAAGGGCAAGACAAGTGACAGGTGAAGGGAGATAAGCAGCTGATGGACAGAGGTTACGGGCTGACTTTTGCTTTCGCACACGCGGGACGTAAGGCCTACACAACGCTAAGTGATGTAGGTCAATCGCTGCACTGTGTATTTTTAGCACACAATCAGCCCGTGTGCGGCCCGTTGGCGGAGTGCTTTCGCATTACCTCACTCGGCGCACAGATCACGTTTACCACCGGAACTGGCTCTTGTGTGTTGTTGGCATCCACTATCCAACCGATTTCGCAATTATACTTTCCGAACAAAACCAATTCAACAAGAAATTGTGGGCACCAGTATTCCAAACGTTCCAGTGAGTCTCATGGTGAGTATACCAGTTTGATTCTTCGTTTGTTTTGTTTGATTTTGCTATGGAAAATTTCTTCTAGGCCTGGTGGTTTTGCGTGACGATGAACTGAGGTGTGATGTGCAACTAGATCTATAGCTCCTATTGTTTCCACCTCGAAATTTTTCAGGTAAAATTGTAGGTACTACTAGTAGGCCCTAAGTGGTAGAATCATGCTGTGGCGACACCTGATTAGAATGCAATTTAATTTACAGTTTACGTAAAATGTAACTCATCATTCGACAGTGACCGCATTATCGCCTGTGTTTGCTGCACTACATGTTAACACACCCTCCCCTTTAACTTTAACGCACCCCCTTCCAGAGTCTGGATGTGATTTTTCCTTCCATTAACCAACCTGTATTACAACACAACCTTCCAATAACACACCTTAAAAAGTTCAGTCACAAGGGTGGATGTGTTATCAGGGTTATTCGGTCAGGGTCCGTACTAAGTTTTGAAAACTACATAATTTTAAGGGCTTTTTAAGGACTTCCCAAGGACTCACAGTAAACAATTTAGGACCTGTGTGCCTGTAGCCAAAAAATATTACAACTATACAAGTGATGTGCAGCACTCGTCGAAATGGAATGTTTCTGTATCTAATATTCAAACATAATAAATTCACTCTGAAACGTTCAGTTATTTCAAAGTACCAATTATCCAGTGTGCAACTGAAAGATTTGAATCTCAAAATGTTTCAACCGAAACACAAATTTTAAGGACTTTTTACGGGCTTTGACATCATTTTCAGAATTTAATAACTTTTTGAGTACTTATTTTTGTCTTTTATGAAAATTAACGACTTTTCAGGACGTGTGTGAACCCTGTGCTGTAGGTTATGATGAATAAAAAAAAAATTTAGTTGTAGCCTGCATGTGCATGACATACATTGACACTGTATTTTCACAGGCCAAGATGGATTCCGAGGCAGAGACCTTGTTGCTACTAATGAACTGTTGCGGTGATGATGACAGTGAGGATCTAGATGATTACCTCATGCTGTATTCTCAAAGGAACGGGGAGAGAAATGAATATGAAAGGTTTGCATTTCAATTTCAGTCCAATTTTCAGGTTGTGTTCTTGTCATTATCATGGACTTTCATTTTTGCTCCATTTATTTGGTTCTGATCCTCGACTTTCATATCTCGTTTATCTGTCTTCTGTTTAATATTGACTTCTTAACCTTTTCCATTAATGGCATGCCTTTAACACCAGCGAAATCAACCCCAGATACTTTGATTTCCGGATTAAACTGATGAGTTGTTAAATGTTAGGTTGATTCTTTTTCCCTACCCCAAAGTACTTTTATGGGCTTTAATCGAACACATTGAATATTTTTATCATTTCAGAAATTTCAACCTGGACACCATAGACACTGAATCTGCCTGGCAGCGCTTCAGATTTTCTAAAACTGACCTTCCTCGGCTAAGGACAGCTCTGAGAGTTCCAGACAGAGTGGTGACAACCAATCGCCTGAATGTGTGTGGTACTGAGGCATTGTGCATTTTTTTACGCCGACTGAGCTACCCCAACAGACTCACAGATGTTGCCTTGGAGTTTGCAAGGAATCCAATTGACATTGTTTGATTTTTATGTATATGATAGACCATATTTTTCTAACATTTGGACACAAGCTTGCTACGCTAGATCATAACTGGCTGGACAAACAGCTGTTTGCAAATGCATTGTCTGCAAAAGGTGGTACATTGAATAACTGTATCGGTTTTATTGATGGAACCTTGCGGCCCATGGCACGACCATCAGAAAATCAAAGGACATATGTTACAATGGCCACAAAAGAGTGCATGGCCTGAAATTTCAAAGTGTCATGCATCCCAATGGGCTGATCGGCCATATGTATGGACCCATGGAAGGGAAACGGCACGATTCAGCCCTTCTCGCACAAAGTGGACTTTTGCAGGAACTGGCCACTATCGGCAATTTTTTTATTTATGGAGATCAGGCATATCCCCTGAGGCGTAACCTCATTGCTCCATTTCGTGGTGCTGTTCTCACTATTGAACAACAGAACTTCAACACTGCAATGGGGAAAGTAAGAACTTGTATGGAATGGGGCTTTGAAGATATTCTTAAATACTTTGCTTTCCTGGACTTTAAGAAAAATCTAAAGCTACAGCTCCAACCAGTTGGAAAATATTATTTGGTTGCCACCATTTTGATTAACTGCCGCACATGTCTATATGGCAATCTCACCTCCAGTTATTTCAATCTGACACCACCATCTCTTGAAGAATATCTACAGTGAATGATGAAAGAACACATGTCACTAGCATAGTGAAAAACAAAATAATATATAATGGAATGAGTTTTATTTCTTTATCATGTTGTATTTTTCTGCAGAAGCGTAGACATCATCTGCAGAAATGCCAGTCTCTCCTGTCTCTGAGCCTCCAACTCTTCTCGCCTCAGCTTGGTCTCGTCCTCCTGCTTTTTTGCTTGCAGCTCCAGCTCCTTCTGTCTCAGTCTGTTCTCCACCTCTCTCAGTTTTCGCTCCTCTTCCTTCTCCTTTGCTCTAGTTCTCTCCTTCATCTCCAGGAACCGCAGAACTTCTGTGGATTCCTGGCCCTTTCGTTTTTTACATGAAAATAACAAAGAATATTGCTTGTTACCAACTTGGTCACTCACAATGCTCGCAGTGGTTGTACATTATCAATGCTGTTGTATTCTAACCATGTAACTGGTTTTGTGATTGTTTTCCAGGAGACGAAAAAAACATCTTTTTGCGAGATTTTTTTTTATACAGGACTATATCTTTTTGGTCGTATTAATCAAACAAAATGTGTCTTTCTGTTGTAATAATTTTTTTTTTTGAAATGCAGGTCTTAAGCGGGTGAATCCTGTTACGCGGTTATCACACAAAGTATTGTCGGGCACTTATGCAATTAGAGGTACGCATGACCAGAACACAACAAAATTCCGCCACAGAAATCAGTTACAGGATTAGAACAGCCACATACAAGGTTAGAATTGCAGCTACTGAAGGCTTCGAAGCTCAATTTTGCTATCTATAGTGCATGTAGACGTCCCATTTGAATAGGGAACCCCCGGAAAGGCGTGGTGACTATTTTTAGCTAAAAAAATGAGTTGGTCCAGTTTTTCCAGTTACACGGTTAGAGCACACCATCCATATATTATCTTGTAAGTAATAAAATTTATAGCAGCAGTCCATGAGCTATTTTATT
Source organism: Onchidella celtica (assembly GCA_963931925.1). NCBI lineage: Eukaryota > Metazoa > Mollusca > Gastropoda > Systellommatophora > Onchidiidae > Onchidella > Onchidella celtica. The sequence continues at coordinate 50,126,458 of OZ007579.1, forward strand.
TACACATGATGTATTTTTTTCCAAGGACATTGTAGGCTACATCAAATTTGAATGTCTGAAACTAGGAAATTTGGTATTATCTAAGTTTGCCTCTATGTACAGTAGATGCATGCAATACATGTATTAAGTCAAGTGAATTCTGCATCACAAAGGACATAACAGTATTATGTGTTCACTTTAAGGTTACTTTATTCATTTCCAGAAGGAAATAACTAACTTGCTGACATTTTTTTTCAGCATTTCTATTGTGCTCATAGTCACATTTTCTTCACAATTTCACTCTGTGCCATTGTTTTTGAATCATGCCCATGGCAATGTTTCAATTTCATCTCTATGTTGAGCATACATTGTGTTTTTTCTGAGTGTCTGACATTGTGAACTTCGTTTAGACCCAGTATTCAGTTTTAAAAGCGAGTTAAAAATAGACGTCCCAACTGTACTTGCTAGCAAAGAAAATGTTTTCGTTCCCTACCTTGTGGTGTAACACAAGGAGCCTGAGGAACTTCAGCTGCGCTTGCTGAGGGTTCCGCATCCTCTGTGGTCCTCGCCATTCCCTGCATTGCCTGAGAATAGTTTTTACAAAAGTTATTGTATACTAGATGATTCAGTTCCTATAAACATTTGTGATCTCATCCAGGACGTGCAGTTCTAGCTCTGTGTATCATGTTACTTGCAGAAACTGTTGTTAGCAAATTTTGCAAAAAGGGCTGCACTAGCCATCAGGTAATTTCTCTGCATTGTTTTCTCTACTGTGGGTTTAAGAATGCTACAACAACAGGACAACTATGAGAAACCAGTCATTACTAGAAGAAATTTGCTTGGCATAAACCCATTTGTTGCTGAAGGCAACCAGAATCAAACAAGAGTAGCTTGAATAATTGATAATGTAGAGCAGTTTGTTGACAATATTGAATAACCAGGCCATACTGTAGTCACAAGAGGGGCCCTCAAATTGTTCAATGAAGCTGATTGTTTATTCTAGGGTGTTATTTCGAGAAAAGTACTGTAACTGTACCTCTGTTTTATCCTTACCCTGCTTAAAGATAGAAAGAACTAATTTTATTTCGCACAAATTGGGCTCAAGAAAATTAACATACCTGTTGCCGGACAAGCTCTCCGGCTTCCCTCTCGTCCTTAGCTTTTGTTTGAGAGGCCTCTGCCTTTTCTTTCTCCTCTTTCGGTCACCTCCTCCTCTATCCCTGAGCTGAAGATGAATAGAAATGCACAAAAATTGAAAACCTGAATCATGAGACTGACAGAATGAAAACAGCAGAAGTAGAGACACCAAATTTAATTATGTTTATTATATGTATTACATGTACTATGAATTATTATACATAAATATACACTGTATTTTTTTTTACCAGTACATATTTCCTTTGGGAAGACATTTCATCATGCTTATTTTGAGGATATAAAACAATGTCTAAGCTTCACGATGCCTAAGGTTAAAAACAAAAATCTGCATACCGAGCTTAAGGAAGCTATCGTTATTAGTAGTGTAAAATACTGTCTGTTTATATTATAGCATACTTGTTACTGGCACAATTATTGTTATTATCTGCCTAATGAAGTTGTCATTATGTGTCAGATTAATGTAATTTATTTCATAATTGATAATAAAATGATACTGTATGGTTTACCTTCCCTCATTGGCTCTCCTCTCTGTCTTGTACTGAGTCAGCAGCAGGTTGGTCTGGTCACGAACAGTTCGTGCCTGTAGGCTTGGTGGAAAGCTCTCTATTCTCGACAGATTCTCAGCCACCAGCTTCCACCCCTGGCCATTTTTATGGTTGAAAGCCTGGGTGGCAACAACCTCCCTCAAGAGAAGCAAGTCTGCTTCGTCGCCGAATTTAAATATTTGAAGTTTGTCCATTGGAGGAAACAAGCGGTAGCTCTGTATAATTTTACACTTCTTGACATCACCTGTCCAATTCGTCATTCATGGAAATGTTTTTCTTTCAATTCAGACTCTGCCGTAAAACAATGCCAGTATTAACTTTAAAACTCAAAATGATAGTCACAAAAGTGTGCAGTTCACAAATTGTATTCATATTTTTGGGATTTCAGGGTGGTGGTAGAAGGGTTACAGTTTTGAATAACTTAAAGTGTAACTTTGGGGCCAGGATTGGTGACTTGTATTTACTTGCACTTGCAGTCTGTTTACTAACATTGATAACAACTTTCTTCGATCTTTTGAAATTTCTGAGCATATTTTTTTTTTTTGTACATACAAATTACAATTGATGTCTGGGCCTTGTTCACTGTTGACTTATTAAATTGAAGACCACCATTCTTGTTCATTTGCCTGTGTATACTTGCTTTCTCTGTCTCTGTCTATCTGTCTGTCTATCTATCTCTCTCTCTCTCTGCATCTGATCGCCATGGCTATAGGTCCAGAACTAAATCTAATTGAATTTCCACAACATGGATCTATGTATTTTTCGACCTGGGTAATTTTACGTGGGGAATACTGTGCCACAAGTCATATTTCAGATGTGAGATAATGTAAACAGAGCAGCTAACTGGTCTACTAAGAGAAACAAAGCGGACATGAAGGGCGGGCACGCGGCCCTGAACAGATCAGTCAATCGATGCATAATTCTGCCATCTAATTCTCACAAAGTGCTATCATATGCAACTATTACGAAAGTAAAGACATTAAACTTTCATTTGCAATACTTTTCAAATATTACCACAACCATATATAAAATATACTCACCCATTTTCCCCACGACGTAAAGTTGCAGCAGCTAACGGCTTTCAATGGTGACCGGCCCGTTACAATGTAAACAACGTTATGGGTTTTGCACACGGCACGCAAGGGAATCCCCACGCTAACGGCCCACGTGACCTCAAACGGGCCGTTACGGTGTCTGCGAAAGGTGGGTAATGTCTAGCTACCTGCAACTACCGTCCAAATCCTTGAATTTGATTAGTGCAGCCATGCGAGCTCATCTCGCCTTCACTAAGACAGACAAGGTCGTCTTCTAAATAGGATATTAATCAAAATTAAATCCAAAATATTAAATGACTGTGCAAAAAAAATTAACTCGTGCTTTCACGAACTACTGAATGTCAACAGTCAATTACAACCACCTCACACCCTCTAACAATGTTATTAAATCACGGGCTCAAGCTGCTCTGTCATCCCTGGTTTACCTACAAAACATGTTGCTCACGAGAACAGCTCAAGGACACTTCATTACGACTAGATTAAAAAAACTCTGAATTCAACCCGTGGTCTAGCACGGCCATTTATAGTCAGCTCTTGACAATAATAGTATGGAAATGCATCAGGCGATGTTTTGTGTTTCTCTTATAATATGTTTGTGTGTGGCCCATATAGTGGTTTTCCATTTCACGTCAGAATATCGTACTAGGATAGTCCAGAGTAACAAGGAAAGAGAAAATAGAAAAAGAAAGAAAAAGAGATTTGAGTTTGGGTTTTCCGACGCGTCTTCAAGATAATAGCCACTTTATACCTTTCACGGTCTATTTGGGTATAATTTTATTTACACGCATGATTAGTTTTCGGAACTTCTAAATCTCACAAATAGAATTGAACAGTTTTGTATAAATTTTATCACATGCGTAAAATCTTCAAAGCTTGTTTTCTATGCATATGACGGAGTGTTGATGGATGAGATGTCACCAAACTGCTGTTTACAGAAACATTTCTTTATTTCTTTCATCGTTTTTTATTGAGGACAAAATCATCTGGGAAAACGGAATATCGAATGTGAGTGGCGTCAAAGAACATGCAGCAAAAACTTGCTGAATATTTGCATAATAATGAACTGATGCCTGATTCATGAATTATCATAGCAGCTAGTAAAACAGGTTCAACATGCCCACTCCCTTTTGGGATCATAGGGTAAAACACAAACAAAACGGTATAATATTACGAGCTAGTTGCTTCTCCTGTCAATAGTTCTGTACAGGCCGGTCATGTTCAGGCTGAGACACGTTCCATTCTTTTGATTTCATCACATTCCATTTCGTAAGTCTGTGTGTTGGTCTATTTGGGAAAGTAAGTGTTGACGTTATCTCTTAAACTAGAACATGAACAAGAACAATAGTTACTTCAAAAAGCAAATAATATAGAACTGTCCAATTGCATTGTAGCTTATTATATTATAGGATAAATTAAAGTCATTTAGACCGATGCATGTTGTGCCACTAATTCATGGATCGGACGAGACCGCATATATACATGTGTGGAAATTGTTGTCACTAGCCGAGTCGAGCAAAATAAAGCTTGCAAATTCGTTGTACCAAACCCAACCGTGTATCGAGATCCGGGTGATATTGATAATAACATTTGGATTCGATGCAAAGACTAATAAAATTTATAGTTAGAGCAAAATGTCCTTGCAGAATGCACAGAAAGTGATCAAGTTAATTCCGACCAACAAGGTGTAAAGAGGGGCGAAGGACGAAATTGCGATTTTGCCCGACGTCTCTAATTGTGCTGCTAAAAAAGTCATGTACTATATGATATATAAATATACACTGTTAAAGACTAAATTTCATACAAAAGGGGTTGGTCCAAGTAATGCAACAGGTAGACTTGAGTCGCAAATTTGCGAAACACTCGCATGTGTGTGTTCATCTTAAGCGGGAAAACGAGGTCGTAACTTACTATTCTAAGCACCGAAATACACACACGTGGGACACTTTTTATGTATCACACCATTTAGTACTGTAGAAATGTTGTTTTTAATTTTTCAGTCTAATTATATTTTTTTTTCAAAAACGTGCACAGCAGTAAATTAAAAGCAGGCTACATCTTAACCCAAAAGAAAAAAATCAGCTCCGTTCGGTTTATTGTGAAATATGAGCCGATTCCGCTCATCCTAAAAAAGACACACCTTAAGAATGTTGTACTGATTCTCTATAGAAATGTAATCGTTTTGGAGCCAAAGCGTCTTTGTTATTTGATCCTCGTAAGGATGAATAATAAATTCAATTGCACATGGATATAACATGGAAAGTCATCTGAATACACAAAAGCACCACTGGGCACTCAAAATAAACATAAACACTTTAATATGCTATAAATCTCCTATGCTTTCAATCAGAAAGACAGGACAGTAAACGCCCAATCTGAGGCAAGGGAATGAGTCAGAATAGAATAAAATTCAGTTTTTTATGAAGAGAACTCAGTGTCGTGTTACATACAAAATTTCTTAAAACATACGTAAAGATATAAAATAATGGTTCCTGAAAAACGCTCATCGAGAAATGAAATATAAAGTGTTCAGAAGTGGCTTTTTATTGTTTGTTTTTTGTTTATTTGAATTACATTTGATATCTATGCCTCGCTGACGTAAAACATTTCCATATTTTTGTTTAGCGGATCTCGCACTGACAGAATTCCTTATGGGAAGTTGATGATTCTATGGTCGCAGAGAGAGAGAGAGAGAGAGAGAGAGAGAGAGAGAGAGAGAGAGAGAGAGAGAGAGAGAGAGAGAGAGAGAGAGAGAGAGAGAGAGAGAGAGAGAGAAAGAGAGAGAGATTTCCAGTTTGATTTTCATGGTGTGCCGGCAAGATAAATGCCCCTATAATTATGTACCTTTTTACAATTTTTTTGAGTACTTTATTTAGGTTTGATTTCAAAACTTCATCAATTCAAATTTATATGTTACATCGGTAAAGTTCCCAAAAAGTGGTTTGTATAGATCCAGATGGAATTTATAAATGTGTATAAACGTCTTTAAACCAATTTGTAGATCTTAACTTCTTTCAAAAATGGACAAGACGCGTCGTGGATCTACATTAGAAAATAATTTTTCGAGATCCACTAATGTAGTGCTTTATCCGGATATGCATGGAGTCTACACATCCAGTTAAAATGTGGTTTATTGATAGTTCACAGTTGCATGCAACACATTCGGGCCTTCCCCCTGAGTTAAAAAAATCAAAAGGTGTGAGGGGAGGGTATGACGCAGACGGAGTTTACTACGCACAATTTCATCTCCCTGATTTCGCTGACAGGCATGAACCCACTGTCCAAGTTGATCTTGGACAAAGTGTGTTTTAAGTGAATCCCATCTTTCCTGCCATATCGATATTAACAGCAGTTTCACTTATTCCTAAGTAACACTTTTGCAACCAAAAATCATACAATTTTGACACGTAGTGCTTACTTAGATTAAACCGGTAACAGAAGGCTCACATTAGTCCATCCGACACTCTTCTTAGATTACTCGTAGTCTTTCCTGAACAACCTTCATGGATCAGAATACTTTCCAATCCGTCTCACCCCAGCCAAGCATATCCAGCAGTCCAGCCGACCCAGTGGAACCTTGCCCGAGCCGACAGGACCGAATTTGATCAAAAATGCAGGTGGTCAATTACTCCCAACTCAGTGGACAAAGTCGACCAGTTCCAGAAGTTTCTCCTGGAGATTTCTCAGACCTGCTATATCCCCAGGACCTCTGCAGTTCCACGTAAAGACAAACCATGGTTCACGGAAGACAGCATGAGGGTCATTGAGGCCCGCTAAACAGCCTTCCACGAATTAAAAAGCAAGCCAGCCAAACTCCCAGCACATGACCAAATTCAGATAGGAAAGAGCAAAAGCCAGTAGAATGATCAAGGAAAGCAAGAGAAACTCCTGGAGAAACGTTATATCCCAGATCAATAGCCAAATCCCACTTGAGAACATTTGGAAATCAATCAATAAAATAAAAGGTTCTCCTACGATCTCTGGAATTGGACAACTGGAAAAGCAAGACGGCTCTCTCGTGGAAGAGGAAAATGATGTCACAAACGAATTGGCGTCATCGTTTGCGGTTAACTCGGCCCCCTTCCAAAATTTCAAAATCAAACATATAAAAAACGTTTCTGAAACCTAGATTCTCTTCCCTACAACGAAACTTTTATAACTGGAGAACTGACATCCAGCCTGAGCGAAGCCATTCACACAGAACCTGGCCCAGACCAGAGGCATAACGAAATTCTAAAACATCTACACCGACCTCCCCCCCCCCCCCCTTCACCACATCAGTCGACTAAACCTATTCAACAAAACCTGGACGTCCGGAGGAAGGCTAACTTTGTTCCCATCCCAAAACCCGGCAAAGATCACTCGGACCACAAAAAAATTATCGCCCCATAGCTCTCAATAGCTACCTTTGCAAACTGAAAGAGCGAATGGTGACGAAGTCGTAACAAACTGGTGAGATTAGGGTGGGAGAGAGAGGGGTTGGGGCGGGAGAAAGAGAAAGAGAGATAATACCATAAGATGGTTCGTTATTGAAAACGTTATTGCTGTGAAAACATCCTGTGAGCAAAGGCTGTGTACATCTTGATAAGAATCTGAATCTTGAAAGTTTTGTAGTAGTTGTTCTTGTTGTTGTATTAAGTAGTTAGAAGAAAAGAATGGATAGAATAGAGAGAGAGACAAATACGGGGTGGGTGAGAGAGAGAGGGAGACAAAGGGAAGGAGAGGTTGAAGACAGGGAGAGAGGGAGAGAGAGAAAGGCAGGAGAGGAGAAAAAGAAAGAGCTAGAGAAAAGAAGCGATAAGTATAGTAAATTTTATAATAGAGCCTAAATGATTATAATATAATGTAATCTTCTCTCATCCATATCCCTTGATAGCCTACAGGTTAAATAGTGAAAAATCAGTGTTAAAAGTGTTGAGTGTTTTTTTCTTTGTTGTTATTTTTATATCATTGTACTTAGCAGCGTGATAGATAAGTTATTCAGTTACTTCATCGATTATTTGATCGATTACTTTTCCTGTAAAAAAGAAAGGGGCGGGGGGGGGGGGGGTTGCATGGTGAGAGAACAGAGCAAGTTTATTACTCGCATAGGCCAAACCTTTAGCTCATACAGATAAAAAAAAAAACCAGTAATACTTTCTGAACTTTTGAATTTGTTATTGAGCAGCGAATAAAATAAAAATTGTCTTTATTTTGTTATAAATGTGTCAACAACATGTCGCCAGAGTATATTTCAGAACTTATAAAACTACATCGCACTGCACGAGCATTAAGATCATCTACTGACAACCTTAGACTAAAAGTACCCGTAGTGAACCTGAAAAGTTTTTGTGAAAGGGCTTTCGGCCATGATGGACCCAGGGTGTGGAATGAGATTCCTTTACATGTCCGCAGTTCGCAAGTATTGTCACAGTTTAAAAGGGTGTTAAAATGTCATTTGTATGAGAAATTCTAGACTATGTAAAAGCTATCTATTATTATTATTGTCATGATTCGGATGTTGTTAAAACTCACGCAGAGAGTGAGTTGTTGTTGTTTTACCAGGGCCATGAGAAATTGGCTGGTGGCCTTGAACGGCCCTCGCGAATTATAGTTGGTGGGTAAATAAATGTAAAGTTAAACTTAGAGTCACGCTTGTCGGTTTTAATGTTCGTGATTAATAAGTAATGGAGTAGGGGTGAAACGAGGTGGGGATAGTTGACATTGTTAAGTATGACTAGACAAGTTTTTGCACGTTAACTGGCTGGTAGAATAGTGCAGACGTATTACTACAATTAAAATGGTGGGAGGTTTCGACCTATGAGATAGCTGAACTAATTGGGCCAGCGGACTAGCACGCTGGGTAGTTAGATAGTATAAAACATCGTGTAACGTTCAGATTTGGTGAATACAGACGAGCAGAAGCATCGTGTCGTGAAGTATCTCCGGTTGGCCAGTACCTGAACTGTGTGGTTGAAGACTAGAAGTCCTTGCTAACGGACTGACTGAGCTCTAGAAAGAAAGGTCTGAGTGGGCTGACCTTTGAAAGCCCACGCTGCGCTATTTTGATGTTCGCGCCTACCCGTAGGCGTGACCAATGGTAATATATCTTATTTGTTCAAGCATAATAGAAGATCAGAGATAGAGAGAGAACCACAGCCTCATAGGAAGTCTAAGGAAACCCCAGCTGGCACTCGACGACGAGTGGCCTGTGTTATAGAATTATTTCCATAGTATGATTGAAGTAATATGGCACATTGTTGATGAATTGAATAATGATTGGGCATATATATAAATAGTTTTTTTGCCACTGCGTAATTACCTACAAGCCGAAGGGTGCTTCTGTAGGCTTGGAACGTACTGGGCTCTCCTAACATTCAAGCCCATATGATTTAGGGAGAGTTTGCCTGGCGACTGGCCAGTGGCGACTCAACTGTCACTTTAAATTGATATCTAGTTTCGTATAATATACCTATTTGCTATTGATTGCAGTACATCCAATAAGGAACCATAATTACATGAATATCATAGATTAAGTTAGTAATTAGAATTTATTGCTTTGAATATACCTCTATTGTCTTTTGTTTTGTTTATTAATATTTATGTAAAACATGGCCTGACCGGTCTGACATATATAGATCCTCTAGTTGTTTAATACTTTTTTTGTGTGGTTGTGTCCGAGTGTGAGTTAGCTGCCTCTCGTGCAGTCGAATGCTCCCCAAGACCCTAACTCTGCTCGTGACAATTATTATTATTATTATTATTATGTGTGTATCAATGTGGGTTGTGTGTCTGAGCTTTTATAAGGGTGTTTCTGTATGCCCCTTTTATTTTAATTAAGTGTACCATGTTTGATTGTTTGTAACTGTTTACCCATGTATTTTGACATGTTGCTTCTGTAAAGTGCATAGAGCATTTTTTGTAATGGATATGCGCTATATAAATGCCATCCATTATTATTATTATTATATTGAGTTTGAGATGTCCATAGGTAAAATAAAAGTGAAGTTAAAAATCTGACGGGCAAAGGCCCGTATTAAAAATTTAGCGGCAAAGTCCCGTATTGCACCGTATATTATCTACATGAATTTTGTAAATAGGATAAAAGTCTGTGAAATCAACTTGTAGAGTTCGAGCTCTTCCAGAAATGGCAAGATGCGCTGCCGGTACAGGTCATCTGTGTCACAAATCCCAGACTGGGAGATGTAATAAGTTATGACAGGACAACAATCACGAACAAACAAGTTAACACTTAACAGAACAATCCATCAGACTCACACATTTATTAAACATAATTATACAGATAATAGCGCAATTACATACATTATATTATTGAAATGCACTGCCGTACAACGGCCTTATTCTCACACACACTCTCCCTCGGATCCACAATCCGGTAGTTACTCCTAAAGGCACTTCGGCCTCAGCCTCTCCCCTCAGGGTCTTAATAGCACGTTAATAATTTACTGGCACCGCAATCTCTCTATATCACCTTCCTATTGTCATACACCTTAGCACTCCCCTAGCACCTCAGCAGGGCAATAACACATTATTATTTCCATAGCCATCAACATGGCAACAACATAGTATCAGTTCACTAGCCTATCAACATGGCAACAATATAGTATCAGTTCACTAGCCTATCAACCTGGCAACAATATAGTATCTCATTCACTCTCATATCTACGTCCCTGTCCGTGGCCTGACTGCCACGACTTTATGTGCCTCTACTGTCCTGCACTGACAGCCTCACTTCTGGCCTATGTGTGGCCTCCGGCCCTATGCTGGCCTATCCCCTGTGCTCATCGAGGTGGCTCTGCGGCCCGTCCCCGACACCTACAAGAATAACATTACATTGGTATAATACCCTACCATTTCTATTCACTCCACCTCTCCTTACAACCCATGAAACGTACACACACTAGTTCACCTTTCACTCACCACACATCTTACGGTAACACACTTCCATCGGAGTACACACTACTCACTCGCGCTACAAATCCATGAACTCACTTTCATCTATCGCTCGTGGCGCACATTGCTATATCCAATATCAAGGACTTCCACATTCCTCACATATACTTATTCACATCATGGTAATAGACGAATATAATATAATACATCAATCATAATAATCAATCAACATTCTACATACCAGTCATAACTGGAAAGACTCTCACTAGTCTTCTCGACTGCTTCCCTTTATGTCCGCCCGATGGGCTCTTATGCACAGGTCCGATCCCTAGGACCTTCTAACTTGCAGTGATAGTAATCCAGCGCTTTCGCCTCATTCAGACTTCCACACCACTCATACACGCACGCTTTTCCCACTTGTCTGCATGAGTTATTTTTACTCTTCCCCCTTTCACGTCTTTTCCTATCCGTCTGTCGTGAGCTCTTCTTATTCTACACCCGCTCTGTAGCAATCCCCTTAATTGCACTCACTCCACTCGTGACATCATCCCCCACCCCAAAAAAATTAATGCAATTAATTTCAAATCGCATCAAGATGACTGTCAACGAGTGAGCGTGAGCACTACCTACACTAAAAAAACTGACCTAGCAGTTCCCCTAGTATATAAAATACCGAAATCAGGGGAAAATATGGGGATCAATATGGCCTGCAATATGCATATATGTGTCACATCATGAATAGCTAACTAATCACAATACTTAATACAGAATCAAAAACCATTCAACCTATCAACCATTCTTCATATCATATTTATAATGTCAATATTTTAAAGTGGACTTATTCACACAGATCCTGTCAATGTTCCTGTCCTCCGATGTATAAGCTCCTGAAATCTTCCCCTAGGCTCGACTAAGGTAGTCGGCGATATGATTGCTGGTTCCTGGAATTGGTTGAATAACGAAGGTGTCCGGCTGTAAAGCCAATGCCCATCTAGACAAGCGTGGGCTGGACGAACGATTCTTCGACAAAAATGTCAGTGGCTTGTGGTCCGTCTGGATACAAAATTCTCGTCCCATGAGATAACGTCCTAGTTTCTGGACGGACCAGACAATGGCAAGACACTCACGCTCTATCACAGAATACTTTCTTTCTCTCTGCAATAACTTCCTACTGACATAACATACAGGATGGAGACATTCGTTCTTCTCCTGTAGAAGACAAGCGCCGACACCAGAGTCCGACGCATCCGTTCTGAGGATAAAATTAGATCGAAAATCGGGTAATATCAGAATGGGTGACGATGATAATGCTGTCACCAATTTATCAAATGCTGTCTGACATTCAGACGTCCACTGGACCTTATCGGGTTGTCCCTTCTTAGTAAGGTCAGTAAGAGAAGATGACAAGGAGGAAAAATTTGGAATGAACTTTCTATAATAATTTAAAATCCCGACTAAGCTTCTGACTTGTTTCATTGTTTTAGGGATTTGCAACCCTACTAACTTGTCAATTTTTGTTTCTTCAGGTCTCTGAACACCTCTACCCACAATATGTCCTAAGAATACTATCTCTGGACATGCCAAATCCATCTTTGCGGGTTTAGCAGTTAACCCAAAATGGCGTAATCGTTGAAAAATTACTGTTAGTGTCTGAATATGATCAGACCATGTCGACGTATGGCATGCTATATCATCAAAGAATGACACGACATTAGGTATGTCCTTCAACTCCAGTATGAGAATACAGATACTCTGGTCTCTCCTGAAACCTCTGCAGCATATCAACATGGAAAATCTTACTTGATCCATCAGTGTGGATAGCGTAATCTACCTTCGAAACAATTTGCTCAATAACATACGGACCTTTCCATGTCATCAATAATTTATTATGGTCCGTAGGTAACAACAATAGGACCTTGTCTCCTGGCTTAAAAATTCTCAGTTTGGACCCTCTATCTTTATAGGTCTTTGCTCTTGCTGAAGCGATACTAGACGCTTCTTCTGCTATAGTGCGCGCTGAAGATAATCTTTCTCTTAAATCAACAAGGTCTATCGAAACCTTTTTAAACGGTTCCGAAACCGTGGGGATCTTTTGAAGAGGAGCCTGGGGTGTACGACCCTTATGCGTCGTCTTTTGGCACGCACTGCACGTCTTACAATAGACCTGCACATCTCTGTGTATCGATGGCCAATAAAAATCTTTCAGAACTCTCTCCTTGGTCCTAGCACTTCCCATATGACCCGCTAATGGAACATCATGGGCCAGACGCAATACTGTAGCAATTAACGACCGTGGCACGACGACCTGCTTTTGAACGGAAGCCACTGTGACGTACATACGGAACAGAATGCCCCCCTGGACAAAAAAAGAAGATGACCCGTTCTTATATCTCCTCGTTTTCTCGGTTCGCGCTTCCCCAAAACATGGGTTTAATGATGGGTCCTCCCTTTGTAATCTCGCCAAGCGCTCTGGCGTGATATCTAGGTTGACCGCTGGCGTCGCCAAAGGTCTAATCTTATCTTTATCAGTTACCCGTCGACGTGTTTCGACCGCGGCGCAAAAGTCAATACCTTTTGATTGCGACCATGCTTGCACGTTCTCATCGGAAGGGGAACCTACCCGGGATACATTCCCAATGATGAGCTGGGCGCCTGGAAAACAACCAACGACTGCTTCGACTTCCCCGCTAAGGAAAGGTGTATCTATCATTATTTTTGCCATGGGTAATTTCTCAATGGCCCCCGAAAATTGGATGCACGGGACAGTCTCACCTGTAAGCTGTGAATCCCGAATGCAGTCCCTATGCACTCCCACAACGGTAGATCCCGTATCTCGTAAAACCGAGACCGGTTCGTCCCCAACAAACCCCGGATAAAACCTAAGACCACCTCCTGTATGACATGAATTTATAACGGGGATCTTTCTCCCACAAGGTAAAACACCGGAAGATAATAACTTCTCACAACTGGGACACTTAGAATACTGTCCGCCTCCGTTGTCCGATGTAACACACGCAGCCGCATGATGAAATTTATTTGGGGAGCATGGACTGGAGCTACTGTCCACGTTCGCCGCTATCCTACCTGCAGGGCAGTTCACGCTAATGTGATCTGCTCTTCCGCAGTTCCAACACTTCGCGGCCCTACACTCGCGCGAAAAGTGACCCACGCGTCCGCAAGTCCAACACTCCGCTCCCTGTGCTGCCCTAGGCCTGGGTCCCCGTGACCCCTCGCGACCGGAACTAGAGTCCCTATGCAGTCGGTCATCGGCAAAGGTCACAAGTCGGCCCCGGCCATTACCGCGACCTAGCCCTCCTGCTCGGTCAAACTTACCGGGTCCATATGCCGGTGATTGGTGATAGCCCCTACGCTGCCCCTGGGCTTGCCCGCTATAGGCACCACGCCGACGCGACCTGTCCCCAAGTCCTGCCGGCGACCCCTCGACAACGGCGACGTACCCAGCATCTTGGACGTACGCCCTGGCGACTGGTTTGGACGGATGCGCCGTACGGTATGCCTCCGCCAACCTAGACGCCTCCTGCACCGTCGCGGGTTCGTTCTCTTTCAGGAAAGCCACCAGATCTTTGTGGCACGACGCGTACAGCTGGTCACGGATCATTAAGTCTTTCAGTTTGGCAAAATCCGTGCCCACATGCGCCAAGTCTACCCAGTTCGCGAAATACTCCGTTAGTCTCGCGACGAAGGCAGCAAAGTCCTCCCTGGTATCTGCACGTGCTCGCCTAAACTGCTCCCGGAAATATTCCTCGGTACGCGCAAATCGGCGAAGCAGCAAAGCCTTCAGCTTATCGTAGTCTTGCACGTCTTCGCGCTGTAGCTCTTTAAAGTAAGTTAACGCTCGCCCCTGCAATAGCGATGCCAGGTAGGTGGCCCATAATTCCTTATTTTCCCCCCATTGCAATTGTGCGTTCAGTTCGAACCTGTAAAGGAAGGCGTCTATGTCGTCCTTCCGGTCGTCGAACGTAGGGAGCTTAATCCTAACACCACCTTTATTGTGTACCTGCCGCTCAACTGTTTCTGTTGGCGCATTCTTTTTGAATTCTAATTCCGCGATTCTTACTCGCGCGTCTGTCTCCCGCTCTTGAGCTTCTATCTCCTTTAACTTTATCTCCCTTTCCTGCTCCTTATCCTTAGCCTCTCTCTCCTGTTGCTGAGCCTCTAACTCCTTTAACTTAAACTCCCTCTCCTGCTCCTGAGCCTTAGCCTCTCTTTCCTCTTCTCTCTGTCGGTGTTGAGCCTCTTTTTCTCGCTCTCTATCCTTAGCACGCTCATCGCGCAAATCCGCCTGCTGTTCTTTAATCCAGCCGCGTAGCTCTTCTCCCTCCAGGCCAAGTTCCTTACCCAACTTCATTAGTTGTTGGAGTTCCGCCATTTCACAGATTTATGGTTATGGTATCTATTCTGCGAACGACCAACCTGTCGGTATGATCACTAACGATACGACCAGAGACCTGAGATCACACCAGATATAACAATACCCAGTTCAGAATACAATTCAGAAATTTACCTTTACAGCACAACTACTTCTATATCTACAAAATGTATAGCACTATTAATTATAAAAAGAATAGAAAAGACAAGAATAAGGAAATTTAGTAGAAAGACCACAAGGACGTCAAGGACAACGAACCAGACTAGGACAAAGCTTCTACAAAAAAAAAACTATAATGGAAAAAAAGAATGCAACCTACTACGCCGATTACACTACACGGTACAACAAGAACAGAGTCTGAAAAAAAAAGAACGTATCTACAGATAGGGAAGAAAGAGGGACAAGAGAATACGTCTTCCTGCCGAACAGAGAAGATATCGACGCTACAACTAAACAAAAATACAGGTCCCTACAGAACTGTTCGCTGTGATGAACGAAGTTCCAAATTTAGCCCACCTCCCGAAGAGGACAAACTACGCTCACCACAGCAAACCCGCGCCACCGCCCGTATAACCTATAACGACAACAACAGCAAAAACCGGGAAACAGACAGATGAAGAGACAGCCCTTAATCCAGGGCACAAAATTTTCACTTAACTTTTGAAATTTTGAGTAAAACCTCTCCCTTCAATCGGAGCTCTGGCTGCTCGTCTCCTCAGGCTGCACGCACACACTCTGGAAAGTTTAAATACACATTAATACCTATTCATAGCAATACATGCATCAATATACATTCATTAATATACATAAATCATATCATGAAATGTCCATTCATCCAACGAACAAGACAGCACAATTACCTACTAACTAACTACAACTAAATATTACGAAAATGGACGAGTCACAATGGACGAGCCCCCAATGTCACAAATCCCAGACTGGGAGATGTAATAAGTTATGACAGGACAACAATCACGAACAAACAAGTTAACACTTAACAGAACAATCCATCAGACTCACACATTTATTAAACATAATTATACAGATAATAGCGCAATTACATACATTATATTATTGAAATGCACTGCCGTACAACGGCCTTATTCTCACACACACTCTCCCTCGGATCCACAATCCGGTAGTTACTCCTAAAGGCACTTCGGCCTCAGCCTCTCCCCTCAGGGTCTTAATAGCACGTTAATAATTTACTGGCACCGCAGTCTCTCAATATCACCTTCCTATTGTCATACACCTTAGCACTCCCCTAGCACCTCAGCAGGGCAATAACACATTATTATTTCCATAGCCATCAACATGGCAACAACATAGTATCAGTTCACTAGCCTATCAACATGGCAACAATATAGTATCAGTTCACTAGCCTATCAACCTGGCAACAATATAGTATCTCATTCACTCTCATATCTACGTCCCTGTCCGTGGCCTGACTGCCACGACTTTATGTGCCTCTACTGTCCTGCACTGACAGCCTCACTTCTGGCCTATGTGTGGCCTCCGGCCCTATGCTGGCCTATCCCCTGTGCTCATCGAGGTGGCTCTGCGGCCCGTCCCCGACACCTACAAGAATAACATTACATTGGTATAATACCCTACCATTTCTATTCACTCCACCTCTCCTTACAACCCATGAAACGTACACACACTAGTTCACCTTTCACTCACCACACATCTTACGGTAACACACTTCCATCGGAGTACACACTACTCACTCGCGCTACAAATCCATGAACTCACTTTCATCTATCGCTCGTGGCGCACATTGCTATATCCAATATCAAGGACTTCCACATTCCTCACATATACTTATTCACATCATGGTAATAGACGAATATAATATAATACATCAATCATAATAATCAATCAACATTCTACATACCAGTCATAACTGGAAAGACTCTCACTAGTCTTCTCGACTGCTTCCCTTTATGTCCGCCCGATGGGCTCTTATGCACAGGTCCGATCCCTAGGACCTTCTAACTTGCAGTGATAGTAATCCAGCGCTTTCGCCTCATTCAGACTTCCACACCACTCATACACGCACGCTTTTTCCACTTGTCTGCATGAGTTATTTTTACTCTTCCCCTTTCACGTCTTTTCCTATCCGTCTGTCGTGAGCTCTTCTTATTCTACACCCGCTCTGTAGCAATCCCCTTAATTGCACTCACTCCACTCGTGACAATCTGTACCATTTGGAAACGTTTACACATTCAAATATATCTTATTGATAATTGGCAATTGCATGCACACATTCGGCTAGATCTTCACAACATCCCCCCACAATGGAAATAAAATCTAGTGTGTGTCCTTATGACCCACACAGTCTATTAAGAACAATTTCATCACTCCGATTTTCTTGAGAGGCACGAGTCCACTGTCCAAGTTGACTTTGAATAAAGTGTAGTATATTTGATATTTGCTCATCCCATCTCTCCTGCCACCTCGAGTTAATGAAGTTATTAATTGCGGGTTTTAAGTAACTTCGTGGTTCTTTCAGGTGTCCTGGCGGACGTATCAACGTTTCTTTGGCTAGGGTGTCTGCTGTTTCATTTCCCTTGATGCCAATGTGGCCAGGTACCCAACAAAGAACAGTTTCATGTTTCATGTTGGACAGTGTATGAAGACGTCGTAATAGGTTATTGATCTCATGAGTCTTCATATTTGAGCTTTTTAAAGCCTTGAGGTAGGACAGCGAATCAGAAAAGATAATGAATCATAATGATTTGGAATCAGATTAAGATTTAAGGCCAAGTTGATTGCTTGAATTTCAGAGGTAAAGACAGAGGTTTTTGGAGTCGAGGCTGAGGCATTCGGTTTTGCCATCTGCACCTGAGAATGAGGCGGCTTCTATCCAGTCATGGCCTTTGGAGAGGTCTGTGTAAAAAGGCCAGCGATCAGGGCATTTGCTGATTACCTCTCTATACATTGCCTGTGAATTTCTGGCATGGGGTTGTTCTTGGGACATGCCGCGAGATCTAAAATAATACTTGTTTTATGTGTTAGCTATGGTGGGATGGCAGGAAATGAGTCATTTTCTACCTCACATGGTCGGATTTCGGCCTTTGCCACCAAAACGAAACGAAAGGCAAAAATGAGAGGTGACACCTTGAAAATATTCAAAATTTTGAATGTATGTTTAATTGAAAACTGCATTGTAAGCTGAATTGTCTGGATGAGAAGACAATTTTAATCCCTACTGAAGAGAGAGATTGTCTCTTCTATCGGACAGGGACGTTTCATTTTGCTCCACATACAGACTTTCGACTGGAGAGGTGCGGAAAGCACTCAGAGCAAGATGTAGCCCTCGGCAGTGCACATGGTCTAGCGTTTTCAGGTATAACGGTTTAGCTGATCCACAGACCATAGTCTAGTTTGGATCTGATCAAGGAGCTATAGAGATGTAGAATGGAGACTCGATCCGCACTCCAATGAGTTCCTCAGGAAGTCTTTACGATATTAAGAGCTTTTGACAAGAGAGTTTATGGTATTTCGTATGAGGGATAAAAGTTAATTTTTTGTCGAATATATGTCTTAGAAATTTGGCCTCGCCCTTCACAGGGATTGGTTGATTCTCGTGAAGGAAGTGGTCCGAATCTCTGTGAAATTTCCTTTTATTATTCAACTGGACGGCGACGGTTTTCTGTGAGGAAAACTCAAAGCCTTTTGAATCTGCCCACCTCTGGACGGTGTTGAGATGCAGTTTCCGCTCTTCTTCCACCTAACCAAGGGCCCCTGTAGCAGATGAGAAAGTCGTCTACGTGCAAGGAGCAGCCAAAAAAGCGTTTTAGTAATTGAATTAATTTTAATATTAAATAGGGTGGGGGATAAAATTTAATAGAGCCCTGGGGTACTCCCTGCTCTTGATCAAATGGATCAGAGAGGGTGGAGTTCACCTTCACCTAGAAGGAACTGATATTAAGGAAATTAAGGAGAAAGACCTGCAGGTTGCCTCGTAGTCCAATTCCGCTTCATCAGCTTGCAAATACAGCTATTGAGAGCTATGGGGCGGTACTTTTTTGTGGTCCGAATGTTATTCTTTGCCTGGTTTTGGGATGGGAACAATGTTAGCCTTCCTCCGGACGTCCAGGTTTTTTTGAATATGTTTAGTAGACTGATGTGGTGGAGGGGGGGGGGGGGTAAATGTTTTAGAATTTTGTTATGTATCTGATCGGGGCCAGGTGCTGTGTGACTGACTCCGCTCAGACTGGATATCAGTTCTCCAGTTGTATAAGTTTCACTGTAGGAAAGAGAATCTAAGGTTGAGAAATTAAGAGGCATTTTGTCATCTTTGATTTTGAAATTTTGGAAGGGGGCCGATTTAGCCGCAAACGATGAAGCTAATTTGTTTGTGGCATCATTTTCCCCTTCCGTGAGAGAGCTGTCTTGCTTTTTCAGCTGTCCGATATCAGAGTTGGTAGCACAGCCTTTAATTTTTTTTATCGTTTTCCAAATGTTCTTAAGTGAGGTGCGTCTATTGATCTGGGATATAAAATGTCTCCACCAGTTCCTCTTGCTTTCCTTGATCATCCTACGGGCTTTGGTCATGCTCTGGGAATTTGGCTTGCCTTTTAATTCTCGGAAGGTTTTTTCACGGGCCTCAGTGACCAGCTTGCAGTCTTCAGTGAACCACGGTTTGTCTTGATATTGAACCGCAGAGGTCCTGGAGAAACTCCTGGAACTGCGCTAATGCGTCCATTTTGTTGGGAGTAATTGGCCGCCTGCATTTTACGTCAAACTCTGTCCAATCGGCCCCGGCAAGGTTCCACCGGGTCGGCTGGAATGCTGGCTAAAGTTGGTTGGGGGTGAGACGGATCGGGATGTGGTCTGATCCATGAAGGTTGTTCGGGACAAACTACGAGCAATCTAAGGAGAGTGTCGGGTGGATGAATGTGAGGTCTATTTTGGTTACCCTGCTTGTAGATTGATGACTATAAGTTGGGGGTTTGTCATTTAGAAGTAAAATGTTTGTCTCCGAAAGGAGCTTCTCCGCAACCTTACCTCGGGAGTTGGCCATGGTGCTGCCCCAGACGGGGCTGTGTGTGTTCAAGTCTCCCATAATAATATATGGGGAAGGAAGTCGTTGGATGAGATTTGTAAGGTCAGTTTTAGAGAAAGGAATAGACGGTGGGAGGTATATAGAGTATAGAGTGAAGGGTTTACTAACTGTGAGCCTTACAACTACAGCTTGGAGGTTGGTAGTTGTCAACAAGTGGATTTACCACTTTACTAAAGTATATGGTTCGACTGCAGTGAGAGGGACTAAATCACACTCGCAAACACACACAAGCAAGATACTAATTCAACGAGAGTAGTAACACTATGGGTCAGGCCTGCAGGGCCGCAACAATTTATTCTAGGATTAAAAAGAATATAAAAACAAGTTATAGGTTTGTGAAATCTAGAGCAATTGAAAATCATGAATATGATAGAATTATAGATTTAAATCCAACTGCTTACACGGATAACTCCCCACTGCTGTTAATAATTCCCATCCACGTAGTTTAAGTGGATAACTGTTACAAGATCAATTCATCAGTAAGTTACAGATCTCACTGTCTAAGGACCTAAACTCTATGGTAATTATGGCAATACAATTTCATTATGAAGTAGATATCTAGATCTAAAGGTCCTGGCACTTAACTAGTTCCAAAAAGACACAATGCAATTCTAACAATTACTAAACTCTCCAAATAGATACACGTAAATTCCATTCACACAAACTTCACTTCAAACGTTCTATTATGGAAAATAATTCGTCCCAGGTGGCAGCTCTTGAAAGCACACGTCCTGTAACCCAGGTAGAACTCCTGGTGGACACATCTAGATCTAGTTGGTAATCACAATCAACTAAGGAACGTATCATTGCTCCCAGTCAGTGCAATGACCCAAATAAATCCAATACAGGCATGAACAAGTTGTACTGGGACATGAGCTATCTTTCTCTTGCTTAGCTCCTTCGTCAAGTACAGTTTGAAGCATTGTTTGTCTACGAACGTTTCTGCTCTAGTGGAAAAGATCTAAAAGCTCTGAAACACCTCACGATTAGGTTGCAACCATCGTATGTGTCTAAATAGTACTGATTTGAGGTCTTTATTTTAGGAGGTTCGCTGCCCTTGGCATTTACACCTCACTTTACTTGTTTTATTATTTCTTGTTCTGGCGGGGGGGGGGGGGGGGGGGGAGATGATATGGATAAATTTTTAATCTATTAATTTCAATTTTGCCCGGGCAGCGGCCTTTCGGCCTGCTCTTTACGATTTCCAACTGCCAAGGTGTCTACATAGTACTCCATCCGACGAGCTCTTTTATTTGGGGTCATTGCTTCAGCTAAATTCTTACGCTGCCTCATTACTCATTGACCTGATTGGTCAGTTTATCTCCACTCTGCAACACGGCAACCAAGGCCAAGTAGGTTTCCAGAAATATCCTTTAAATAAAATTAAATCTGCCAATTTCATTGGTCAGATACTGCAGACGGCAGCTCTAACCCCTAATGCTCCAGACTAGGTCAACTGGCTAGACGTGACGCGTCTATCAACAACAACACCCGTGGCAGTTCCCTTTCCAAAACTTTGGTTCACGAGGTCAGCTGAGTACGCGACGTCTCAACGAAACAAACAACTTTCTTGACCCACAACTATATTTTGGGGACTAACTTAGCTTATGACAGTAGTTAATTGGACAGGTATGTGGATAATTTTCTTTTTTATTGAGATGGAAGTTCTTCTGTTTTTGCCCGTTGGTACCTCTGGCATAGCATTGGTAGGCTGCGTTGTTTCTGCTGGGCATTGGTGGTAATTTTGTTTCGGGCAGACTGCAGCTGGCTGGTGTATAGACATCAGCTGCTGCAGTTCTGCTACATTTGCCTTAAGGCCTCTACAGTTCCATTGCATTAGTGTATTATTTGGGCTAGTCAGTTAGATTTTCTTGGTGTTATTTGTGGGTTTCACCCCGACCCTTAGGTCGTTAAATATTTCCGTGGGGAGTTCTGGGGGGGGGGGGGGGGGGGGAGGGGGCAGTCTTTGGAGACGGAAAGGTGTGGGTCGGGGGGGGGGGGATCTTTGAAGGGAGAGAGGAATCGGGGAGGACTGGGGAGTCTGGAATGGTTGGGGGTGGGAATGGGGGTCTTTGGAGGGGGAGGTGTACGTTTGGAGGAAGGGGTCGAAAGCAAGGATGCATCCTCGTCCTCCAGATTTGCTAGGGTCCAAACTTCTATGAACTTCCTGTTACTGAGAAACAATTACTAAGTTTTGTCTTATTGTTTCTGTTGGATTCATTCTTATTTCGTTCGTTTTCGTCTTCGTCACTGCAGCTTTTGACAGTGGAATTTGCTGTTGTGTCGCGTCTACTGCTGCACGATTGTGTTCTGGTGGACTTTTTTGTTGCCGAGATTTTCTAAGGTGAAGATCTCAAGGCAGTAGCAAATATCACTGATAGTGCTGTTTTCGGTTGCATGGCAATGACTGTGTTTCTCGCCTGCGTAAAAGTACCTCTGTTTTAGGGCTTGTACGCTTGAGTGGCTGTCTCCTCCAGCCATTTCGGGCAGCTCTTGTCAAAGGCCATATGGTTGTCTGGACAATTTGGACATTTCGGCTTGGCTGTGCAAGCCGTGTCCTCTGTATGTTCTTTGCTGCCGCAATGGGTACAAAATGCCACCTAGACGTTGGTGGGAGGCTTTATTGTATCAAACATCAGGATGATAGAGTTGGTTTCAATCAGCTGTTCTCCTAGATGGATTTTAATACGCCGGGCTTTCGAGACTCCTTCGACGTTGTCTGCAATGTCTGCCTCACTTTCTCCGTCCACTTTACGGGTGAGAATGACGCCACCTGAACTGTTCAGGATTCTGTTTGGCTGAACATTGGCTGGCACACTGATGAACGACGTCAAATCAAGCAGGTTGAATGGGTGTTGTTTTTTGTTGCATTCCACCAGCATTTAGCCAGGTTTCATTTGATTAACCGATTTCGATTCTTTGCCGATGTTTTGCAGAGTTTTATGAATAACCAAGATGCTCAACTTTCAAAGCTTTATGTCATGGTCTTTGCTACTGATCACCAAGAAAGGTGACCAGGCCAATGGGACTGGTCTATTGCGCGCGCCGGAGGATCCATCTGCCCCTCTCGCCTTCGTCTTTTCAAGTCGGGACTTCGGGAAAGGTCGGAAAATGAGACAATTTCATCACTGGGGCTCTGTGATGTTTCCACTTTCTCTCACTAACTTTCTTCTGACACCAGCCGTGATGGGCACGGCACAAACACACTAAATAATCGACTATCTCTCTTCTATAAGTTATAACAAACGATATCTGTATTGCTTATATATATACAATAATTATTAATTCATTCAATAATAATAGGAACATAGGTCATACAATTTCATGTGAATTTCGATGGAATGAAGTTGATGCAAATCAGTACATGATAATTAAAAGGCTTCGTAATATTCAATTTCTAGCACATTTTATAAAACACACGGGTACATTCAGCATAAGGAAACCTCTCCTTTAGGGGTGTATGGCGCTATCTGGGCATTGGTTCTTCCTCTCTACTTTGGCTTGACTGCGCAGTTAGATCAACAGGTATCGGCAGGTAAAATAGGTCGGGAAGCCAAGAAGCCACGATGTCGTTAATCAAAGTACAAGAAGTTGAGAAGCCAAAAAGGTGTTGTTCTTCCTCCTCTGTAGAAAAACAATCGCAACTTCCTAATCTACTGCTGGAAGGCATGACTTCCATACTTACTCCATGACGGATATTCATCACTAATACCTTTAACCGCTGACACTGTTATAAGTCAGGCTGCAGCTCCCATACCCCATAGGCTCCCATATAGGCAATAGAATAAACGATCAATACAGTTTTAATGATATTTACACGTTCCCCACGAAGAATAACGCTCTCTCTAACAGACCCCATCCTATAAGGTTTCGTAACATATGTAACGGCGTTTCCGTGACTCTCTCAGAGGCAGTAGTTATACCAAAGTAAACCCCCTAGAATTAGGTTCTACAATTATGAACATTAAGTAAAAATACACATACATCATACAATTAACTTACCACTCAGCAACAGCTCAAATGCCGATAAGATACCAAAGATACCACGCTCTGACAAAGGATGTTTGCGGGTTCCCTGACCTTCTCCACTCACAAGACTAGTACAAAGTTACAGTTGCAGTTGTGGTCTCCTCTTCGGCACGAAGCTGGTGAGTGCTCTCAGCGGTCTGAAGTTGGAAGGAGCGTTCGGGGATTTATACCCAGTCGGGTAGCGTCCCAAGACGCTCACCGAGTGTACATTAGTTATCCCAATAGCCATCCCCGTCGACTCCACGTCAAATACTATTGAAGCATCTCTACCCCCCAAGCAATTCCCAGGTGATCTGATCGTCAAGTACGGCGGTCAAGTAAACACTACCCTTTTCGGGTGTCAACGCTTTCCGTTGCATCCCGTACTTTCCCCCTCTGGCCTATAATAACTCTGTCTCCCCGCCGTCAACTATCTTCCCACGCTATTTATACCTTGCCAATCTGTGACCCTGTTACAATCGCCCCCACTTAAGTCGATTTTCCCTGGCAAAATCGGCTAATAAAATTATTAATCTACCGGTAATCTAGATAAAGTGTCGGCCCATAGAGCGTCTCGCCCCCTGATGTTGCTGACTCGAAAGTTATATGGTTGCAGCGCCAGGTTCCATCTAGTTACCCTCGCGTTCTTCTGGTCTTTAGTTCGCATCCAAGTTAGAGGTCGGTGGTCCGTCTCTAACACGAAGTTTCTCCCATACAGATACGCCTGCAACTTACTAACGGCGAAAACTATGGCCAGGCATTCCTTTTCAATTGTTGAGTAGTTCTTCTCCGCAGGTTTCAATTTCCTGCTCACGTATACGACTGGATACTTCGTACCCTCGTCTTCTTGGAGTAGGCAGCCACTCATTCCAAGGTTAGATGCGTCTGTCTGGAGAATCAGTTCCTTGTTCCAGTCTGGCATCCGTAGTATCGGCTCGGAACTCAAACAAATGTTTAGGGCATTGAACGCGTTCTCCTGCGCGTGTCCCCACGCGAACTTTGTGCCCTGGGACTTCTTTGTGAGGTCTGACAACGGCGCCGAGATTGCAATGTAATTTGGTACAAACTTCCGATAGTACCCCGTTAGCCCCAGGAAACTCCTCATTTGTGTCTTGGTCGTCGGTCGGTCACAGCCGACAATGGCTCGCACCTTACTCTCCTGCGGTCTTACAGTCCCCTGTCCCAGCTTATGGCCTAAGTACTCGACTTCTGTCATCCCTATTAGCGTCTTGGTAGGTCTAGCTTTTAAATTTGCCCGTCTCAGTCGCTCGAAAACATTCCGACAGCGTTCCAAGTGATCAGGCCAATTTGCACTGTGTATAAGACAGTCGTCTACAAATGCATCTACCCCTTCGCCAGCATCTTTTAATACTTTCCTCATGAGCCTGTTAAATGTGGCGGGGGATCCCTTCAACCCGAACGGCATGACCCTGTACTGGTATAGCCCAAACGGTGTGGCGAACGCCGTCAGGTGTTTATCTTCCTCGGCCATCGGAACTTGATAAAAGCTCTTTGTCAAGTCCAGCTTGGTGAAATATTTTGCCTCCGCTAGATTGGAGATAATGGCTTCTACCTCAGGCATCGGTTCGGCGTCATCGGCAGTCACAACATTTAGCCGCCTGTAGTCGTTGCAGAAACGATATTGACCATCGGGCTTCTTAACTAATACAATTGGACTACTGTACAAGGACTCGGACGGTTCGATGATTCTGGCCGCAAGCATCTTGCCTACCTCAGCATTGACAGCTTCTCTAGTTGAGTACGGTACTTGGTAGGGTCTTACCTTCACAGGTTTTTGATCTAGCAATGGGATTTTGTGCTTGATCAGGTTAGTGAGCCCCGGTACATCCGTAAATATATCTTCATATTCTTCCATGAGCTCTTGCATCTGTTCTCTCTGATGCTGATCTAGCGTGTCCCCTAACTGTACATCCCTGTAGGTTTCGGTCTGTTCTAGCCTAGGCATGACTGTCTCCAGAGGCATCGAAGTCGCTTCCTCTCCTTCATCGGTCTCGTCAATTATAGCTGCAGCTATTGTCTCTGTGTTTTCCTGTTCGTCTTCCCTCTCAATATACTTCTTCAGCATATTCGCGTGATACAATCGTCTCTTCCCCTTGACGTTCACCATGTAGTTCACTGACCCCCTCTGCTCTTCTACTTTGTAAGGCCCTTTCCAAGTCATCTGTAGTTTCGATCCGTCACTTGGGAGAAGTATGAGGACGGAATCGCCCACTTGGAATCTCCTCTGTTTGGCCCCCCTATCGTAATATTTCTTCTGCCTGTGTTTTTCGACGCTGCTGTTGTCGGCTACGACTTTCATGGCATCCTCCAATCGTTCCCTCATATCTACCACGTATTCGTACGATGACCTCGTTTCTGACTCCGCTTCCCCAGTCCACAGATTCTTCAGTATTGCAAGTGGTCCTCTCACAGGGTGACCGAACACTAGTTCAAACGGCGAAAAACCTGTACTGGCCTGTGGGGTTTCGCGATACGCGAACAGCAGTGGACACAACATTCTGTCCAGTCCTTGGGTCTGTCATGAGCTACTCGGCGAAGCATATTCTTCAGCACTCCGTTAAATCTTTCACACAGACCATTGGCCATCGCGTGGTAGGGCGAGCAGAATATCTGTTTGGTTTTGAGAAGTGCACTGACCTCTCTCATCAGCTCACCGGTAAACTGTGATCCCCTATCTGAAACTATTTCCTTTGGTATGCCTAACCGAGAAAATATTTCCATTAACGCTTCACTGACCTGCTCAGCTGATATCCCCCTTAAGGCTACGGCATCCGGGAAACGCGTGGCATAATCTACTAGCGTCAAAATATAACGCGATCTCCCATGTTCCGTACGCGGAAGTGGACCAACCAAATCTATGGCGACGCGCGAAAAGGGCGTGTCGATCAGGGGTGTCGGCACAAGGGGTACCTTTGTCACCCTACCTTTATTGGATGTCCTTTGACACGCGTCACACGATCGACAGAAACGACCTACGTCCGCACCTATCCCTGGCCAAAAGAACGACTGCATTATTCTGTCCTGTGTGCGCGAAATTCCTAAGTGTCCCCCGAACACTCCTTCGTGAGCTATCTTCATCAGCTCACTTCGGTACTGCTTAGGTACCAACAGCTGCTCCACATCAGCACGTCCAGCCCCGGCCTTCTTTACCCGATAGTAAATTCCCTTACTCTCCTTTATGTGAGTACCTACCTCGGCCGATTGCTCCAACGTGGCTCTCTCCCTTAAAACTCTCAAAGTTTCCTCCTCTCTCTGGGCCTGGGCTATCTCACCTGGTGTGAGTTCCCCTATCTTGGTCCCTACCCTTACCTTCTCCGTTGAGTTGCCCTTGGCCTCCTCATTATCTGTGGTCTGACTCACTTTCGCACTCGCATTCTCACACTCATGCTCTTCCTTGTCAATCTCCACCTTGCGAGATCGCGTGAGTACCACACTTATCTTCTCAAGAGACGCCCCCTTTATGTTTCCTATAATCAAATCGGCCACTGGGTCTTCCACTACTAGCGCTTTGAGAAGCCCAGTATAAAATGGGGTTTCTACCCACATTTCCGCGACAGGAGCAGACCTTCTCGTCCCGTCCATCAGGACATAACTCCTGTTCTTCCCAGTTAAGCTGTTAGGAGGCAGTTTGTCCCTTTTTATAATCGCACACGTGCATCCCGTGTCACGAAGGATAGTAATCTCTTTATCCCCTATCCTCCCCTTCTCCAAAAATGGAGCGGATAAATCATTCTCCGGAACATCGTCTCCGGGCTCATGTTCTGTCGAACCTTCTAACTCAATACTCTTACCTTCCGTCTCCCAAGAAATGAAGGTCTGTGGCCCAATACTCTTCTCGGCCCCTGGTTGAGTATTTGCCCTGCCCGATGACTCACACTGACTGTCATCGGCTTCCTCATTGCTGGTTAGTGCGACTGCGGTCGTCTCTTTCTGTCTCTTCCTACAGAATCTCGCAATATGGAGAAGTGACCCACACACAAAACAACCACGCCCACTCTCACGCTGGGACTTACCTCGGTTGTCCTCGACAGTGGCAGCAGCACCCTTCTTCGTCCTGCCCTTGTCACACTGCCTACTCAGGTGATCGGGAGAGCCACAGTTGAAGCATACCGGTTTACTCACTCCTAAACCCTTACTTCTGCTCTCCTCAACCCTCTTACCTGACTTCTGCTGTTGCTCCAGCCCTCGCTTCGACTGATGAGCCTCACTATACAAGTCCGCCATCTCAACTAACTCATGCACGGACTTAGGGTCTCTCTCTTTCAAATATATGGAAAGATTACAGTCGACAGTCTTCAACATCTGCTCCCTGACTAACAGATCCGTAATCCCTTCCATAGTTCTCTCTGCCTCTGAGAGGTCTACCCACCTCTCAAAATATCTCTGCAATCTCACGGACAGCTGCGTATAAGTTTCGTCCTTATCTAGACGACTCTCCCTAAACTTACGCCTATAACCCTCTGCCGTGAGATGATACTTCTTGAACAACACCTTCTTTATCTTCTCGTAATCCCTACTGTCTTCATCGCTGAGACCGGAATAAACATCTAACGCCCTGCCAGTTAACAATGCCCCTAACATGTCTACCCAGGTGTCTTCTTCCCAATCATTTGCCTGCACGAGTCTTTCAAATCTTTTCAAATACGAGTCGAGATCCTCGCGCGAGTCATCAAAAATGGCAATTTTGGGTACCTTCGGGGCAGCAGATTTTCCACTCCCTTTACCATTGTGACACCCGTTTTTGGCTAGTTCCCGTTCGTATTCCATTCTCTCCCTTTCAAATTGTCTTTCCTTCTCCCTTTCTTCTCGTTCGATCGCCCTTTGTTCTCGGTTTTGGGCTTTCTCTTCTTCCCACCTAATTTTGAATTCCTCATCACTAATGCCTTCTTGTCTGGCAAGCTTCAATGCGCCCAGATAGACCATCAGCAATTGACCTGTAAACAAAGCTAACAATAAAGCGTTTATCGTAACTGTGAAGTTAACAACAATATTCCTGCAATAGCAAACAACAATTTCCTCTGTGACAAAAGATAAAATTGAACAGACAATGCACAGGTAAATCAGATTATGTCGCAGGTATTAAATGTCAATCTCTCTCACTCGCCTCAGGGCAGATGACCTGTCCGCACAATCACACAATAGCCTCTTGACACAATCAAGATCAAAATCAAATGTTATTTACTAGCAGGATCCCACTTCTGACACCATTGTGATGTTTCCACTTTCTCTCACTAACTTTCTTCTGGCACCAGCCGTGATGGGCACGGCACAAACACACTAAATAATCGACTATCTCTCTTCTATAAGTTATAACAAACGATATCTGTATTGCTTATATATATACAATAATTATTAATTCATTCAATAATAATAGGAACATAGGTCATACAATTTCATGTGAATTTCGATGGAATGAAGTTGATGCAAATCAGTACATGATAATTAAAAGGCTTCGTAATATTCAATTTCTAGCACATTTTATAAAACACACGGGTACCTTCAGCTTAAGGAAACCTCTCCTTTAGGGGTGTACGGCGCTATCTGGGCACTGGTTCTTCCTCTCTACTTTGGCTTGACTGCGCAGTTAGATCAACAGGTATCGGCAGGTACCAATAGGTCGGGAAGCCAAGAAGCCACGATGTCGTTAATCAAAGTACAAGAAGTTGAGAAGCCAAGAAGGTGTTGTTCTTCCTCCTCTGTAGAAAAACAATCGCAACTTCCTAATCTACTGCTGGAAGGCATGACTTCCATACTTACTCCATGACGGATATTCATCACTAATACCTTTAACCGCTGACACTGTTATAAGTCAGGCTGCAGCTCCCATACCCCATAGGCTCCCATATAGGCAATAGAATAAACGATCAATACAGTTTTAATGATATTTACACGTTCCCCACGAAGAATAACGCTCTCTCTAACAGACCCCATCCTATAAGGTTTCGTAACATATGTAACGGCGTTTCCGTGACTCTCTCAGAGGCAGTAGTTATACCAAAGTAAACCCCCTAGAATTAGGTTCTACAATTATGAACATTAAGTAAAAATACACATACATCATACAATTAACTTACCACTCAGCAACAGCTCAAATGCCGACAAGATACCAAAGATACCATGCTCTGACAAAGGATGTTTGCGGGTTCCCTGACCTTCTCCACTCACAAGACTAGTACAAAGTTACAGTTGCAGTTGTGGTCTCCTCTTCGGCACGAAGCTGGTGAGTGCTCTCAGCGGTCTGAAGTTGGAAGGAGCGTTCGGGGATTTATACCCAGTCGGGTAGCGTCCCAAGACGCTCACCGAGTGTACATTAGTTATCCCAATAGCCATCCCCGTCGACTCCACGTCAAATACTATTGAAGCATCTCTACCCCCCAAGCAATTCCCAGGTGATCTGATCGTCAAGTACGGCGGTCAAGTAAACACTACCCTTTTCGGGTGTCAACGCTTTCCGTTGCATCCCGTACTTTCCCCCTCTGGCCTACAATAACTCTGTCTCCCCGCCGTCAACTATCTTCCCACGCTATTTATACCTTGCCAATCTGTGACCCTGTTACAGGCCCCCCACCCTCCACCGGGTCCAACAAGAAGACAGACTATGCCCAGATATCCAGAGTTCTTGTGCCAGGGCTAATCCAGACACACTTCTCACAGGTGTTCATCCTGCCAGGATTGGACCGGCTGTCGAATTGCAAAAGAATTCGGGCCTAACCTATTGAGTGGTATGAGCTATACCACCCTTCTGTCTTAGGTGAAGGCCCGTCAAAATGGCGCCTTGGTGGAGGTCCGCAGACGTGTCCACTTTAGCCACCGAAGTCCCATTCTTCCCCATTACTGGTGCCAACTCACGGTCAACAAGATGCCCACATTGTGGGGAGAGCTAGGGTTGTCCTATCGCTGCTAGGCCGGGAACCACTCGGCGGTGAAAGGAAAGACGAAATGGAAGTGCGATAGAAGACAAAAGAGAGGAAAGGACGGACAAAGGGTGTCACCCAGGGGCTGTTCAGAGGTGCCAGCCCCTCGTCATACCCCACCTTTTGTGGGGATGTGCCACCTGCAGGTGGGGGCAGTGGGCCTATTACAATGCCTTGACCCACGCGGGTTCCAGAGCTCCGTTAGTCGGAAGTTTCGGGTTGACCCGGGATGGTCTTCACCGTTAAAATAACGGCCCCTTGGGACAAGCCCACACTGTAGTTCGCACAGTCCCAGCATTCTCCTACTTCGTACGTTAATATCTCCCGTGGACGAGAGGTTGGATTTATGGGAGACTTTCGATATGGAAAACGTATCACAAAAGAAACAATAATTTCACAAAGTAAGGGCCAGAACTGAAAAATATGAGGTAGCAGAGGGTAGGTGAGGAATCATAAAATGATCTCCCCACCATAATAATATGGTCCCTGGCCCTTTTGTAATATCTCAGTAAACTCACCCATCGCACCTCCCACCCCGAAACCACCGATTTTTTCTGAAATATAACAGAAAGATCACCCCTGTCACAAAATGCCGCCATCTCAACTCCCTCCCCAAATGACTTCTTAAAAATGTTAACACTTCTGATTTTGATTTGTGTTCAACTTTTTCCGTCGACATAATTATGTTTCCAAGAAAAAGGGTAAATGGTAAATTAAATTGTAAATGGGTAAATTACAAATGATTTCAACAAGTTGTGAAGTTAAGGAGGGGGTGGCACGTGTGTTTTATGTTTATTATTATTATTATTATTTCCTTTTTACAGCTCTGTTAATTAAGTAATGTTCAATCAGCGCCAATGTAGGCCAGTTAATTTGCTTGGCAGGCTGTAGGTTGCCAATGTCTGGCTCAGATTATGTGTGCATTTATGTGATAGAACTAAAATAGCATTATTCATAAGACTCGTAGTGGTGTAATGGTACAGTGAATGCGTCTAGTAGTGGCTCAGAAATCTGAAGGAATTAAAACTTCAGAACGTAGTTCTCGCATCAAAAAAAAAAATGCTGATTTTAATCCAAGAGACCTCGTGACCATTTTATATCTACAAAACATGTGTAATGGTACAGTGAAAGCGTCTAGTAGTGAGGGATTTAAACTTCAGAACGTCGTCCAGGCATAAAAAAGATATGCTTATTTTAAATCCAATAGGGCTAATGACCATCCACAAAACATGGTTATATATAAAGGACATAATAATATATATGTCAAAATGAAAAGAAACGAGATACATTGTGATACATTTGGCATATTTGGATCCGTTGCGTTGAGATGGAAAATTATAGTCATGTCTAGAGGCCACAAGAGGTCATTGGATGATCCAGTTAAAATAATCATTTACTGAGCCTAAGTAAATGTGATTTTAACAAACATTGAAAAAGGAACGAATTTTGTTATGAGAAAATGAAGGTGCAGCTGTGCAATAATTCAATAATCGGTCATTAATCGCCCATTTCTAGCTAATCCATTAGTGATTACTTTTATGATAAGCAATGGACACTTATCAAAATACCCAACACTATGCGCAGTTCAATTTTGTTTTGTTTTTTCTCTCATGCCCATCCAGAGCTCTACACAACTATTTCAAATAAGGACAGTTCAAGTACAGATTATGAAAACCGTTGTTATCAATTACCCAATCGCTCATAATAATGATATAAATAGATAATTATAAACATTCTGAGTCACCATCATCGTACCACTAATAAAGAGTCGTATGATTATAAACTCAACGACATCTTTTGTCATCACAACCTCATCAACCACCATTTAGTGATAACTATTCAGATTCCTAGTTAACATCAAAGATTTAAGACATCTGAAGTTTAGTTGCCTTTTCTTTTCTACTTTAAATCAAAATTATAACAACTACAGTAAAAAAGAGAACAGAAAATCTTGAACAATAAGATCTTCAACAACGACAACAACAAAACTATCAAAAACAACATCATCAACAACATAACAAAAGCAGCAACAACATCATGTACATCGACAACAAAAACAGCCACAACTCCAACTGCAGCAAAAATAACAACAACGACATCCACAACACATTAAGGCAACAATGAGAACTACAGAAACGGACACAAGAGCTGCAACAAGTACAATAACTACAACTGCTACAACAATAACAACAGCAACAATAACTACAATATCAACTGGTAACGAGCGAGACGGACATTTAATGTTACGATTTTAACATAACATGTTTATTTAGTGTCTAGTCTACACTCACACACACACACACACACACACACACACAATACACACACGCACATTCACGCAGAAAGAGAAAGAGAAAGAAAAAAAAACATCAAACAAGATATTTTCACTGATATTTTGTTCCGGACATTCATTAAATTAGTGATGAACTGGCCAAACGTCCGTTATAGGATACACTCTCTGTATAACATTCTCTATTTCATTCCTGAATCAAATTCTACCCAAACTCATAATCGGCGGCGCCGTCGGCAGGAGCTCAGTTAGTCTATCTATATCAATTCTGACACGTTTGCCATATATCGCTTCTCTTTCAGTCAGACCATTGCTATTACTTGCTGCACCACGAGTTTCGTAAGGATCATCAAATCGGCGTTCTTGGTCGCGAACCGGGCCGCCTGAGACCTGCACCATCACACATGCTACAAGTATAGCCAACAGGATCAGATTTTTCATTTTGTTTTTCTCACTCTGTGGATGACAAACAACGATATGACCAGGGAGGGTTTATGTTGTCATGGAGGTTCAAACTTCTGCAGGACAAAAATAGAACTTTGTCTAGTTCCCTCGGTTTGACGAGTTTTACTTTCCTTTACATTGCAATGAAGCTTTAGTAGAGACGAGTTTGTCGTGAAATCAGGATTCATCAGGCAAACACTTCATTTAGTGTAATATCTAGTCCGCAGACTGGTCCACCTCAACCACCAGAGTCCCATTCTCAACAATTACAGGTCGCACCTCAGGGTCAACAAGGTGCCCACATTGTGGGGAAACCTAAATAGGTCCTATCGCTGCTATTAATTGAACCTCTCGGCGTTAAAAGGAAAGACGAAAGAGAAGAGGGATAGAAGACAAAAGAGAGAAAAGGATGGACAAAGGATGTCACCAAGGAGCTATTGCGAGATGGCAGCCCCTGAGTCACACCTCACGTCTGGTGGCGGCAATGGGCCTATTATAAAGCTCTGATAACATTAACAGTCACCGTAACGGTCCTTGGGACAAGACGACACTGTAGTTGGCAGTGTCTCAGCATCCTCCTACTTCGTAGGTTAGTTTCTCCCGTGAAATGGACGAGAGATTGCCTTTGTGGGAGACTTTTGATATGGAAAACGTATCACAAATTAAACAGTAATTTTTTCACACTGTAGGGGCCAGAGCTGAAAAACGTTAAGTTGGAGAGGGCAGGTGAGGCATCATTAAAATGGTCTCTCCAACATAATAGTATGGTCCATGGCCCTTTTATAATATCAGAGTTAACTCCCCTCCACCCCCCCCTCCACCCCCCCCCCCCGTATGTCTGTATTATAACAAAAAAGTCTTCTCTGTCACAAAATGCCGCCACCTCCCCTCCCTATCCAAATGACTTCTTAAAAATATTAACACTTTTGATTTTGATTTGTGTTCGACTTTTTCCGTCTAAATAATTATGTTTCTAAGAAAAAGGGTAAATGGTAAAGTCATTTTTAAATGGTTAACTTTCAAATGGTTTTTGTCAGTGGTTAGCTGGAGGAGGGGGAGTGCAGGTGTGTTTTATATATAAAAAAAAATATTATTATTATTTCCTGTTTACAGCTCTGTTTAATAAGTAATGTTCTATCAGCTTCGTCCGTAGGCCAAATAATTTTCTTGGCAGGTAGTAGGTTGCCTATGTCTGGCTTAGGTTCTGTGTACATTTATGTGATAGAACTAAAATAGCATTATTCACAAGACTCGTAATGGTGTACCGGTACAGTGAATGCGTCTAGTAGTGGCTCAGAAATCTGAAGGAATTAAAACTTCAGAACGTCATCCTGGCATATTAAGAAGTTGCTTTTAATCCAAGAGGCCCCGTGACCATTTTATATCTACAAAACATGATTATGTGTGCACAACTTGTGTCAAAATGAAAAGAAACAAAATGCAGAATGATACATTTAGCTAAGTTGGATAAGTTGCGTTTACATGGTATAATATAGTCGTGTGTACGGGCCGCATAAGGCCAATGGATGATCCTGTTGAAATAATTGTTTACTGAGCCTAAATAAACGTGATTTGAACAAAAATTGAAAAGAGAATGAATATGTTATGAGAAAATGAAGGTGCAGGGGTGCAGTGCTTCAGTAATTGGTCAGTAATCGCCTGTTTCCTGCTAATCGATTAGTGATTACTTTTGTGATATGTAATGGATACTGATCATCCCTGTCGTGCAGTTCAGTTGTTGTTGTTTTTGTGTTTCTTTTTTTTTAATTCATGCTTATCAAGAGCTCTGCACAACAGTTCAAATAAGATCAGGTCACGTACAGATTATGAAAACCGTTATTATCAATTACCCAGTAGCTCATGGTAATGGTATAGATAGATAATTATGAACATTATGAGTCACCATCATCGTACCACCAATAAAGAGTCGTATGATTATAATCACGACGACATCTTTTGTCGTCACAAAATCATCAACCATTATTTATTGATAACTATTCAGATATCCAGTTAACATCAAAGATTTAAGACATCTGAAGTTTCGTTGCCTTTTCTTTTCGACAACAAAAAAAATATACAACTTCAACTGCAGCAAAAATAACAACAACGACATCCACAACACATTAAGGCAACAATGAGAACTGCAGAAACCGACACAAGAGCTGCAACAAGTACAATAACTACAATTGCTACAACAATAACAACAGCAACAATAACAACAACAATATCAACTGGTAACGAGCGAGGCGGACATTGAATGTTACAATTTTAACAATAACATTTTTATTTAGTTTCTAGTCTACACTCACACACACTCACACTATACACACACACACACAATCACACACACACACATTCACTAAGAAAGAGAAAGAGAAAGGAAAAAAACATTAAACAAAATATTTTCACTGATATTTTGTTCAGGACATTTATTAAATTAGTGATGAACTGGCCAAACGTCCGTTATCGGATTACATTCTCGTTATAACATTCTTTAAAAGAAACCAAGAATCTTCTCAACAGCAATCGCAAGCGCAGGCGCAATTGTCTTTATAACGGCACCTATATCGGCACCAGAGACCCGTTTGGCATACAGCGCTTCTCTCTCAGTCAGACCATTGCCAATACTTGCTGCATCACGAGTTTCGTAAGGATCATCAAATCGGCGCTCTTGGTCGCGAACCGGGCCGCCTGAGACCTGCACCATCAAACATGCTACAAGTATAGCCAACAGGATCAGATTTTTCATTTTGTTTTTCTCACTCTGTGGATGACAAACAACGATATGACCAGGGATGGTTTGTGCTGTCACGAAGATTCAAATTTCTGCAGGACAAAAATAGAACTTTGTCTAGTTCCCTCGGTTTGACGAGTTTTACTTTCCTTTACATTGCAATGAAGCTTTAGTAGAGACGAGTTTGTCGTGAAATAAGCTTTCATCATTCAAATACTTCATAACAATTAACAGGTCAATTAACTGTTAAAGTTTGACTGAACAAAAAAGTAAAGTTTTGTCTTGTCCGTTTTGTTTCCGATTTCATTGTTCTTTTTAAAATGTAATTCAAGACTAAAATCAAATCATACGTTTCACACATTATCCACTTTTGAACTCAAAAGGCTTTTTTAGTAGACCGCCTAAAGTAACCATATTTTGCATGAAGGTTTCAAATACTGTGGAGAGTGCCCCGAAGTTTGAATTTTTTTTAATGTTTTTGTTTTTTTTTTATTTTTTTAGGTTGCTTTGTGTCGCTGACTGCTCGGCCCCGATCCCGTTTTTTTTCGCGAGCACATGACGCGTGGTGTGAACACTTGCTGTCGCATGTAGGTCACTACTGCATTCACCCTGCTCGGGGCGAAAATGAGAACACAGGAATAACGTGCAGAGGGGGTAGAAAGTGATTGGCGAGGCAGTGATTGGGGTACCTGCTGGGTGCATGGGTTTTAAGCTAGTATTAATATAAAACAAGCTTTCCATTGCACTTGCCTTTCAATGGGTTAAAAAAGAAAAATAAATGGGACATCTGGAACAAAATATGTTTTTCTTTACGCAGAATTTTTTTTTTTTTTTTAAAGAAAAATAAAATCATTTCAGCTCCTTAACGCTCTTAGAGTGAAACTTCTTCCATT
This sequence comes from Onchidella celtica, assembly GCA_963931925.1. Classification (NCBI taxonomy): domain Eukaryota; kingdom Metazoa; phylum Mollusca; class Gastropoda; order Systellommatophora; family Onchidiidae; genus Onchidella; species Onchidella celtica. The sequence continues at coordinate 50,163,853 of OZ007579.1, forward strand.
TCCTTTAACTACTGATTCTGTGGACAGCGTTGTGTATATTATCCAAATAAATATTTTGTACTTTACAGTAAAGGCTGGGGGAAAACAGATATCGCTAGATGGAGAGAATGTAGTGCTCCAGTGATAACTTCGAAGAAAGAAGGAAAGAAAGAAAGAAAGAACGAAAGAAATGGGAAATCTATAAAACAATACTTTTCAAAAGAATTTTGAAAAGACAAAATCCAGTTCGGCTCGTTCACGCCTTAGTTAATTCCATTTATTCTAACATTTTATTTAAGAATTGGATCTGTTGCAAGTATTGATTACTTACATATCAATATTTGTGCTTTATATATATATCCCAATCTGAGGAGAACGGCGTCCTCCAATGATAACTATAAAGTCATAGATATTATTGGAGTATGACTGTTCTTGTATGTCTATCACTACAAGAGATTAGTAAAGTCTAACCTCTCTCTTATCTGTGAATCCGTATGGACCAGAACTTACCAGAGTTGTAGTATCACCAAGGAAGACTTGAGTTGGAACCTAGAACACGCCAGTCTGTACTAGAAACGGATTAAGCAGGTCTTAAGTACTGGTTCTTTGTGATGAGGTGTCAACTGATAACATTATATCATTACCAACTACAACTGGAAGACAGATCTTGCACGTTCAGATTTCCTTTGGATCATTTCACCTTTTCATATCATTTTTCTAATTTCATGCGGATCTGTTCAAAAATGTTGACCCAACAGAGACGTGATATCAATACTATATCAAAGGCGTAACTCTTATTAATTTCAAACAATATTTTAGATGACTGTCAAATCAAGAGACTCGTCTTACAAAGAAGCCCATGTTTAATCAGCTTACCATCCATTCAATAATGCATCATGGAGAAAACTGGGTTAAAGTCAACATGACAAAAGACTGCTGACGTGTAATACGCTGATGCAATAATAAATTTGTTTTCTTGCTCGGTTTGGTGTGAAGGATTTTCTGTTACGAAATAATATTGTTTTCTTCTAAGCTTGTAAATGATGCATTATATTTATCTTTATCTGTATCTTTGCTGTCACATCCACGTCACACATTCTCTATTTACATCTGAATGAGATACGTCTTTGTTTATAAACAAGTTCCAACTTTGATTCTCAATTTGATGAGATTTCAAAATGTTGATGGTTAAATTGAAAATTTTATGATAAAATGATTATTTTACAAGTTAGCAATACATAACAAACAAGTTCCGTAGTGTACTTACTGACAGTGCTGAAACTCAAACTGAAAGGTTCCTTCTTCCCAATCTGCCAAAATCCTGTCGCTGGTTTTTTTTTTTTTGTCATTGTGGCGTAAAGGTAAAATCCTACTTTTGAGAAAATGCTGGTTGAAGTTTTGGCTTGTATTTCTCTTGCATAAAATTGACAATGCGAGGCACAAACTGAACACAAATTGTAAAAACTGAATGGTTAGGCATTTTACTATCGATGGACATAGTAAAATAGTTGGTTTGTAACAAAGTAAGCGAGAAAATAACGTTTTATAAAGACAGCCCACCTTTACGTAGATACAGTTTAAGTCTAGTTTATTGTAGGTGTCAAGACCAGATTTAATTCATAAGAGTAAATTTTTGCGAGAGCAGTAAGTAATTTTTAGAAACGTAATTATTGTACGAGCCAGCATAACTTGGCCTTGAGCTGGTCTCGTAAACAATGTGTTTTGAACAGTTTTTTCCCTGATAGATAGACAGAAGGTGGGGAAGGATAGAGGGACAGCGTAGGTGTTGTATCTCGTGTTTTGAACTAGGGGTAGTAAAGAGGGAAGGGGTGAGTAGGAATTAAATGTTATTGAGACGTCTGTTGACGTACAGAAAAACCGTGATCCAGAGTAAAAGCTCGGGGTTTTGAACATGTTAAGAATTTATTGCTATAAAATTTATATTATATTGTATTGAAGTAATTCGACCTTTGATGTCGACCCAAGGTCGTTGCGTAGGGCTGTTACTTAAAATAACTCAGTTCGGCAGCTGAGCTAGAAGTGGTTGCACCAATCACAATCCAGGAATTAGACGGTAAGCTGCAGATGCAGTCCAGTATTTAAGGCCATACAGAACTTAGTTCTGGGCCACATGTAGAAAATCCATTTACGAGGTGGACGGCGATAGTCCTCAGCCAGATGAGAGACATGGAGACGCAGTTGAGCAGTCCATTGTGAGGGGCCTGATTTAAAGCTCCAGAGCCTAAGCTACTTGGTTTGATATAAACCCACAGCGTTTACATCCAGCGCTCTCACTCCCAGTGAGGGCCGCATGGTGAGAGTCTATACTAATTTGTAATGATGAAAGTGAACCGTTCTACTTACTTTTGAAGACAGTTTCAGAGCTACCGCCAGACAACGCATGGTTGTACAAGCATTCTCCATGGCGTGTCTAGAGGAAATGTCCACATCATAACATGTCTCATTGAATTAATAGAATTTAAACTGTTATATCCGTCGCCACGTGCGCGGATTCTATTTGCCATATAACTCATATGACCTGCAAGTAGTTAGATTGAATTCGTTAGTCTTTATAAAAGCTGTAGTTCCATTAGTTAGATTCAGTTGCCTTTGAATTGATATATATATTTATAATTATATTTGTTACATTAATTCCTGTAATTAAACTGCCCTACAGTTCTGCTAAAATTGAAAGCAATTGATTTATTTAGTTTTTAGAGTGCAAGTATTTATTTTTGTGTGTTCGTCGATTGTGGGAGCGGACCTCGAAAGAGTGTCAGTCGAAATATCCCCATGTAACCCACATCGCGACAGTAGGACATTTAAACATTGAAAACAAACAGACAAAAGGAACGGTCATTCACTCTCTCCGCTCCTTGCTGCCTGCTACAATTCACACACTTACCTACTATAGTATACAATAAAATACAACTTGTAATTGCCAGCAACAGTTATCATTTTTCAATTGCCTCCCTCTCCCCCCCCCCCCCCAAAAAAAAAAACAACCGATCTTTTCTCACCTTTATCCGTTGTGAAGCGGGGAGAAGCGAGGAGGAGCAAAGCTTAGTGGGGAGAAGCAAATCGAAGCGGGGAGAAGCGAAGCGAAGCGAAAACACCACGTGGCCACACGGGGAGTGCAGCGACACAGGCAAAGCAGATTTGCTAATTACATTCCAATGAGTCGTGATTCCTTTTTTTCATCTGCATGAAAAGAAGAATTCATTTTTCAGACTTCGCCAGGAGAAGTCACAAAGCGAAGTTATTGTATTCGCTTCGAACTTTATGGCAAAACAGTCCAAACGAATGTAGTTCTTTATAGTGCATCGACGACAGAAAATTTATAAACTTAAACATGCTTGGTCTAACAAGTAGCCAAGACGGTAAAAACTGTTTCTATATCTTAGAATTTTTTGAAAGTTAATAACACCTGAAATTCGACCTCGAATTCATTACAGTTCTCACACAATCTCATAACAAACATACTCCATGATCCAGTTCAGGCCTCTGCCACCTTCCCCTCTCCACCATAAAGTTGTGAGAGCCCAAGTAAGGAGGAAATGCAATCAGCTCTTCGTTTCATATCGCAAAATGGCAGTCAAACTTCATGGGACATGTACAACTAATGAGGGGAGGGGGGGGGGGAATAAATAAACGGACACAGAATGTCGTCAAGCTACCAGAGATGTCGTCACTGATAACCAAGTCATAGAAATGAAGAAAATAATAAATTATGATTTCTCTCAACACAAAAAAAAGTTCACAGTTGTGGCTGAGATTGTGAGATGACATTTGCCATGGCCATCCATTCAATGTGTTAACCACACTGGCCAGTTCATTGTCTAAGATGAAGTAAAATATATTAGCTATAGTCATGGCAGAAATAAAAGAAATGGACAAGTTTATTTCAAGATAAGTCCGCCCTTGTGTAAATCTGTTAATCGAAATTTGGCAAAATCATTTCTTTGTCTCAACTAAAACATGCATTCAGTCGCCACTGCGGAGAACACAGAGCTGGGTTTTTGGGGGTGTTTTTTGTCGAAGTGAAGTTCATAAAAGTTTGTCATGTTACAACTGTACACTCTTTGAATTAGCAAAAGGTCAAGGACGATGTTATTTTTAGCATTAGAAACAACGGATCGGTGGGTGAGAGGTCTAGTGAAATAGCAAACCGTCTACACAAGTTCATGCAGGATCCCTTTTATGCCTAGGATCCCATTTTGGGGACGCTGATTATTTCATGCCATACACCGTATAGATATTCTGGGTCAAAATCATTATGTACCATGTTTACCCTACACAATTCTGCCTCACAAAAAAAAAAAATCCTATTAGGCCTTAGAAGTTATCTTCCTTTCCAAGATGGCCACTGAAGCATCAACAAGCCAACGTCGGAAGAAAACCAAAGTTAAGAGTTGAGTCAGCATGCAATAAAACTCTTTTTGTCGATGTGTTGCGAATAGAATCCTGTATTAGCATGTCCCCAATCTCTCCACAGCAGAAACAATTGAACTTAATCGATGTCATTTTCTCCGCATGGCTAGGAAGGTGCGTCCCAAAAATGGGACACCAGGCACGAAAGGGTGAGTCATTTTTGTGTGATTCAGACATTTTCCCTGTTTCTATTGAGAGTGCTGGGGATGGAAATTTCGCTAAATATCATTTCCTAATGCCATTTCTTCAACTGACAGTTAAATATTCAATGCTAAATGAGAGATTTCTTCTCTACTGGCCACCTTCCAAAAACATCAGTGTGGATGAGAGCATGGTTCCACATTATGGACGGCACAGTGCCAAACAATTTATTCGTTGCAAGTCAATAAGATTTGGCTACAAAGCACGGTGCTTAAATGATCCAACGGGCTATCTTATTCAAGCAGAACCCTACCAAGGCACCGGCACAACTAGAATTATCCCTGGTCTTGGAATGGCAGGGTCAGTTGTCATGGATCTGCTGTCTGAACTTGAAAGGAGACCTTACCATTCTTTGACAATCTTTACACTTCTTTGCCTCTTCTGAATATCATAAAAGAGGGTGGCGTGAATGCAACAGGAACTCTTCGTGCAAACGAAGGATACCCCATCCAGTCAGTGGAAACCCTGAAAAAATCAGAACGCGGGACATCTGATCGTCGATTGGATACCGAGGCAAACATACATGTAATTATTGTGCGATGGAATGACAACAGTGTTGCCTTAGTTGCTTCCACAGTTCATGGAGTAAATCCAGTGAAAATGCCCAGGAGATGGTCAATGGCCCAACACAGAGAGGTCTTCATCAGGATGCCGTTTGTCCTTGATCCTTTCAACAGGTCAATGGGGGGCACAGAAAGAATGGACCAGAACACTGCAAAGTATAGGCCAGAGATTCGGCCTAAGAAATGGTGGTGGCCGCTTTTTCTGTTCTCCATATCGACTTCAGTCCATAACTCTTGACACCCGTATCGCAGGTGTGCAGCCGGCTCAGCAGAGCCACGGGACTTCCTTGGGTTCATCAGAGAAGTTGCCATGGCATACATTTATAGATACCGATGCAGAGACCTAACAAGAGGTCGTCAACGAGCAATCAGCAGCCGGATACCAGAGGGTGGGAGATTTGACGGCAAAGACCATTTCATGATAACCAATCCTAAGGGAACGCAGCGAAAATATGCCTCTTGTCGAAAAAAGACAACAAAGATGTGTTCCAAATGACCGGAGTGCCCTCTCCATGAAAGATGCATGTAGACTTTTTATCAGCGCCAGTGGCCGGTGATAATAAACACTGCCAAGGTTGCCACTTAACTTTGTAAATGACCATTGACTGTGTTTAACTTAGTCTTCTGAATTCTTTAATCTTTCGCTCACAGTGAATTCAGTTTGTGACTGTATAAAAGTTTACCCTGCAGTAATGTTTCAGGTTTCGCTCTCAATAAATACAAATTACCTGTGATCTGTGGAGTTATCGCTCACCTTTATTTTTTTATATATTTTTTTTTACTTTCTAAGGTCATTTTATTCCATCAAAATATCACTTATTATTCTGTATTTCAATACATTTCACATATTAGGAATCATTGCTTTGAATTTAAAGGTTACGGGATTTTGTTGGTGAGCATTTCTCACTGTGGCCTTTCGTGGCTGGCGTCCCAATTTTGGTACACATTTTTCTACAACAATTTTGGACAGTAAAGTCTAAAAAATCACAAAATGGAGTGTAATTCCTTTCATTTGGCGTAAATTGCTACAACATATTAGACTTTGGCAAAAAAACGTTCAACCTTGGGCATAAAAAGGTTATGGTCAGAGACGGACATGAAGAAGTATTAATCATGCCATTCTTAAGGACAGGCCACATTGACAGCGAATAAAATGAACACGACAGTAAAGAGGTGACTGGCCACACCAACAGCGACACCAAGCGAAGCAAAACGTGACGACGCGGTGAGAAATCCAGGCCGGCCGATTTATTCTCCCTCCCATCGATGGAGTATCAACCACAGAGATAACGACTGAGTGCAATTTCATTGTCGCCTCTACAGTCAAGGCGACAATTAGAAAGGCCACTTCCAGGGACCTCCTTTTAAAATTTAAAAAAATTCAACCTTAAAAAAAAAATATAAACAAATTCACCCCTTATTAACACATGAAAATTCAAAAAAAAGTTTTATCCCACAGTTTGAGAACCAGCAATGTTACAATCCCTTTCTAGACCCCCTTTTAAAACACATAAGCTTTTTCAAAAAAATAAACTACCCTAAAACTCTCTCACCCCGAGTTTTAGAGAGTTTGAGAATCTCAGATGCAGAAAAGTCTGTTGATTGATTTACACATGAAAAGTTTTAAATGTATTTAATTCCACTTCCTATTAAAATATTTAATATTTGTTTTGAGTTCGGAGATAGAACTCCGTTCGTGTTCGAAGATACATTTGAACTATTTACTTTTTTTGGTTTAAAAACTTTATCAACTATAAATTTATTAACAGCTTTTTGTCTTAAGTCAGTTGCTGTTTTCTTTGCAACATTTGATACAACTTCTTTGGCAACTTTGCTAGTAACAGCTGAAATTATCGAATCAAAAAAACCTGATCCGGAATATTTATTACTATATCCTATAAACATATTTTCTTTTGTGTTCTTTATTTATCACCAACATTTTATATAGCAATTTTTAACTGTAATTTTTTATACTCAGTAGTGTTAATAATTTTTTGTCTATATAATTCATCTATAATACTTACAATTTCATTTACAACACCTGTATTTCCTGCTTCTTTACTAGCTATTAATAATGATAATCTCTGTATTAAAGCATCAGGATCTGATGGAAGAAATCCTGTTCCGGAATAAGTTAAACTTCTTTGATCAGCAGAGCTGTGACTTGAATCATAAAATTGTTTATTTTCCCAAATCGGTTTTACGATATTCATGTATTTCTGTCCTCCACTAGATTTAGGTCTTGGATTATTAGGATCATTATTGTGTTTTATGGCATTAGTAGAAAATAAAATACATGCATAATTGGCTTTATCCTCATCTAAAAAATTTTGAGGATCTCTACTGGTTATTAATTCCCATAAACCAGGTGTTCCTTCATATTTATCTTCTCCAATAATAATATCATGATCATCAACTTTTATTTCTTTCTTTCCAATACAAAATTTATCATCTAAAGAATAAATTCCAAAAGTTTTATCCGCATTAGTTGTACCTAAGTATTTCGTTAAATAAGTTGCTGCTGTTGGACCAATTTGTTGCAATGTTTGAGATTCAATTGCTTTCAAAGGTTGTTCTATAGCAAGTGGAGTATTAAATTTAATTTCTTGTAAAGATTTCTTAGTTTCTTCTGTTGCTTTTTTGTGTACTTTCTGTGATAGGAGCAAATACTTTGGAAAATTCTCTTTTCATTTCAATATCTCCTACTCTTTTGCTTAAGTTACTTAATTGAATATTTTTTTTGGTTTGTAAAAATTCATTAACAATAGCTTCACGTTTTGAAGAATCTTCAATTTTTAAAAAAGACATTTTAATGAAATAAAAATCAGACCAGTTTTTTTTTTTTTTCAATGGATCATCTATATTTAATTCAGGATCACTTACTTTTTTATTTTTTATTGCATTTTTCATTTCTCTAAATTTTTTTTCTTCATCTAAAATAAGTTTGAATTCTTCATCTGAAATTTTTCCATCTTCAAGAGCCTTAGAAATATAAGTTTGAATTGTATTAAGTTTTGATTTTTGATTCCAAGAAAAATAAGATTTTCTGATGTTTATCAGATTTATGTTGCAATTTTTTATTTATGTATCTTAAAACTATAATTAATAAACCTGTACTTATTGAAAGACCTTCTATAATAATAGCCACAGGAATGTTAACCACTGTAGATAAAAGTATTACTCCTGTTGTTCCCATTCCAATGGCTACAGTTTTTAAAGTTACATCAGTTCCGTCAATTATATTTAAAGCTTTTGAATATTTCTTAACTGTTATTCTTTTGTTTTCTTTAGTTCTTTCAAAAGAATTTTGAATATCAAGAATTTTTGTCATTCTATAATCTGATGCTTCCATTTTTATAATAAATTTTTTGACTTTTTGGTTACACCAAAACAATTCTTGGTTACAAAATCATATTTAAAAACGGAATACCTTTAACCAAATCGCTCAAAAAACCTTCACCATTATAAACATGTCCTTCTCGTTTTAAATACAGTCCATCTCCTTGAAACTCATCACCGCTTCCTTTTACAGTTCCTAAATATAAACCTTTTCCATCAGTTTCAATTTGACAGAGACATCCACCTTTTTTAAAATATAAACCGTCTCCATAAGAAGGTCTATGACGTCTCCTAATAATTTTTGAACACCACTACTTGCTAAACCCGTAAGCCCGCCTATTCCTATGGCTTTTGCTACTGATGGAACAACTTTAGATAACAATGGGAGTGCCATTCGAGCAAGAGCAGCCAGAAACCCTCCTTCAATTTTCATGTTATATTTTATTTGTCTTCTGCTTAGAGTAATATCAGCTCCTTTATTTTGATTAAATGATTTTTTCAATTTAGTTATTTGTCTTTGTGTTAATGCTAAAACCTCATTTCCCGGTTCTGCAGTAATTCTAATAGTAACAGGAAGATTCTCTTTCATAGCTCTTTGAATTTTTTCTTTCTGATTATCAGAAATATTTAATTGAACTTTTTCATATGCCATTTTTAAGAAATAAATTTTAACGTCAACTTCGAGTTACGTTCAACTTTACGTTACGTTAAAACTTGGTTCGTTGTTGTTACGAGTCTGGATCTGGGTGATAGTGTTACAGAGTGGGTGTTATTGGATTATTGGTTTTATGACTGCATTTAATAATCGAGAGGTATTTATGAATTACTCTTTCATACCATGCCACATACTAATAACAATCTGAATAAGTTTTATCAACAGACCTGCAGGGTCACAACTTTAATTACCTTAAATGTCCTAACAATTTTGTCTAACTCTCTTACATACTAAAAAGACAACATCAGCAGCATCAAATGAAAATTCAATAATGTGTCACTAGAAGTCTCCTCTAGATTCCTATAAGATTATATCATTTTGACTCACTAACAATTTAAATATGAACTATCTATCTCTCAGATATAGTCTGCCTACTATCTATCAATCAATATTCTAATGTCTCTGACGACAATGTCATCTCGGCTATTTGTGCCTACCGCTTATAATGGATCAAATTCGTCAATATAACTGACGTAGTTAAGTTAGATCTACTCTAGGATGGGCTGGCAATCCCCAGCCTCATCCAGACAAATCAATTTCAATTTACAGATGTGTATGCCAAACATTCATACTAGATCTAGTTGCAAGTTAATATACATCTTTATCTTGCATTCTTGGTTAGCACTTCTAGCAGATGCGGCAATCCTGTCGTACTGGAAAAATTACTTTCAGCTCCTCGTTCATTGTTGAATCAACAGACAAACACTTACAGGAATCAGGGAACAGTAGACAACAGCAGTGGGTAAATATCACAATGGAGCATATGGCTTCATTTCATTGCCTATAATGGACATAGACATGAAAATAACAGTCTTCTGATTCTTCTGGCAGAATCACGCCGACGCCTGCACAGATGGAATTTTCTGTATGGAGTCCTGATCATAGGAATGGCTACGCTTATATACTGTGCGGCCAGCTGCAAATTACCGTCCAAATGCCTAGATTTGATTGATGCATCCATTCGAGCTCAGCTCGCAATATTAATAGATCTACATGGAAGTCGGTCACGGCCTTGTACTAGAACCGACAAGGTCAAATTAAAATGTCAAAACCGTTACTAAAATCTCTAAACCCTCGTGCTTTCTACGTTTTATGTACGAATTTATCAAAATCACGGGGTCGAGAATGGCACTGTCACTCCTAACTTATCCATTTATTCTATCTTGCCCCACTTTCTTTCCATCTCTAAGAAAAAGTGTTACAAAAACAAACTGTTCACGAGAACAGTTCAAGGACAATTTACGCTGGTTATAATCAACGAGACCGTGAAAAAAAACAAGTCTTTTCTCGAGTCGTGACCCAGCACGACAATTATAGTATTAACCTTGACATCCCCCACCCCAGTGGAAATTTTAAGAAAAATTTACACGATAGGATCGAAGAAATCCCAAAGTTATTGTGGTAGGGGCTTAAGTACTACTGTAGAAAAACGAGCCTTAAGCTTGAGAACAAAAAATCTAACTAAGAACGTGCATATTGGATGGACAAAAAGCATACAATTATTGATGCCACGTTCTATAGAATCTAGTCTATCGAAACATTCTTACTGCACACAATCAAACTTCTCACGAACATTTATAGTAACAATGAGTATATCACTGTATACTGCTGAATTAAAGTATAACTACAATCAAACAATCAGGCCTTACTGAAGGAATAGGCTCATAATTATCTAGTCAACACACATAATTGCTGCTTATATATACATTCACACACAATATATTGTTAATTAAAATACTGTGGTATCCAATGGCAGCAGTAGCTCTGGTAGCTTGGTTTGCCATGTCTCCATCTCATTGACCCGCTGACAAGGGCGTCAGGTTTGTCAGAAGTTCAGGTCACAGTCCGGAATGACGCTGGTGGAAAGAGGATATTCACAAAAAAAAGGATTGTAAAACTGGTTCATAACGTAGTGAACAAGATAAATGTGAATCCATCCACCGTCTAGAATTGAGGGGGAAAAGTACTATCCAACCCCAATACAAGACACAACAGTCTTTAATAGGGAACTAAATTAGACGTGACAAAACATCAGCTTGGGAATTGTCACCGCCAGAGATAGCCCGGATAACAAACCGGTATTCCTGGAGTGCAAGACTCCACCTCGTTAATCGAGCATTTTTAGCCCTGTTAGCCTTCAAGAATAACAACGGATGTTACGAGTTGGAAGAGGGGTGTGCCCTCGAGTGTTACGTTGGGGATTACTAAATTATAAATTTAGGTGTTCGACTGCATTTAAATCGAGAGGTTTTAGAAATTACTCTGCCATACCATGCCACATACACTAATAACAATTTCGAGTAAGTTATATCAAGGACCTTGTAGGGCCACAAATTTATTACCTAAAAGTCCTAACAATTTCGTCTATCTTACATATCAAAAGACAACATCAGCAGCATCAAATGAAAATACTAAAATACATAACTATAAATCTCCTCTAGAGTCTTAAGAGATTTGAGACTCTATATCATTCTGATTCATTCACAGTTTACTTAGTAATTATTTATCTTCAGAAATATAGACTGCCTACTACTTCACAAATAATATACTTATGTCTCAGACGACAATATTAACTCATTTAACTGCTTATAAAGGATCAAACCGTCAAGACACACTGACGTAGTTAAGATAGATCTAGATCTGTTCTAGGATGGGCTGGCAATCCCCAGCCTCATCCAGACACATCAATTACAATTTACAAATGTGTATATCAGTCACTCGTTCTAGATCTTAATTGCAAGTAAAACTTTATGGTCTTGCATTCCCTTGGTCGCACTTCTACTGGAAAGTTAGGGTCAGATTCACATCATCTCGAATCATTTTGATGGACTTACGATTGGTTCCCTGAAACGATTTCAGGGAACTGGAGAAAAGAGCTGTGGGTTATTTTCATTGTCTATCCAGGACATAGACATGACGTTAACAGTCTTATGGTTCCCTCTGGCTGAACCTTAGCCGACACCTTCGCAGAATAGGATACGCTGCATGGAGTGAGGTAGCATAAACATGTCACCGCTTATCTTCTGCAAATCACGTGACTGCTCAAATTTGATTGGTGCATCCACTTCGAGCTCCGCTCGCAGCGCCAATAGATTCTATTAATAGTAACAGACAAAGTCAGACTTAGGATGTCAAAACCTTTCGCAAAGTCTCTACACCCTAAACGTTTTATGTACGAATTTATTCACCCCTTATTCGCCCCGTCTTTCCCTGTTAAAGTACACCCAAACTACGGGGTTGCAAACTGCATCGTCACTGTTAATTTATCCATTCGTTCTATCCTGACCCACTTTCTTTCCATCTCTAAGAAAAGCGTTACAAAAACAAACTGTCCACGGGAATAGTTCAAGGACGTTTGGACTGGCCAAAATCAATGATGCCATGTAATAAACAATGCGTGACCTAGCACGGCAATTCAAATCCTAATCCTGACATATCCCCCACCCCAGTGAAAATTTTAAGAAAAATTTACACGATAAGATCCAAGAATCCCAAAGTTATTGTGGTAGGGGCTTAAGTAGTACTGTAGAAAGATGAGTCTTAAGCTTGAGAAGAAAAATCTAACTAAGAACGTGCATATTGGATGGACAAACAGCATACAATTATTAATGCCACGTTCTATAGAATTTATTCTATTTAAACATTCTTACTGCACACAATCAAAATTCTCAGAAACATCTATAATAATAATGAGTATATCACTGTATACTGCTGGATTAAAGTATAACTATTATCAAATAATGAAGCCTTACTGAAGAAATAGGCTCATAATTATTTAGTCAACACACACAATTGCTGCTTATATACACATTCACACACAATATATTGTTAATTAAAATACTGTGGTATCCAATGGCAGCAGTAGCTCTGGTAGCTTGGTTTGCCATGTCTTCATCTCATTGACCCGCTGACAAGGGCGTCAGGTTTGCCAGAAGTTCAGGTCACAGTCAGGAATGACGCTGGTGGAAAGAGGATATTCACAAAAAAAAAGGATTGTAAAAATGGTTCATAACGTAATGAACAAGATAAATGTGAATCCATCCACCGTCTAGAATTGAGGGGGACAAGCACTATCCAACCCCAATACAAGACACAACAATCTTTAATAGGAAATTAAATCAGACGTGACAAAATATCAGCTTGGGAATTGTCACCGCCCGGGATAGCACGGATAACAAAGCGGTATTCCTGGAGTGCAAGACTCCACCTCGTTAATCGAGCATTTTTAGCCCTGTTAGTCTTTAAGAATAACAACGGACGATGGTCCGTTTCAATTATAAATTCGGACATAAGTAGATATCTCGAAAATGCGTTTACAGCAAAAATGATAGCGAGGCACTCTCGCTCGATAATTGCATAGCGGCATTCCCTATCCAGCAACTTGCGGCTGGCGTATAGACATGGCCGCAAGGTATCGTCTCGTTCCTGTAATAACACAGCTCCCAATCCCTTGTCCGACGCATCAGTGCGGACAATAAATGTTTGGTTTATGTCTGGTAGTATGAGAATGGGGGAAGTGGAAAACAATTGTTGAACGGTACGAAGTGTATCAGCACATTCGGTTGTCCATTTCACTTTATTAGGAAAATTCTTTCTTGTGAGGTCCGACAACGGAGCTGTAAGCGAAGAAAAATTTGGAATGAATTTCCTATAATAGTTAAGAAAGCCCAATAAACTACGAACTTCTTTCTTAGTTCGAGGAGGTTGGAGCTTTAAGATGGTAGTTATCTTCTTGTCATCTGGAGTCTGAACGCCGTGGGCAATTGTATGGCCCAGAAAATTAATTTTATTGTAGCCTAAAAATACCTTACTGGGTTTCGCCGTAAGGCCAGCTCGACGAAGAGCAATAAAAACTTGTCGTAGGGCTGCGATGTGGCCCGACCAATCGGTTTCATAAATACAAATGTCGTCAAAATACGACAATACGGAATTCATACCCTGGAGCAATATTGTCATCATACGGGCAAAAGTAGCAGGGGCTGTAACTAACCCGAAAGGCATATAGCGCCACTGCATAAGACCCAACGGAGTCTGAAAAGCGGTATATTGCTTGCTATTCTCATCAAGCGGAATTTGCCAATAACCTTTGGAAAGATCGATTTTAGAAAAAATCGTTGCCCTCGCTAACTGAGCAAAAAGATTCTCCTGGTTGGGAATCGGTTCCGCGTCATATATTGTAACCTCATTAAGTTTACGATAATCAATACAAAAACGCACGGTATCATCTTTTTTTTTCACTAAGACGATGGGTGAGTTATATGGACTCGTCGATCGTTCTATCACTCCCAGGTGAAACATGTTACGTACCTCGGTTATTATAGTCTCTTGTGCGTGCAGCGGACGCGGATATGGTTTAACAAAGACGGTTATATCCGTCTTTAATCTTATAACATGCTGTACCAAGGAAGTATTACCTGGTAGATCAGTAAAGACTGTAGTAAACTCGTTAAGCAAATCTCTTAAATCTTGTCTTTGCGATTCAGATAAATCTGGATTTATATTCACATCCGAAGTGTTTTCAGAAGATCGAAGTGCGGGTATTGAATTCTCTATCTTAATAGGATCATCATCGTCAACTGAAACCAAGGCCGCATTGGCCTGTGCAACCACATTTCGGTGATTATTCTGTCGATTATCATCGTCGGATAGGTACTGCTTTAACATATTTATATGGAAGACTTTGTCCTGTCCCCGAATCTTGATAAGATAATTTACTCGAGAAAGTCTCTTTAGAACTTTGAAAGGTCCCTTCCATGTAAGAAGGAGTTTATTTTTCGTTTCCGGAAGGAGAACAAGAGTTTGGTCTCCGACGGTCAAGGTTCGCAATCGGCTACCTTGATCACGATATTGTTTATAAAGGCTAGCATGTGCAGCTGAAGATTTTTGTGCGAGCTGACATGCGTTAAGAATTCGATTTCGCAAGTCTACAACGTATTGATATGCAGACCGCGTATCATTGTCGTCGGTGTCTGATCCGGCGAATAAATCATGGAGTATGGCCATTGGACCACGCGGTTTACGACCATACAATAATTCGAAGGGGGAAAAACCCGTCGATGCGTTCGGTAGTTCTCGGTATGCAAAAAGAATAGCGGGGAGTTGTCGATCCCAATCACTCGGTTTGTCGGCGGAAACTCGTGCAAGCATACTTTTCATGGTAGCATTCCAACGTTCACAGCAGCCATTAGACTGTGGGTGGTATGGAGATGTCAATCTTTGTTTAATCCCGACCAACTCCAAGACTTTCTTAAAAAGCTCAGAGGTAAACTGTGGACCTCTGTCCGATAAAATTTCAACCGGAAACCCTAGACGCGAAAAAATAGTAATAAGAGCTTCAGCGACATGATCAGCTGAAATGTCTTTTAGCGGAATGGCCTCTGGCCAACGGGTTGCGTAGTCAATGACAGAAAGTATAAAACGATGTCCTCTGTCTGACTTGTGTAGAGGACCAACTATATCTACGGCAACGCGCTCAAATGGTCTGGAGACCATAGGCATCTCCTGTAGAGGAGCTCGCGATGCTCTTCCTTTAGGAGTACGTCTCTGACATACGTCACATGTTGATACGAACCGGTTTACATCTGCGTAAATACTGGGCCAAAAAAAATGCGATAGTATTCGAGACTTAGTTCTGGCCTTTCCCTGGTGACCCGCCAAGGAAGTGTCATGCGCGAGACGAATAATGTCGCGACGAAAAGATCTCGGTACCACAAGTTGCATAACGGTTTCTCGCTTATTCTGAAAATTACGATATAATAAGTCATCTTTAATAAGAAACTTAGAGGTATCCGGTGCGGTAGGATCAACCTTAGCAAACAAATGTTTCAATGTGGGATCTGAATGTTGCTCATCATGAAATGCACTAGACGTAATGTTCACTTCAATAGTAGGATTACTCAATGGACTGTCTGCTCGTCGACTCGATTGTAAGCGTGTTGTCGCACAAGCAACACTCTCATCCTCAGTCCAAATTTCCAAGTTACCGATAGGAAACTTATTTACTTGAGGTACATTCCCTATGATTACATCAGCCACTGGATTAGGCAGTACACATGCAGTAACAATACCTGTGAGAAAAGGTGTATCAATATAAACTTCTGCAAGACGGAATCGCTCTACAGATCCGCCAAAAGTAATACAAGTTACCTCCTTATCCAAAAATTGTGTTGGACGGACTAGTGACTGTCGAACGCCGATAGTCGTGCATCCGGAGTCACGTAGAACAGAAGCGCGAATCGCGTTCACGCGGCCCTGGTAAAATGTTAATTCACCCAGTTCATGTAGGGCGGACATGACTGGAATAGTCTTTGATTGTCATGAAGATTCAGAATGACCGTCAGTCTCATAAAGTGTAGGTTTAACCGAGCAGGCATTTGCTGATTCCAATTTCGCGTTACAAAATCTCTGTATGTGGCCTACCCTATTACACTTATAACATATAGTACGATTAGGATCGTTTCCACGATAGGGAAGACTCTGCGGTCTATTATAATTATGATTATCATCAAAATGCACTCGTCGCGGCGGTCCCTGAGGCCGGTTATATTGTTGGCCTGGATAGTTGCCACGATAATCTGGGCGAGGCTCGTAAAAAGAATAAGTCTGATATCCTCGACGCGGGGATGCATTACCTCGATTCGGAAAATCTCTCTGTCTACAAAAAGGCGGCTCTGATTGAAAGCGTGAATTTGGGGCCTGACGACGAGTCGCCCTTGAACGATCGTGTCCGGTTGGCGCTCCTTTGCCTACGTTGGCATAACACGGTGTTGTAGTTGAAGGCTTTGCCAAAGGGCGATTTGGGTGAGCGGACGCGTATCGTTCGGCGCACGATGTGATTTCTTCAGAGGATGTCGGAGCCCTCTCTTTAAGGTGGGCGACTAAATCGGAATGACATGCGGTATAGATTTGGTCCTTTAAGACCAAATCGTATAGTTGGGAATAATTTCCGGTAGTTACGTTCGCGAGCTCTATCCAGCGATCTAAATAATGTTTCAACCGATTGACATAAGTTGAGAAATTTTCAGATGGCTCAGGTTTACATGAGCGAAATCTTTGATGGAAGCCATCCTCGGTATGCTGGAATCGCTTAAGCAGTGCTGTTTTAAGCTTGTCATAATCGTTGGCATCTTCTACTTTAAGGCTGTGAAATACCTCTAAAGCCTTACCCGTTAATAAATTGGACAGGCATGAACTGTACATCGCCTGCTGCCATCCGACGCATTTAGCGTGTAACTCGAACCGATGTAAATATGCGTCGATCCGGTCGAGTTTTTCATTAAATGGTGGTAGTTTTGGTTTAGTAGCATAAGAATTGGTGGCAGCAGTGGGTGTTACAAGCGATTGTTGCTCTAACTTTTTAATTGCTAGTTCATGCTGTCTTTCCTTTTCTCTCTCTCTTTCTTTCTCCCTTTCTCTTTCTCTTTCCTTTTCTCTTTCTACTTCTTTTTCTCTTTCTCTTTCTTCTTTTTCTCTTTCTCTTTCTCTTGCTTCTTTTCGATCCTCGCGCTCTCGGTCTTGTTGTACGTGTCGTTCGCACCACGCGGCGCGTTCTTCCTCTGGTATGCCCAGAACTTTGGCAGATTCTAAATATTTAAGAAACTCAGCCATGATATGTTAAAGTCTGTAAAGTTAGTAAATATTTACCCAATGTTACGGTATATCGCGGTATCAATATCTTATATGAACAGTTATTGACTGTTAATATTAACTCAGTGTCTTATGTTAGCACTGCTTCGCGAAAAGAACGTTCTATCTCTCTCTCTCAAAATTACAGGCAGTATCACTTAAACTGCAAACACTTTATCTCTCTCTGAAAATTACAGGCAGTATCACTTAAACTGCAAAAACTTTATCTCTCTCTCTCTCAATATAAATTCTAGTAAGGCAGTGCCGTCTATCCGTTGCTCCCACTGCAATAAAATACTATATATCGCCTTTACTGCGATAAATTAATGTCTTGAGTGATCACTCTCAAAATTTTACGTCTCTCTCAACGCAAGAATCAGTGTCCTCTGTTATCACTGTCAAAACGAATCGCTCTCTCAATGCGATGAATCAAAAATATATCTCTCTCAACACGACAAATTCGAAATATCTCTGTGTTCTCAAAACACTCTCAAAATTCTCTCTCTTCTCAAAACACGCACACGCAGTGTCTTCTGTTACCACTGCAAAATTAATCTCTCTAGATCTATCTTCAACGTGAAATTGTCACGTGAACCAAAAATTATTATATTCCTCTCTCTGTCATATGTCAATACCAGATTACAATTCAACGTGGTTTTAGCACGTGAAACACCTCAGGCATATATTGTAAACATATCAATGTTATTATAGTAGTTTAAAGTTTATAAGCAAAAAAAAATACAATAAACAGGACGTATACTGACAAGTAAAACGAACGATAACAGACCCTACAAGTCCTAACTTATATTACAGATAGTTTAAGAAAAAGACAGGAGAGACATCTTCCTAAAGAAAGGTGAGGAAGTAAGAAACGCCACAATCTATACGAATAATGGATCCCTAATAGAACTATTCACAGAGAAGCAAATCCCCCCGAGTTATTTTACATAGCCACCAAGGCCTCCAATATCCTTCGTAATGGCAAAGAAGATATGCTAACCTATGATCCCAACCAACCTCCCGCACTTAAACTAAACATATAGTAAATAGTAAAATGGCCTGGAACAATACACACAGAGCGGAAAGTACGTCGCCCTCCCCAAGACTGTTAGATAGATGGATCACTTATCTTTATTTTTGAGGAATTCAGATGGTAAATATCCTCAATCCATAGCTCCAAGCCCAAACTTGTATTTCTGTCTGAAGTAAAACCGGATGATGAAAGGGTTCCCTCGCCGGTGTCCACGGGTCAATGGGATGTTGGGATGTTCACCATATGAAATTGAAACAAAATATTCGATTAATACAAATTGTTTAAACTCTATAATAAAAAGCACCTGAAAACATAATATTAGAACAGTACAATATCAAATAATGGAATAAAAAAATACAATAGGTTTTAAAATAATCTAACTAAGTGGCATGGCGTTATCTAAGGTTCTTTAAGGGTCCCTCTCCAGTGTTACGAGTTGGAAGAGGGGTGTGCCCTCGAGTGTTACGTTGGGGATTACTAAATTATAAATTTAGGTGTTCGACTGCATTTAAATCGAGAGGTTTTAGAAATTACTCTGCCATACCATGCCACATACACTAATAACAATTTCGAGTAAGTTATATCAAGGACCTTGTAGGGCCACAAATTTATTACCTAAAAGTCCTAACAATTTCGTCTATCTTACATATCAAAAGACAACATCAGCAGCATCAAATGAAAATACTAAAATACATAACTATAAATCTCCTCTAGAGTCTTAAGAGATTTGAGACTCTATATCATTCTGATTCATTCACAGTTTACTTAGTAATTATTTATCTTCAGAAATATAGACTGCCTACTACTTCACAAATAATATACTTATGTCTCAGACGACAATATTAACTCATTTAACTGCTTATAAAGGATCAAACCGTCAAGACACACTGACGTAGTTAAGATAGATCTAGATCTGTTCTAGGATGGGCTGGCAATCCCCAGCCTCATCCAGACACATCAATTACAATTTACAAATGTGTATATCAGTCACTCGTTCTAGATCTTAATTGCAAGTAAAACTTTATGGTCTTGCATTCCCTTGGTCGCACTTCTACTGGAAAGTTAGGGTCAGATTCACATCATCTCGAATCATTTTGATGGACTTACGATTGGTTCCCTGAAACGATTTCAGGGAACTGGAGAAAAGAGCTGTGGGTTATTTTCATTGTCTATCCAGGACATAGACATGACGTTAACAGTCTTATGGTTCCCTCTGGCTGAACCTTAGCCGACACCTTCGCAGAATAGGATACGCTGCATGGAGTGAGGTAGCATAAACATGTCACCGCTTATCTTCTGCAAATCACGTGACTGCTCAAATTTGATTGGTGCATCCACTTCGAGCTCCGCTCGCAGCGCCAATAGATTCTATTAATAGTAACAGACAAAGTCAGACTTAGGATGTCAAAACCTTTCGCAAAGTCTCTACACCCTAAACGTTTTATGTACGAATTTATTCACCCCTTATTCGCCCCGTCTTTCCCTGTTAAAGTACACCCAAACTACGGGGTTGCAAACTGCATCGTCACTGTTAATTTATCCATTCGTTCTATCCTGACCCACTTTCTTTCCATCTCTAAGAAAAGCGTTACAAAAACAAACTGTCCACGGGAATAGTTCAAGGACGTTTGGACTGGCCAAAATCAATGATGCCATGTAATAAACAATGCGTGACCTAGCACGGCAATTCAAATCCTAATCCTGACAACGGACGATGGTCCGTTTCAATTATAAACTCGGACATGAGTAGATATCGCGAAAATGCGTTTACAGCAAAAATGATAGCGAGGCACTCTCGCTCGATAATTGCATAGCGGCATTCCCTATCTAGCAACTTGCGGCTGGCATATAGACATGGCCGCAAGGTATCATCTCGTTCCTGTAATAACACAGCTCCTTATCCCTTGTCCGACGCATCAGTGCGGACAATAAATACTTGGTTTATATCTGGCAGTATGAGAATGGGGGAAGTCGAAAACAATCGTTGAACGGTACGAAGTGTATCAGCACATTCGGTTGTCCATTTCACTTTATTAGGAAAATTCTTTCTTGTGAGGTCCGACAACGGAGCTGTAAGCGAAGAAAAATTTGGAATGAACTTCCTATAATAGTTAAGAAAGCCCAATAAACTACGAACTTCTTTCTTAGTTCGAGGGGGTTGGAGCTTTAAAATGGTAGTTATCTTCTTGTCATCAGGGGTCTGAACGCCGTGGGCAATTGTATGGCCCAGAAAATTAATTTCATTATATCCTAAAAACACCTTACTGGGTTTCGCCGTAAGGCCTGCTCGACGAAGAGCAATAAAAACTTGACGTAGGGCTGCGAGGTGGCCCGACCAATTGGTTTCATAAATACAAATGTCGTCAAAATACGACAACACGGAATTCATATTCTGGAGCAATATTGTCATCATACGGGCGAAAGTGGCAGGGGCTGTAACTAATCCGAAAGGCATATAGCGCCACTGCATAAGACCCAACGGGGTCTGAAAAGCGGTATATTGCTTGCTATTCTCATCAAGCGGAATTTGCCAACAGCCTTTGGAAAGGTCAATTTTAGAAAAAATCGTTGCCCTCGCTAACTGCGCAAAAAGATTCTCCTGGTTGGGAATCGGTTCAGCGTCATATATCGTAACCTCATTAAGTTTACGATAGTCAATACGAAAACGCACTGTATCATCTTTTTTTTTCACTAAGACGATGGGTGAGTTATATGGGCTCGTCGATCGCTCTATCACTCCCAGGTGAAACATGTTACGTACCTCGGTTATTATAGTCTCCTGTGCGTGCAGCGGACGCGGGTATGGTTTAACAAAGACGGGTATATCCGTCTTTAATCTTATAACATGCTGTACCAAAGAAGTATTACCTGGTAGATCAGTAAAGACTGTAGGAAACTCGTTAAGCAAGTCTGTTATATCTTGTCTTTGCAATTCAGACAGATCTGGATTTATATGTACATCCGACGTATTTTCAGAAGATTGAAGTGCGGGGATTAAATGCTCTATCTTAATAGGATCATCATCGTCAACTGAAACTAAGGCCGCATTGGCCTGAGCAACCACATTTCGGCGATTATTCTGACGATTATCATCGTCGGACAGGTACTGCTTTAACATATTTATATGGAAGACTTTGTCCTGTCCCCGAATCTTGATAAGATAATTTACTCGAGAAAGTCTCTTTAGGACTTTAAAAGGTCCCTTCCATGTAAGAAGGAGTTTATTTTTCGTCTCCGGAAGGAGAACAAGAGTTTGGTCTCCGACGGCCAAGGTTCGCAATCGGCTACCTTGATCACGATATAGTTTATAAAGACTCGCATGCGCAGCCGAAGATTTTTGTGCGAGCTGACATGCGTTAAGAATTCGATGGCGCAAGTCTACAACGTATTGATATGCAGAACGCGTATCGTTGTCGTCGGTGTCTGATCCGGCGAATAAATCACAGAGTATGGCCATTGGACCACGCGGCTTGCGACCATACAATAATTCGAAGGGGAAAAAACCCGTCGATGCGTTCGGTAGTTCTCGGTATGCAAAAAGAATAGCGGGGAGTAGTCGATCCCAATCACTCGGCTTGTCGGCCGAAACTCGCGCAAGCATAGCTTTCATGGTAGCATTCCAGCGTTCACAGCAGCCATTAGACTGTGGGTGGTATGGAGATGTCAATCTTTGTTTAATCCCGACCAATTCCAAGACTTTCTTAAAAAGCTCAGAGGTAAACTGTGGACCTCTGTCCGATAAAATTTCAACCGGAAATCCAAGACGCGAAAAAATAGTAATAAGGGCCTCAGCCACATGATCGGCTGAAATGTCTTTTAGTGGAATCGCCTCTGGCCAACGGGTTGCGTAGTCAATGACAGAAAGTATAAAACGATGTCCTCTGTCTGACTTGTGTAGAGGCCCAACTATATCTACGGCAACGCGTTCAAATGGTCTGGAGACCATAGGCATCTAATGCAGAGGAGCCCGCGATGCTCTCCCTTTAGGAGTACGTCTCTGACATACGTCACATGTTGATACGAACCGGTTTACATCTGCGTAAATACTGGGCCAAAAAAATTGCGATAGTATTCGAGACTTAGTTCTGGCCTTTCCTTGGTGACCCGCCAAGGAAGTGTCATGCGCGAGACGAATAATGTCGCGACGAAAAGATCTAGGTACTACAAGCTGCATAACGGCCTCTCGCTTATTCCGAAAATTACGATATAATAAGTCATCTTTAATAAGAAACTTAGAGGTATCCGGCGCTGTAGGATCAACTTTAGTAAACAAATGTTTCAATGTGGGGTCTGACTGTTGCTCATCATGGAATGCACTAGACGTTATGTTCACTTCAATAGTAGGGTTACTTAATGCACTGTCTGCTCGTCGAGTCGATTGTAGGCGTGTTGTCGCACAAGCAACACTCTCATCCTCAGTCCAAATTTCCAAGTTACCGATAGGAAACTTATTTACTTGAGGTACATTCCCTATGATTAAATCAGCCACCGGATTAGGCAGTACACATGCGGCAACAATACCTGTGAGAAAAGGTGTATCAATATAAACTTCTGCAAGACGGAATCGCTCTACAGATCCGCCAAAAGTAATACAAGTTACATCCTTATCCAAAAATTGTGTTGGACGGACTAGTGACTGCCGAACGCCGATAGTCGTGCATCCGGAGTCACGTAGAACGGAAGCGCGAATCGCGTTCACGCGGCCCTGGTAAAATGTTAATTCACCCAGTTCATGTAGGGCGAACATGACTGGAATAGCTTTTGATTGTCATGAAGATTCAGAATGACCATCAATCTCATAAGGTGTAGATTTAACAGAGCAGGCATTTGCCGCTTCCATTTTCACGTTACAAAATTTTTGTATGTGGCCTACCCTATTACACCTAAAACACATAATACGATGAGGATCGTTTCCACGATAAGGAAGACTCTGCGGCCTATCATAATCATGATTATTATCAAAATGCACTCGTCGCGGCGGTCCCTGAGGCCGGTTATATTGTTGGCCTGGATAGTTGCCACGATAATATGGGCGAGGCTCGTAAAAAGAATAGCTCTGGTATCCTCGACGCGGGGATAAATTACTTCGATTGGGAAAATCCCTCTGTCTAAAAAAAGGCGGCTCTGATTGAGAGCGCGGATTTGGGGCCTGACGACGAGTCGGCCTTGAACGATCGTGTCCGGTTGGCGCTCCTTTGCCCACGTTGGCATAACACGGTGCTGTAGTTGAAGGCTTTGCCAAAGGACGATTTGGGTGGGCGGACGCATAACGTTCCGCGCACGATGTGATTTCTTCAGAGGATGTCGGTGCCCTCTCTTTAAGGTGGGCAACCAAATCGGAATGACATGCCGTATAGATTTGGTCTTTTAAGACCAAATCATAAAGTTGAAAATAATTTCGGTAGTCACGTTTGCGAGTTCCATCCAGCGATCTAAGTAATGTTTCAGCCGATTCACATAAGTTGAGAAATTTTCAGATGGCTCAGGTTTACATGCGCGAAATCTCTGATGAAAGCCATCCTCGGTATGCTGGAATCGCTTAAGTAGTGCTGTTTTAAGCTTGTCATAGTCGTTGGCATCCTCTACTTTGAGGCTATGAAATACTTCTAGAGCCTTACCTGTTAGTAAATTAGACAGGCATGAACTGTACATCGCCTGCTGCCATCCGACGCATTTAGCGTGTAGCTCGAACCGATGCAAATATGCGTCGATCCGGTCGAGTTTTTCATTAAACGTCGGAAGCTTCGGTTTCGTAGCATATGTATTGCTGGCAGCAGTGGGGGCTATAAGCGATTCTCGCCCTAACTTCTTTATTGCGAGTTCATGCTCCCTTTTTTCTCTCTCTACAGCCTCTTTTTCTCTCTCTCTTGCTTCTTTTTCTCGTTCTCTTTCTCTTTCCTTTTTTCTCTCTACTTCTTTTTCTCTTTCTCTTTCTCTTTCTTCTTTTTCTCTCTCTCTTGCTTCTTTTTCTCTTTCTTTTTCTCTTGCTGCTAACCGATCCTCACGGTCTCGGTCCTGCTGTACTTGTCTTTCGCACCACGAGGCGCGTTCTTCTTCTGGTATACCCAGAGCCTTGGCAGAGTCAATGTATTTAAGAAACTCGGCCATAATGTGTATTAAAATCTGTTACACGTATAGATTCGTATAGAATCAAAACACTGGCACGCTAATGTGTGCACAATTAGTAAGTATTTACCTACTGTTACGGTATATCGCGGTATCAGTTATATTATCTCTAACAATTACTCTCTCTCAATATTAATCCAGTGTCCTATGTTAGCACTGCTTCGCGAAAAGAACGTTCTATCTCTCTCTGTAAATTGCAGGCAGTGTCTCTTCCACTGCAAAAATTTTATCTCTCTTTCTCTGAATATGAATACTAGTAAGGCAGTGCCGTCTATCCGTTTCTCCCACTGCAATAAAATATATATGTATCGCTTTCAATGCGACAAATCAGTGTCTTGAGTGATCACTCTCAAAATTTATGTCTCTCTCAACGCGACGAACCAGTGTCCTCTGTTATCACTGTCAAAAATGTATCGCTCTCTCAATGCGACGAATCAAAATTATATCTCTCTCTCAACGCGACAAATTTGAAATATCTCTCTCTTCTTAAAACGCGCACACGCAGTGTCTTCTGTTACCACTGCAAAATTATTCTCTCTATATTCGACGTGAAATTATCACGTGATCAAAAATTTATTATCTCTCTCTCTCTCACATATCAATACCAGATTACAATTCAACGTGGTTTTAGCACGTGAAACACCTCAGGCATATATTGTAAACATAGCAATGTTAGTATACTAGTTTAAAGTTTATAAGGAAGAAAAAAAAGAAATACACTAAACAGGACGCTAAACTCACAAGAAAGACGAACGATAACAGACCCTACAAGTCATAACTTATATTACAGAAAGTTTAAGAAAAAGACAGGAGAGACATCTTCCTAAAGAAATGTGAGGAAGGAAGAAAAACGCCACAATCTATACGAATAATGGATCCCTAATAGAACTATTCACAGTGAAGCAAATCCCCCCGAGTTATCAATAGCCACCAAGGCACTCCAATATCCTTCGTAATGGCAAAGAAGATATGCTATACTATGATCCCAACCAACCTCCCGCTCTTAAACTAAACATATAGTAAATGGAAAAAAGCCTGGAAACACAGAGCGGAAAGTACCTCGCCCTCCTCAAGACTGACAAACAGATGGTTCACTTAACTTTGTTTTGAGGAATTCAGATGGTAATGTCCTCAATCCATAGCTCGTTCCAAGGCCAAAAAAAATGTGTTTCTGTCTCAGGTAGATCTGTAAGGTGAAAGGTGTCCCTCGCCGGTGTCGTCGGGTCAATGGGATGATCAGCTCACCATATGAAATTGAACCAAAATGTTATATTAATACAAATTGCCTATAATCTAAAATAAAAAGGACCTGAAATCACAATGTTATAACAGTACAATATTAAATAATGGAATAAAATGCAATAGGTTTTAGAATACTTTATCCAAATGGCATGGCGTTATTTAAGTTCTTTAAGGGGTCCCTCTCCAGTGTTACGAGTCTGGATCTGGGTGATAGTGTTACAGAGTGGGTGTTATTGGATTATTGGTTTTATGACTGCATTTAATAATCGAGAGGTATTTATGAATTACTCTTTCATACCATGCCACATACTAATAACAATCTGAATAAGTTTTATCAACAGACCTGCAGGGTCACAACTTTAATTACCTTAAATGTCCTAACAATTTTGTCTAACTCTCTTACATACTAAAAAGACAACATCAGCAGCATCAAATGAAAATTCAATAATGTGTCACTAGAAGTCTCCTCTAGATTCTTATAAGATTATATCATTTTGACTCACTAACAATTTAAATATGAATTATCTATCTCTCAGATATAGTCTGCCTACTATCTATCAATCAATATTCTAATGTCTCTGACGACAATGTCATCTCAGCTATTTGTGCCTACCGCTTATAATGGATCAAACTCGTCAATATAACTGACGTAGTTAAGTTAGATCTACTCTAGGATGGGCTGGCAATCCCCAGCCTCATCCAGACAAATCAATTTCAATTTACAGATGTGTATGCCAAACATTCATACTAGATCTAGTTGCAAGTTAATATACATCTTTATCTTGCATTCTTGGTTAGCACTTCTAGCAGATGCGGCAATCCTGTGGTACTGGAAAAATTACTTTCAGCTCCTCGTTCGTTGTTCAATCAACAGACAAACACTTACACTTGGTCCCTGATAAGGAATCAGGGAACAGTAGACAACAGCAGTGGGTAAATATCACAATGGAGCATATGGCTTCATTTCATTGCCTATAATGGACATAGACATGAAAATAACAGTCTTCTGATTCTTCTGGCAGAATCACGCCGACGCCTGCACAGATGGAATTTTCTGTATGGAGTCCTGATCATAGGAATGGCTACGCTTATATACTGTGCGGCCAGCTGCAAATTACCGTCCAAATGCCTAGATTTGATTGGTGCATCCATTCGAGCTCAGCTCGCAATATTAATAGATCTACATGGAAGTCGGTCACGGCCTTGTACTAGAACCGACAAGGTCAAATTAAAATGTCAAAACCATTACTAAAATCTCTAAACCCTCGTGCTTTCTACGTTTTATGTACGAATTTATCAAAATCACGGGGTCGAGAATGGCACTGTCACTCCTAACTTATCCATTTATTCTATCTTGCCCCACTTTCTTTCCATCTCTAAGAAAAAGTGTTACAAAAACAAACTGTTCACGAGAACAGTTCAAGGACAATTTACGCTGGTTATAATCAACGAGACCGTGAAAAAAAACAAGTCTTTTCTCGAGTCGTGACCCAGCACGACAATTATAGTATTAACCTTGACAGTTGTAATTCCTTTTCATAAAAAGAACCAATAATTTCTTCATCATCTAAATCTTTTATTTTGTAAGTAATTGGATATGTATATAAAATTTTATCTATTGTAAATATTTCTTTTGTCCATTTTGGTGTGTAACCTTTTTCAAAAAACTTTTTCTTCTTTGTAATTCTAACTCTATCACCTAATTTAAATTTAGGCTTTGGCAATAATTGTTTCTTTGTATATGAATTTCTATACACGGTTATTTCATTTTCTTTTTTACTTCCTTCAATAGGAGTCATTTTTATTGATGAATGATAGGTGTTATTATAATCATTTACTAAATCATCTAAAACATGTATATATTTCGTAGTATCATTCGCCGTAAAATATTTAAACATTTTTTCTTTCATTGTTCGGTTCCATCTTTCCACTACAGAACTTTTCTCTTCATTCTCTATGGACTAGATTTCTTTGAAAAGACTCTTAACATGTTTATTATAGAATTCACTTCCTTTATCAACCCATACTTTTTCCGGATGTCTTTTTTTCGATGGAGTCGGAGCCTTGTTTATCACCGCTCTGCTTAATATCTTTTTAAATCCTTCAGCAACTGTTAGTCCGCTTTTATTTTTTAAAGGAATCATCCAACCATGTTTTGAGAAAACATCAATAACAGCAAGAATATATTTAAATCCTTTGTTTTGCTTAGAATAAGCAGACATGTCAACTAAATCAGCAGCCCATATTTTATCAATTCCATTAACTATCACTCTTCTTTTCTCAATTTTTTTAATAACCGGTTTATGAAGTTCTTCTGCTAAATCACTCGTAAAGCCAACGAAGTCGGAGCTTTTTTTAAAATCAACAGAGTTGTAGCTTTTTTTTTTCCGCCCATTCCAAAAGTTTTTTTCATTTTAATAATAGGTTCAACAATATTTCTATCTATTCTTTCTCTTAATGTTGGTTTTAAAATAGAATCTAAAGAATGTATCATCTTTTTATCACATACTTCATTTCTGGATTTAGTATCTTGATTTTGTAAATAACAAATATCGTGATGCATTGCGGCTTCATCTACTCTATTAATAGGTTTACTCCAAGATTTTAGTGTGAGATTAGAATTCAACCGTTTTTTTTAATTGGTTCCCGGTCCTGTAAAATTATGTCCTGGCAAATGCATTTCAAAAGGAAATTTGTTGATGATTTTATTGGCTACGCCTCGCCCTTGGCTGTTGGCTACTCCTTTCCCTTGGGCTATGCCAGGTATAAATTTAGTTTTAGTACTTCCACAAATTACACATTTGCCTCTCAACATATTTCTATTATTTTTTGTTTTAACTAATTCAATACCTTCCATAGTATCGGTTTGCTTTTTACATTTTACACAATACATCAGCAAAGCTGCAGCTCTGGTGATCATAGGAGTTCTACCTTCAGCCATTTTTAATATATATAAAATGGAAAAAAAGTGCATCAAGCAAAGTTTGGATTCGAAGAATTGCAATACTTGTTTTATTCGAAAACCTCTTGATTTATTTTACAAGGAAAGAAAAAGTTCAGATGGTCATAAAGCAAAATGTAAAGAATGTATGAAACTTCAAAAACATTTGCATTATGTAAGAAATAAGGAAAAATATAAACAAGCATATCGAGAATTTATGAAAAGAATGTCTATTAAAAATAATTCTTATAAAATGGTCGAAAAAATCTTCAAAGATATTATCAAAGAAACCATTATCGATGATGTAAAAGAAAAGAATACTTCTAGATATTTCAAATTAATTAAGGAAAGAGTGAGAAAACTTGTTAAAGATTTTAAAGACAATAAAACAGTAAAAGTTAAATTAATAATAACTTCTGAATTTAATACTCCTTTAGCGTTTGATATTATTGAACCACATTATAATCCAAAACAATTAGGTACTATAAATTCCATGAATGAGTTTAATAAATTTTATGATTCCATTGAGGAAAGGTTGATGCTTTGGTTGCTGAATTTCAAGATAGAGGATCTGGACATGTCTTTAATCAAATTATTAAAACAAATGTAAAACTTTATAAAACTAAAACTTTAAGAGGTTCTTCTATATTCCTACTCCGTTTAAAAGTAAAAATATTATCAACTAAATTGTATCCTGCTGATGATCATGTTCACAGACTTTCAAAATATAAACAATATGAAGATTGGTTCAATATGAAAGGAATTAAATATCCAGTTAAAATTAAAGATATTCCTAAATTTGAAAAACAAAATGATATGTGTGTAAATGTTTTTGCATTAGAAAAACCAGATAATAAATACTCACTATATCCAATTTATATCTCAGTTAACAAGCCAATCTTAGAACAACAAAGCATAGACTCTGTTGATCTCCTATATTTAGAAGATGATGGAAATACTCATTACTGTCTTATAAAAAATTTAGAAAGTTTATTAACAGATACATCTCGTAACAAAGCTTTCATCTGCAGGAATTGTATGAATATATTTAAAAGAAAAGAGACATTAAATAGCCATAAAGAGAAATGCTTAAATCACAAAATGTGTAAGACAATCCTTCCAAAAGAAGGTGATACTATTTTACAATTTACAAATCATCATTTCAAATCTAGATTACCGATAGTTTTCTACTGTGATTTTGAATCATGTAATAAAAGAATATCTACAACACAACCAAATCCAAATGAACCTTATGAAAATAAACTTTTTAAACAAGAAGCTATTAGTTTTGGAATGTATATAAAATCCGATTATGAAAATCTATGTCCTTCCGTTTATCATACTTATACAGGAGAAGCATCTTCAAAAGAAAAAATTGTCGAAATGATTATGATATACTATCGTGATATTTGTAAAAAAAACTAAATTACTATAAAAAAAGCTGAAGCTAAATTAACTTATGCTCAAGAAAAAGAATTTAATAAAGCAACAAACTGTTATATTTGTAATATTGAATTTTCAGAAGAAAAAAAAGTAAGAGAGCACAATCATTACAATGGTAAGTATCGTGGAGCTGCTTGTCAATCTTGTAATACCAAAGAAGGAAAACAATCTAAAGTAATTCCAGTATTTTTTCACAATGGCAGTGGTTATGATTTTCATTTCATAATAGAAGAAATAATGAAATATGAAGATAAATACAATAAACTTTCATTGCTTGCTAAAACATCTGAAGAATATATTTCATTTGAATACGGAAATTATTACAGAAAATTAAGATTCCTGGATAGTTATAGGTTTTTATCAAACTCTTTGGATGGTATCGTAAAATCTATGGATAATTTTCCAATATTGAAAGAATATTTCCCGGAAACATTTCATTTACTCAAAAGAAAAGGTGTTTACCCTTATGAATATGTTGATTCAATTAATCAATTAAAAGAAAAACAATTACCACCAATAGAAAATTTCTTCTCAACTTTAAGAAAAGAAGGAATTACAGAATACGAATACCAACATGGTCTAAATGTTTGGAATACTTGTCAATGTAAAACTTTACAAGATTATCATGATTTGTATCTAAAAACAGATGTTTTACTTTTAGCCGATGTATTTAAAAAGTTTAGAGAATTTTTCCTAACCAATCATGAAATTGATCCGTGTTATTGTTTCTCAGATCCTGGATTAACTTGTCAATGTGGATTAAAATATACAGGAATTGAACTAGAATTATTACAAGATTTAGATATGCTACTAATGTTTGAAAAAGGAATGAGAGGTGGTTATTCAGGAGTTTTAGGACCTCGATATGTAAAAGCTAACAATAAATATTTACCAGATTATGACCCTAAAAAGAGATTGTTGTATTTAGATGCAAATAATTTATATGGAGGAGGAATATCAGAACCTTTACCGGTTGGAGATTTTAAATGGGAAAAAGAATCATTCTTGAAAAACGTTCCTGAAGGAAGAGGATATATTATCGAATGTGATCTTGATTACACAGTTAAAGCAAAAGTAAACACCAAAAGATTTCCTTTAGCTCCAGAGAAACTAAAAATAAATGAAGATGATTTAAGCGATTTGCAAAAATTCTATTTACAATTAGAAAACAAAAAAGTAGGAAATGTAGAAAAACTGATACTAAATTTAAAAAATAAAAAGAACTATATTATACATTACAAATTATTAGAATGTTTTAAATCCCTTGGATTAGAAATTTCTAAAGTTCATAGAATAATTTCTTTTAAAGAAAGAGCTTGGTTAAAAGATTACATCGATTTTAATACCAATCAAAGAACTAAGTCAAAATCAGACTTTGAAAAGAATCTTTGGAAATTAATGAATAATGCATTATATGGAAAAACTCTTGAAAATATAAGAGATCGAATTGATTTAAAACTATTATCAGATGAAGAACAAGTAACAAAACTAATAAGTAAACCTAATTTTAAGGAATCAATTATTTTTAATGAAAACCTAATTGGCATTGCTAATATATAACATCAATAAAATTTAATAAACCAATTTATTTAGGAATGTGTGTTCTTGATTATTCCAAACTGGTTATGTATCAATTTAATGAACTATGGAAATCTAATGAAGTTGTTGGATTTGATACCGATTCATACTTTCTAAATATCAGAACTGAAGATGTTTATGAAGATATGAAAAAAATAATAGATGATTTAGACACAAGTGATTATCCAAAACATCATTTTCTTCATTCAACTAAAAATAAAAAAGTTATTAATAAATTCAAGGATGAACTAAATGGTAAAGTTATGAGTGAAATAGTTTTTCTTAGAAGTAAAGCATATACATATAAAGTTGTCGAAGAACCGACACAGCCAGGGCTTAGAGAATCGACATGTAAAAAATTAAAAGGTATTTCAAAAACAAAAATTAATAAAGATGTTACTTTTGAAGATTACAAAAATTGTTTATTTAGTAATGAAATTAATTATAAAAGATGAATGTGCTAAATTCTGATAAACATGAAATGTACATAAAAGAAATAAATAAGAAAGCTCAAAGTCCTTATGATGATAAACGATATATACTTGATAATGGTATTAAAACTCTTCCATATTCTGATCAGCACAGCTGCAACTCTGTTGACGATTTCAATAATATTGTATATGAAATGGTAGAGAAGGTTAAATTTGTGTAACTTCGTTAGCTTTGAATAACTGCCATATTCCTTCCATCAGATTGAAATGAAATTATTTTATCAGAAATAACTAAAGCATAAGCAGTGGTATCTGCTGGAACATTTTTATTAAAGGTGGGGAGAAGGCTAAGGCGGATAGACAAGGAGAGAATGATGAGAGAGGTGGGAAGAAGGCTAAGGCGGATAGACAAGGAGAGACTGGAGAGACGCAAAGGGAGAACAGTAAAACGCATCTAAAAACAAACAAACAAACAAACAAAAATAAAATAAAGCTAAAGGAATATACAAACTGAAGGAAGTCCATAATAATCACCCAGAACTGAAACTACTATGCTATTTTTTAACCTTTCACTTTGTTTTGAAACATCGAAAACAAATAACGGATAAAGCTTTTGATAATCAATAGTGGTAATAGTTGGATTGCTAACTAATTCATCTATATCATAAAATTTTGATTTAAATGATGCTGCATCATTATATACTCTAGAGAATTGAAACTTAGGGAATGATAGTTGATAATCAGATTCTGGATGACGCCTAGAATTTAACTGAACATTAATATTTCTCACATCCAGATTATTGAATATCGCTGTATTTTCTTTTTGATCAGATCTACTTTTTGTTTGAAAAACTATTATGATCCATCTAGGTTTTTCGGGAGAAGCTTTTACAGATAACCTCCATGAAAACTGGGTTCCTATAAGAACTGTTATTGAATCACATTGTCTACTTCTATAACCAACATTTAATTTTGCTTTTGATTCAATAATTTTATATAATTCAAACTTTTGTTGATCTGCTGGTAAAACATGTGGAACATACCATGAGATTTTATCAAGAGTAACTTTTCCTTCGGCAGCTTTGTCATCTTTATAAATTGCAATATTTGAATCTGGCCTTTTGTACAGAGTAAGTTGTTGAGTAAATCCATAAAGAATTTTATCATAATCCTCTGCGAAACCGAAAATATGTTTCAGAGGAATTAGAAAGGAAAATGTTCCTTTAGGATCAGGATATTTTAGCAATATCTTTTGTCTCGTATCAAAACCTTCATTATTATTAATTTGGTTGTTAGTATCTTTTATCCACAATGAATTAAATCGTTTTAAAGGATAATTGAGCAATCCTAACATTGTTGTTCCTCGTCCTGGGTGATTTAAATTTTCAATTTATTGTCCTGATAACTGATATTTTATAAAATTAAACAAATACATTATGCCATTATTACATAAAGTTATTTTATCATCAGCAGCATATAATGTTCCATCTGTTTTTGTAAGTCTACCTTCAACTATTATATAGCTTTCACTTGGATGAGTAAAAATATCTTGCAATTCAATATTTATTCTAATTTCTCCTCCGCTGTTTAAATTTGTACCGGTAATTGGATTGTATTCATGGTATTCATATTTTTCAATACTTTCATCTACTTTAAAATCTTCTTTAATTTCCAAAATGTCTTCCATTTTAATAGTATCTGTAACAGGTGCAGCACTAAATCGTATTCTACTAATTGCATATTTTTTAGTAAAAGTTAAATAAGGAAAAATTGTGTTGGCTTCAGATTCAATTCTAAGCAAAGGTTTTTTTCTTTTAATTACCAGATATTCTTTATTTTTTTCTTTATTGAAAACATCATAAATCAAAACCATACTTTCCATATTACTTAAAAAAAGATCTTTATCTTTAGAACTATAAAAGTTAAAAAGAATTATACCAGAATCTTCAGCAACAAAATAACCTTCTCCATTAATTCTTTCATAATCTAAATTGCTATACCTAAGTGTTAATTCCATTGAACCATCATTTTTATAATATCGTGGATTAATTACACATCTAATTGGTTTAATACCAATATCCCATTCAGGTTTTTTTTAGGAAATTCAACTCTTTTATATAGTCCATTATTCATTAATTGAAAACAATATAAACTATTTAGTTCTCCTGTAGATAAAAAACCTTCAAATTTTTTTAAATCTTCTAAGTTAACTGCATGGCTATTAAACGGAGTAATTTTCGTAAATTCATTAACAGATCTGCGAATTCGTCGATCATCATCATCAGAGCTGAGATCTAGTTCATCAGAGCTGAGATCTAGTTCAACAGATCTGCGACTCCATCGATCATCCGTTTTTTTACAAATAATTTATTTCATCTAAAGTTACTGGTAATTGTGTAAACCTTATACGATGAATCATAAACTCTTTGTAAATGAGAATACTTTTAAAACTAACATCATCGTCTCCTTTTTCGGTTGTCAATTCATTAAGATTATTTTGGATTTTGTAATCATCTTTTTGTTTTTTTACAATTATTCGAAAAATTTTTGAATTATTTTCCGAATAACTCATTTGTAATCCATCCATAATTTCTAATTTGTTTTCAAAAGATTCTAAAACTTTACCTTCAATAATTAAAGTTGAAAGTATCGGAAATTCTTCAAGAATCTTTTTTTCATTCTCAAATTCACAATTAAAAGTTAGAATGGTGCGTGGCTCATCCTTAACGTTTGAAAGATAATATTCCTCATCATAGCGTTTTAAAACTGTTGTCTCTCTATATCTAAGAAGTGTAACCAAACTTCCTATAATTCGCCCTGAATTGTAAACTTTTAGTAATATTTTGTTATTTCCTTTAGTTGATACTTTATCACTTCTTAATTGAATATCAACATCCCATTCGTGTTTGGCTCTTATAACTTTAAGTTTTCCATCAACATTTATAAGATTCACAGGTTTATCTTTTACTTCACTTATAAATTTAGGAGGTGATGAATCTACAATTTCATTTCTAACATATATACCGTCTTCATTTAATTTGAAACAATATATAGCATCTTTCTTTCCATTTTCATTAAAACCTTCTACATTTTCTAAATCATCTAGATTGGTTGCATACCTATGAAATGGAATAATAGTTGTTGATGAAATGTCTCCGCTGGGCATAAGACCAAACTTATCCACCGTTTTGAAGAAAAAAAATTATATAGGCTTTCTTAATACAAACTATTAATAATTTCTTGAAAACTTTTTCCTTCTGATAATTCTTTTAAAACATACAAACACAAATGCCCACAAATTACTGTGTTAGGATCTTGCACTTGATTAGTAGAATATTGAATATCTCCTTTTTTCTCTCTAAGATATTTGATTATTTCTAAAGGAGGTTGAATTCCATAACTGTCAAAAAAAAAGTTATTAATGTCTTCGTCAAAGCCAAGGCTTGGATTAGCAGAGCTTCGACGAAGTCGATTCGGAGAATCGTCATGATACCAAGCGACCCAATGAGTTCCTCCTTTCGTTCCATCACCTAAGTTCAGTATTCCACATTCTTTTCTTCTCGGTTTTTCAGGTAATTCGGTTCTTAAAAACACATCTCTAAAATTTGGAATTTTTAATTTCTTAACAGCTTTTAAAATATCGAAATTGGAAAGTGCCATTTTAAATGGTTTTCTTTTAAAGAAATACCTTCGGTTGATCAAATTTCTCTAATATGAAAACTTATGACGACAGTTTCTCCTCTTAAATTTAAAGGTTTATCATTTTGATCTGTAATTTTAACCTCTAAGTTATTTATCGTTTTCATAGCTATCGGCAGAAAAACAAGATTTTTAGGTTTTTCAACTATTTTATATCCCGGAGATATATTTGGGAAAAAAGAATAAATAACCGGAACGGGTGTACCATTAACTATACTTCCGTTTATAATATTCAAATGAACTAGAATACTATTAACGCTAAGAATGTTTACAATGTTTTCAGATTCATGAGTTCCCGATTCATATATTTCATGATGAAATCCTAATAAATCAGCTAAGGTATTGTTTTCTTTAAAACTTACGTTATAATCTTGTTTGATTGTTATAACAGATTTTAAAGTTTGATTATTTGGTTCGATTTTTATAGCATCACCAATCAGGTTTTGAATTGCAGTGTTTAAAGATTTAATTTCATAAGCGCCTGTTGGTATATACACTTTTTGCCAAGTTGAACCATCATAAAACTCTATCATACTGTTTTCCTCGTGGACATTGGGGAAAGAATAGTAAGTTTCTAAATTAACTAAGGCGATTTCATAATGTTTATCTCTGTCTAATTCTAAAGGCGGCATAAACACTGTCGTAAAAGTGGTTTTATTATTACTAACAACAATTTGCTGTGAAAATTTTGATCTTGTGTTTTTAGCAATTTCTCTTAACAGCTCATCCATTTTTAGGTATGTAAAATGTATCAAATTTATATCTATATTTACCATTATACTTATCACTAGAATTATCAATTACCAGAAATCCGTTAAGGTTTTTCCCAACATTTTTTACAGAGATTTTGAAAATCTTCTAGTGTCATATCATTACTTACATGGTCATTATAAATATGTTGAAGATTTTTCAAGTCTTGTTTAAATAAACAGAGAAAATTGGCGTTTTTTCTTATTGTTTGTCTCGGTAATTTAAAATAATTTTGAGCTAGGTAGAAACAGTCAACATTGTTATGCCTTCCTCTGCAATAATAGTCTTCGCATTTGTTTTGTTTCTCCAGTAAAATATCATCAAATATTATTAAATTCTTATTTTCTGAATTTAACTCATTTGGATCTGGAACATCTTCGGTATTTTTGTAAAATTGGCAATTAATCGGATTTATATTATCTTGTTTTCCAAATTCTTCTAAAAATTGACAAGGAGAAATATTCTTTTTTATACAATAATCTTTTTGATTGAATAATTTAAATAAAACATCCTTAGGTAGATTCTGTTCAAAACCTGTTTTTACAATCTTGTATTCAGGTTGTAGTAAAGACTTTCCAAAAACAAATAACTGGTTGTAATCAAGCCAGTTTTCTTTTAAAAGTAGATTCAATAACAGATTCGTTTTTCCACACCCGCTTTTTCCTACTATAATTCCTCTTATACTTTTAGGTTACAAAGGATTATTTTTTCTATTTGTTAAATTATCATTCCAAGTAAGATTTGTTATATCCATTTCTAAAAGGAAAGAAAATGAAGAATATTCACACAAACACTCATCATATTTCTAAATTGTTTTACACATTTAAAACGTCTCTATCGAACTGGTGGAACTGGCATATCGCTGACTGGATACAATGTAACCAAGTCGTAAACAAAGGTGAGAGATTAGAAGATGTCTGGAAAATGTCATATATTCACAAACATTATGTCAAAAATAAGTCGTAAGAATCCCACAAAATGAAGAAATCCCGAGTTGGTGCTCATGTATGAGCGCGTAGAAAAGGTCTCAGCTTGGCGTTCACGCGTGAACGCTACTAAAATTAGATTTCTTGTTGAGACTAAGACTGTGTTGATGTAATGGGTGCTTGACAACAAACCCCATGCATGGGCACCGTTGCTACGACTGTGTTGATGTAATGGCTGCTTGACAACAAACCCCATGCATGGGCACCGTTGCTAACACGTGATGTTGATGTAATGGCTGCTTGACAACAAACCCATGCATGGGCACCGTTGCTACGACTGTGTTGATGTAATGGCTGCTTGACAACAAACCCCATGCATGGGCACCGTTGCTAACACGTGATGTTGATGTAATGGCTGCTTGACGACAAGGATCATGCATGATCTCCGTTGCTACGACTGTGTTGATGTAATGGCTGCTTGACAACAAGCCCCATGCATGGGCACCGTTGCTAGGTTGATGACGTAGATGTTTATCTTGGATATGGTGATCACGGTTGTTAGGCTGATGATTTGGGCGGTACACAAATATGGGGGAAGTGAATCAATCTGTGAGGAAATCTCGGCTTGGCGCTCATGTATGAGCGCGACCTAATTCGAGATTGACTGTGAGGAAATCCCGACTTGGTGCTCATGTATGAGCGCGACCTAGTTTTTTCTAGCTCTGGCTTGATGTTTGCTCTGCTGTTGATGGAAAGTATGGTCTTTGCCGCCAAAAATTCCGTATGTCTTCGCTGTAGTCAAGCATTTCTGTTATTTTCTTTTTCATCGCGTAGACTTCCGTGAATGATATTCCAAGAGAAGCAAACTTGTGGTATACTCCACGAATGTTTGCAATTTCTCTCAATTTTGGAGCATAGGATGGATGAATACTAATTTCCTGCTGAAGCCATTGTCCCCATGTAACAGTGATCTTTCCTTCTTTTTTTTGCTGCTGTAAAGATTGTGTAAACATGGTTAAGAAGGTTTCCATACTGAATAAAAAAAACAACGTCTGAGCGTTTTGACGTTTGATGTTTTTAAATCCCTCTTTAAGTTTTTCAAAAGCTTGCTCTGTAGTGTTTACTTCTTCAATATTAAAGAAAAACACTTCTCTGTCTATTTTCTTTGTAAGATCCACAATATTGTCACTCAAATACTCGTGAAGTTCCTGTGGTGTTCTTCCAAGTTTTTCTTTCTTTTTCATGATTAATTCCTGCAATTTAGATCTTGGCTTCGGTGGGAACTTTGTGGGTGGTCCTTGTATTTCCAACTAGTTTAAAAAACTGGTCATTTTCAAATGATATCCGCGATGCTCGTTAATTGCAGATAGCACCTCATCAGACCACTGATAACGTCCAGATGAATTTCCTTGTGCCAGGTTTGAACAGTTTCTTAAACACGCTCTCTTACACTGTTACAGTGAATTAAAATCACACCCTCACGGTTTGAAATAATCCAGAGAAATGACAAAGCTTATGTCTCAGCTAGCTCTCTGGTAAAATGAAAGAATCTTTTTGTGTAGACTATTTCAAAAGTTCTTTATCTAAGTCATCGGTTGATACGCTGTCTTAACACAGTTATTCACACGCTGAAAATGTTAAGTCTTTCCTCAACGGAGCACATAGAGAAAATGAGCTTTAGCCGGGGAAACACTAGTATTCATTTATCTTCCTCATTATTTTCTTCCTGTTTTGACAAAATGGAAAAACATCCTGGTACACAAAGGGTTGTAGTTAGTCTTCATTTATCTTCCTGCTTCGGCAAATGGAAAAACCTGTCGGCAGATTGCTGTGCAGAGTCGCGTTTTCGGCAGATTCTCAAACTCTGGGAGTCTCACCCTCGGGAGTTTTAGGGAAGTTTATTTTTTTGAAAAAGCTTATGTGTTTTAAAAGGTGGTCTAGAAAGGGATTGCAACATTGCTGGTTCTCAAACTGTGGGATAAAATTTTTTTTGAATTTTCATGTGTTAATAGGGGGTGAATTTTTTTATATATGTTTTTTAAGGTTGAATTTTTTAAAATTTTAAAAGGAGGTCCAGGGGCGTCCATTCAT
The DNA here is from genome assembly GCA_963931925.1 of Onchidella celtica. Classification (NCBI taxonomy): domain Eukaryota; kingdom Metazoa; phylum Mollusca; class Gastropoda; order Systellommatophora; family Onchidiidae; genus Onchidella; species Onchidella celtica. The sequence continues at coordinate 50,203,966 of OZ007579.1, forward strand.
ACACTTCTGATGTTTTATTTTTTTTGGAAAAGCTTAATTTTTGTGTTTATGCTTTAATAAAGGTTGAATTTTTTTTTTTTTTTTTTTTTAAGGTTGAATTTTTTAAAATTTTAAAAGGAGGTCCAAGGGCGAACATCCCCACACTACTAGTGTGGCCTGTCATTAAGCCTTAAATAATTCAACAGCCCTTAGAAAAGAAACAACACATAAATAAATAAATAATCTCATGCAATCTACAACTAGGTCCAACACTCTCTTTCAATGTATGCGTACAGACAGGGAGAGACTGAGGAGAGAGGTGGGGAGAAGGCTAAGGCGGACAGACAAGGAGAGACTGAGGAGAGAGGAGGGGAGAAGGCTAAAGCGGACAGACAAGGAGAGACTGAGGAGAGAGATGCGGAGAAGGCTAAGCCGGATAGACAAGGAGAGTCTGAGAAGAGAGGTGGGGAGAAGGCTAAGGCGGATAGACAAGGAGAGACCAAGGAGAGAGGTGGGGAGAAGGCTAAGGCGGATAGACAAAGAGAGACAGTAGAGAGGTGGGGAGAAGGCTAAGGCGGATAGACAAGGAGAGACTGAGGAGAGAGGTGGGGAGAAGGCTAAGGCGGATAGACAAGGAGAGACTGAGGAGAGAGGTGGGGAGCAGGCTAAGGCGGATAGACAAGGAGAGACTGAGGAGAGAGGTGGAGAGAAGGCTAAGGCGGACAGACAAGGAGAGACTGAGGAGAGAGGTGGGGAGAAGGCTAAGGCGGACAGACAAGGAGAGACTGAGGAGAGAGGTGGGGAGAAGGCTAAGTCGGACAGATAAGGAGAGACTGGGGATAAAGTTGGGGAGAAGGCTAAGGCGGACAGACAAGAAGAGACTGAGGAGAGAGGAGGGGAGAAGGCTAAGGCGGACGGACAAGGAGAGACTGAGGAGAGAGATGTGAGGAGAAGGCTAAGGCGGATAGACAATGAGAGACTGAGGAGAGAGGAGGGGAGAAGGCTAAGGCGGACAGACAAGGAGAGACTGAGGAGAGATGTGGGGAGAAGGCTAAGGCGGATAGGCAAGGAGAGACTGAGGAGAGTGGTGGTAATAAGGTTAATGCGGATAGACAAGGAGAGACTGAGGAGAGAGGTGGGGAGAAGGCTAATGCGGATAGACAAGGAGAGACTGAGGAGAGAGGACGGGAGAAGGCTAAGTCGGATAGACAAGGAGAGACTGAGGAGACAGGTGTGGAGAAGGCTAAGGCGGATAGACAAGGAGAGACTGAGGAGAGAGGTGAGGAGAAGGCTAAGGCGGATAGACAAGGAGAGACTGAGGAGAGAGGTGGGGAGAAGGCTAAGGCGGATAGACAAGGAGAGACTGAGGAGAGAGGTGCGAAGAAGGCTAAGGCGGATAGACAAGGAGAGACTGAGGAGAGAGGTAGGGAGAAGGCTAAGGCTGACAGACAAGGAGAGACTGAAGAGAGAGGTGGGGAGAAGGCTAAGACGGATAGACAAGGAGAGACTGAGGAGAGAGGTGGGAAGAAGGCTAAGACGGATAGACAAGGAGAGACTGAGGAGACAGGTGGGGAGAAGGCTAAGGCGGATAGACAAGGAGAGACTGAGGAGATGGGTGAGGAGAAGGCTAAGGCGGATAGACAAGGAGAGACTGAGGAGAGAGGTGGGGAGAAGGCTAAGGCGGATAGACAAGAGAGACTGAGGAGATGGGTGAGGAGAAGGCTAAGGGGGATAGACAAGGAGAGACTGAGGAGAGAGGTGGGGAGAAGGCTAAGGCCAATAGACAAGGAGATACTGAGGAGAGAGGTGGGAAGAAGGCTAAGGCGGATAGACAAGGAGAGACTGGAGAGACGCAAAGGGAGAGCAGTAAAACGCATCTAAAAACAAATAAACAAACAAAAATAAAATAAAGCTAAAGGAACATACAAAATGAAGGAAGTCCATATTAATCACCCAGAACTGAAATTAAATATAACTCGATTTATCCCGGGCAGGGCCTCGAACTCAGCTAGTCAATTATAACGATGTATTTATATTCAGTATATTATAGAATTATACTCTTAATACACCCATTTTAAATGGAAAGGGTGGGGGGGCATAGTGGATGCATAATCGCATGGATACACGGTTGAATGATTGATAAAGTGATGGGAATAAAAGAATGAACAAATTCAGAACAGGGTGGCTTAATACACAAGGAAATACATTTTAAAAATCCAGTTTGCTTCGCTTCACGGCTAATTTTCAGAATACACACTGTCTGGCAGCAAAGGCAATGTATGAGTCACCCGGGACATTGTGTGCTGGCTAGATTTTGGCCATTGATTGGTGTGAATATGAAGTCATGGGAGGTGTTCTATGGCTGCTATCGTACCAACAGTGAACGGATTCTTTAGTGTTAGTTGTCTAGTATTCTTTTCAACGGTTTGATGCTTTCATAGAAAAATGGTTTTGAAACTTCAGTTGTTACAAATTTAGTACATGTATGCTACTCTTCTTCTCATCTTTCTCTGTGTCTGCAAAATACATGGACCTATATTTCTAAAGCTGTATTCAACAAAATATCCAAGTCATGCACATGACACAGCATTGCATTTTGATTGAATTTTGTTAACAGTGCAAAACCTGTCTGTAAACTGAGAAATTTAACAAATTTAACGATAGAATTGCCAACTATCAATAAAACATATTTTAACTGAATGTGTAGATGTCATGCATATTTCAGGAAGGCACTATGTCTGTGGATCCATGAAAGAATTGTTTTCTGGGTTGGACCTGCAAACTGTCCTGTCTTTTCTGAGAGAGATTGAGATCTACAACTTGATTTAAGAACTTTTATACCCATTTACAAAGCTTTTTTCCAGATCTATACAAAACAACTTTTAAGAATTTTACCAACGTGTTAGAATTAATTGAATATATTTAATTCTATTGTTCAACTTGAAAGCTCGCAATAAGAAACAAATAGACCCGTGGAGGGTGCAAAGTGGCCATAATCGTGCCACGCGTCGTAAAACCTAAACTCAAAGTCAGAAATACAAAATAACATGGATGCCTGTTGTGTACGGCGTGTGTGACAAATAGGGCCATGTGTGCTATGGTGGCAATGACATTACAGTATCGTGCCGAGGGCTATCAACATCGACTTTCACCACCACTGTCTATTTGTTTTATGTGAAATATTTTCATATTTAACAATCAAACCTTACGGACGATCAAAACTTTGCATAATGCATTGAATGTGGTTTATTTCTGTTCTTGTAATCTGATGTTCATGAATTCTTTATCCATTGCGCAATGGATGAGGGTGACATAAGTCATGTTATTTTTTATAATAAATTATTTGTTCTCTTTTTTAGCATGATTTTGATTATTTTAGACACTGAAGAGGCGTAAATAAACAGACATAAAATGTCGTTAAGCCACCAAGGTTGTTATGAGCGACCACAAAGGACCCACACAAATGCAGACAAAAGGGGATAAAGGTGAAACATGAACTCCCTTAAGGCAAACAAACAAACAAAAAACTTTCACCATCGTTGTTGAGAATAGGAAAACATATTTTTTCGTGACCAACCATTCATTGTGTTAATCACATCAGAGAGTTAAGTGTCTTTGATAATTTCAATATCAAACGGATCTGTTCCAAAGAGATGGCTTATGAAAGAAGTGACATTAATGCTATATCAAAGGAGGAATCCTGAATAAATTCAGAAGGTGTTTGAAAGGAGTGTCGAGTCAAACTAAGTGTATATAGCATGAATAAAGAAGAAAAAACAACGCATTAATGGGCCAAACAACAGTTTAATATTGCATCATGCAGCAAACTGGGTTAAAGTCAACATGACAAAAGACTGCTGACGTGTACACCTGATGTTGGTCCACTATGTTTTGGATCCCATTTTTGCCAAAATTGCTATCCGCATTCAGCTCACCCAAAATCAAACCGTTTCCAGAGCACCATCAATGATTTCAAGATAAGCTCAGTATCGGGTCTTCCAGTGTTACTTCAGTGAGTCGGTAAAATCAAATAGGACAAGACGTCACCTAGCAACAGCCATAGGTGCTGTCTGGTATTGTTCTTCCCTGGAAAAGATGGAAGTAAAGAGATTTGGGCAATCAATAATTTCTGTTATAGTGCTTTCTTCTTTACTGCTCTTGTATTTGCTTAATTTCGTTATTTGCCGTGTACTGAACCCACTAAGATATAGACCTAACATTCTTTGGAGCCTTACATCTCCAGTCTGTCACTAGTCACTCACGAGATTAGCGTGGAGAAGGTTCCATAAACAGAGGCAAAATTGGCTTACTCAGTGAGATATACAATTTTCGTGTTGTAAGTTAATAGAACTACCCAACAGGCAGTACTGCGTCACGGGAACAACTCAGACAACAAAGAATGGCGATGGACCAGAGAGAAATATCCAGCCCGCTGTTATACAGAGGAGGACCCTACAACATTGTACTGGAGTCTACAGTCTCATACAGGGTCAGATTTAGACCTAGTTAGAGGGTGGGGGGATGGGGCACTTCAAGCTTGGCGGCCCTCTCACACACACATTAAAATACACGGCAAACCACCAAATATACGCCTCGACATCCGTTTATTGCGTACATGGTTATACTCATACTAAAGGCTAAATGGACTATTTGTCCGACGTAAGTACATGTATACACGTAAATGTATGCCAGGAAAGATCCAGGACACCAGATAACAAGATTAAGACTAATTGCAAAAAAATATAGCTATGCTGTTATGCTGTTGTTCTTGTTTTGTTTTATACAAAGCAATGGCTGACTCATAAATATATCTTTGTGAAAGGCTGGGGGGGGGGGTGGGGGTGTCCGTGGAAATTATCCCCTTTTGGCCCTGGTCCCATAACCACCCTCCTTTATTTATTAGAGATTGTACAACATAATACAAGGCCCAGTATGAATACGGAAAGCAGAAAGGCAATCTCAGTGCGAGCCCCTCCGAAGATAACCTGCCCTGAGATAGAGAAATTTGTTCTCTAGATATCACTCACGTGTTTGAGGGAAATGGATAGATGGGTGGGTGAGTGGATGAATAGATGGATGGATGGATGGATGGATGGATGGAATGGATGGGTGGATGGATAGATGGATAGATGGATGGATATGTGGATGAATGGATGGATGGATGGATCGGCGGACAGATAATTAGATAGATAGACAGTTCGGTAGATAGATAGATAGATAGATAGATAGATAGATAGATAGATAGATAGATAGATAGATAGATAGATAGATAGATAGATAGATAGATAGATAGATAGATAGATAGATAGATAGATAGATAGATAGATAGATAGATAGATAGATAGATAGATAGATAGATAGATAGATAGATCGCCTCATCAACCATTATTTCGTCAATTTTATGATGATCTTTTTTTAACATCAAACATTAATTATATTATGACATCTGAAGTTTCGTTGCCTCTATTTTTTTTATTTTTTTTTTATCAAAACAACAACAGGGGCGGAGCATGGGCGGACCATAGGGGTGGTTACCGTGGGTGCAAAACTGTTGGGGGCGCCAAACTGAGTTCTTGGCATCTTTAACCATTTTCTAATCACTTTCTCACAAATTTTTAATGATTTACGCACCCAATGAATTTTTAAAGAAATATCCATGCTACGCCACTGCAGCAACAATAACAATAGCAACTACCACAATAACAACAGTGCAACAACAATAATACGACAACAACAATAAAAACAACAACTCCACAATAGCAAATATTACAGCAACAACAACGCTATAATTACTAATAATAATAACAACAACAGCAACAGAAACTCTGATTGAAAAGGGTAACAACAGACACTGAATATATGACTCAAAGAATGGACTTTTACGTTAGAAGAGTTTATTTTTTCTCTGAAGAATGGCAAGATGCCATTATGTTAGGAAGAACAGCAAAACAGAAAAAAATAATAATAATAACATTCAGTGCCGGAATTTTTATGGCATCTCCAGTATTCTTTAAGACAACACTTCTTTAATGTCTTAATATATTAGATCTAGGTCTATATCAATTTTCTTTTCTTTTTGCATTTCATTCCAAGGTATCATTTTATCGTGATAAAAATTTACGTTCACTGACGGCACTATGGTAGTGCATGTGTTATATTCAAAACTAATTAATCAACACGCCTTAATGTTTTAATCGATTTTTTACTCGCTACAGTTATTGAATCAGTGATGAATTTGCCAAAAGTCTGTCTGCGGATAAATTCTTTTAGCTTTCTCTTCTGCAACGTCCCGGCCTAACTCTTCTTTAAGTTTGTCCCAGGCCTCTTTCACGTGTTCTTTGATGTTCTCTACACCATCGTCGATCTCTTTCTCAATGGTATCGACTGTTTGTTTGACGTCTTCCCACCTGTCTGAAAGCCAGCTACGCCTTGCCAAGTCCAGTTGTTCTCGCTCGGTCAGGACATTGTCACTGCTCGCTGCATCGCGAATGTACACGCCACTAAGCCAGGGAGGGGGGTGAATTCCTCGCTCTTCGGCGTGAACCGGGCCGGCTGAGACCTGCACCATCACACATGCTACAAGTGTGGCCAAGAGGATCAGATTTGTCATTTTGTTTTTCTCACTCTGTGGATGACAAACAACGATATGATCAAGGATTTCTGTGTTGAAATGAAGGTCCAACCTTCTCTGAGACAAAAATAAGAGCTTAGTTTGGTTTCCTCTGTTTGGGGGAATTTATTTTACTTTACACTCCAATGAAGCTTTAGTAGACACGAGTTTGTCGTGAAAATAGGATTCCCCAGGCAAAATACTTCATTTAATGTGGTATCCAGACATATTTCACTTAGCTGTCGAAACATGACCAAACAAATTAAAAATTATCATTTCACATTTTCCTCATAGAAAAATTGTGTGCGTGTATATCAACACAGTTCTATATTATACCACTTTTAGAAATGTACAAGATGTACGGTATTTTGCCAGTTTTCTTTCTCTTTAGCAGTCCCTCATTGTAATATATGGCTCAATTGGTGTTTATTCAATGATAATATGTGAATTCGTACCTCCACTGGCTTTTGCTGGATATCCTTTTAGGCGCACACTATGCCAAATTATGTACGTTACCTCTAGTATTTATTGTATAGTTTATTTGTTTCCTCAGTAACTAAATTAAGAAGAAAGAAATTGAAGACATAAAACATAAAACTGGAATATATTTTGCAATGGCATTCCTTAGCAACGAACAATTTAAAATACTTTACAATATTTTTCATTTAACGAATTCAACTTAACCCTAGTCCTGCGCAAGGCCGCTATGGCGGCCTAGCGCCCTCAAACCGGGCAGCACGCGGGGCCAATTATTGCGCCTCATATTGTAACCCTTGTCCTGCGCCAGGCCACTTTTGTGGCACGGCAACTCCAAGTTTTCTATTTCTTTACTTGGTTCCTCCAACTGATCATTTTCTTATCCCCATTCCGGTTGTTAATTTTATTTACCCTGTCACCAATAGTACATACTTCTAACAAAGTGGTCACGTCCGATGGAATGTGATAACCATTTGTCATACTCATGTACTAGTTCTGGCAGGTGAGAACTTTAAACTAGGGAAGATCAAAGGGCAACTTTAGACTTTAAGTACCAGTTGCTCTATGCATAATGATTAATGCTGCACAAGGGTGTCTGTTGGTATCTTTGTCATCCGATTGACTTTGTTGTTGGTTGGTTGTCTTATTTGATGCGGTAACTAGAGAGATATTCTGTTGCGCTGAGATACACGTATGTACTGGAGCTGGAAATCAAATCTCTTGCCAAAGTCATTGAGAAGGTTGTGCTAAGTAAATAAACATAATGCTGATTGAGCTTTAAATCGCTGGAGGAGGGAGAAGGAAATGTCATGATGACACCATGCAGTTAATACAAGTTAAGTACCTGGCTTAATAAATAATTTATCCACTTATTCTATTTATGGCCTAACTTAGGGACAAGAAAGGGCAGACCTCTTGGGAAAGAAGTTTTTAAAAAACATGTAAATGTAGAAAATTCTTTATTATGAGCCTTCTCTTCTATTCAGCAATAAAACTGAATACATCTCATCACAAGTACTTCATCCAAATATTATAGGGGTCACTCACAGCTTATCCAGATTATGTTTTTATAGTGTACTAAAGTGAACACGATGCACGTGTTGAAAATGACCTGATTAACCTGACCGCTGAGGTTAGCGGCAACAAGCAGGCGAACGCCTGACTAGGCACCGGTTTTCCACACGCTGGTCGTTACGTGGACGAGTTCACGCAGTGTGGGACGAGGGTTAAAATAAGGGTCTGACTGTTCAAAAAAATGTCTATGCTGTGGGAAACATATTTTCTTTAGCCTGAATGTGTGCTGGCCATTCTGCTTGATGGAACCGTCCAAATGGAGCTTCATGAATGACGCCCCTCTCCCCCCCCCCCCGTATATAAATACAATGAAATGACGCCCCCCCCCCCCAACCGGTATATAAATACAATGAAACCTGAAAAGAAACAGATATCGCAAGCTGGATAGAACGTAAGCTTAGTGCTTCAATGATAACTGCCAAGTCATGAATATTGTAGGTAGAATGCGCATGATGTCACAGGGCGTTTTGTTTTGTTCTTACGCCACTAAAAATGACCAGTGGATCAGCTGATTTGTGCAACTTCGTGATAATGCCTAAGCGATTAAAATATCAGCTCGTTCCATTGTAGTTGATTGTAATGACAGGGGTGGAAAGGGTGGATCCAAGCTGGTCAGATCCTTGTAAACAAGAGAAAGGAAATGAAAGAATTGACCGAACGTCTCCCTTTGAAAATGTACATACGTGCCATTGTTTCCTGTAGCGACCTACTATTATCTCGCCGCCGGTTGGTTCGTGGTTCGCAGTGCAAATCAGTCCGGACACTGAAGATGGTGGACAGGTCAGGTGCACTCTACCTATTGGGGTATCCTATGTCTGTACTTCTGTCTCTATCAGTTTAAGAAGCTGGCGAGCTCTACCTTCTCTCGCGCCTGTAAATTCGTTTAAACCTAAACTTACCAGATTTGTCGATCACCAAAAAAAGACTCAACTCTCTAATACGCCAGTCTAAACCAGAAACAGTGTGTGCAGGATTAAGTACTAGTTTTCTGTGCCTGGGTGTCAAAGGATATCATTACCAACTGGAATTGAAAATGACGACATCTGGCAGGAATTGATACGAAACGTGATTTGCTTTCACACAAACACTGGTAAATTGTGTTTCGCACCGAATGACCAATTCAGTTTCATAAATTATGTAGCTTCATTATTTCTATAATTATTTACTGAGGGCAAAGGAGAACAGAAAATTGCGTAGTCCTTACGTGGTGGAACATGCTGACATTGTCAACATTTGGATGGGAGAAGAAAAGGAAAGTTAAAATGAAATTAATATACCATGCTTGGTGGTTGGTTGGTTGGCATCCATGTCTCGAAAGACTAAAGGCCTGTTTACACTGGTAGGTTTTAGGAATAGAAAAAAGGAATGGGGGACTGTGTGGGAAGAACTCTCCTGGCTTTCCGACTGTTGCTTTCCGATTTCCCTCGTGTTTGTCTAACATGCGTAGCTCCATAACTAATAACCAAAATTTAACTACTCTCGTCATTGGTTGTCTAAAGAGATAGATTATTTCATACTTTTCATTCAGCTAACTAAACACCATGTGCCAATGGGTTGGTTCCATTGTCGAATACATGATGGTGTAATTTTCTCTGTCTTCAAAATTCATGCTCCGGTTCGGTTCGTTAAATGACCCAACGGCATGAGTCGCTCACCCAGTATACTGTTTAGCCTGTTGTTGTTGTTGTTGTTTTTGGCAAGGATACAGTATAAACGGTGTAAGTGTACCGTTGGGGGGATGAATCTTAAACGTGCACAATTCACCACAAAGGATTGGTTGGAGAGTACACCAATAGACAGACATACAGATACATAGACAGTCAAAGAGACGGATGGATGGGCGGGCGGGCGTTCGGACGAAAGGACATACAGAGAGACAGAGAGAGACAGACAGGCATATAGATAGATAGATAGATAGATAGATAGATAGATAGATAGATAGATAGATAGATAGATAGATAAATAGATAAATAGATAGATAGATAGATAGATAGATAGATAGATAGATAGATAGATAGATAGATAGATAGATAGATAGATAGATAGATAGATAGCTATTACTCCTCTGCATCATTCTTGCTGAATGACAATCGAGCTGACATCGAGCTGTGACTGTCCATATCCTAACAGTGTCAAATCCTGTTGCAAGGCGCCATTCTCACACCTCCTGTATTTACCCCCCTGTTTCCCGCAATGAATTGTGACACTTTCAACCTGCCCACGGAAACAATAATAATGTTCATTACTAATCCAATTGCAAAATCCAGCATTCAGCATAAAACTAATTTTCACGCTTTTATTTATTTTATTTTATTTTTTTTGTAGTTGACCTGTCAAAACGTTTGCCCCTTCTTTCTTTTTTCTTTCTTACTTACAGTCAATGATTAACGTGGGGCATTGTGGAATTCTTGGTCCAGCTTTGATATCGTTGTGGGAAAATAAGAAAAAGGAAAAAATATTTCCTGTCCGTCCCAAGCATCAGATGTCTAGTGCATGTCCAAAAGGTTGAGACCCGTTTTTTATTCATAACCTCACTTCTTGTGAACGTTTCAGTTTTTGCACAGGCTCCTAGAGATGTAACTATGACCAAGTCGAATTAATATGTGTCCATCAAAAGCGATATCGATATAATTCACAAATTCTCCACCTTTGAACTCACAAGGCTTTTTCATCAGGCCACTACAGTGACCAATTTTACATGGTGGTTTCAAATACCGTGGAGGGTGCACCGAAGTTTGTATTTTTTAAAATTGAGTTTGCTTTGTGTCGCTGACTGCTTGCTCCCCCCCCCCCTTTTTTTTTTTTTTACGAGCATGTGACCAGTGCCATGAACAATTTCTGCCGTATGTAGGTCACTGATATCGATTGATTTAAACTATCCGACGTGCTCGCAGCTAAAATTAGAACACAGGAATACCCTGCTCCTTGCTATGCCGAGACAGATGTAGAGAGGGTAGGAAGTGGAGGGCGAGGCAGTGGCTCGGGGAGTGGGGGCGGAGAGGCGGCTTTTAAGCTATTTCTTTATAAATGTTTGACAACACACAGCTAGATGTAGATGGCAGCTACAGGGAAAAGATGTTTTTACTATCCATCGACTAGGGAAATGTAAATTCTGAGAGGCTCTCTTAGTTTGATATCATTTGCCATCACTCTATCAGATTCTTGCTTGGATGGTTTTGAATTTGAGTTTCAATTTTGGGCTTGACGGCGCTTCTGTTCGACACGGTCACTTTGCACCTTCAGCGGTTTTTTCGTCATCTCACTCTGGGATAGCTTTCAGCCCTCAGATGCCTGTGAGTAGATCAAATCAAAGTGAAGTTTAATATCTAACGGGGAAAAAGCCCGTGCTGTAAGGCGTGTCTATATGAAACTTGTAGATACGATAAGAATCTGTTAAATCAACTTGTAGACTTCGGTCTCTTTCAGAAATGACAGGATGAGCTGTGCGTCCATATCAGAAAATAATGGATAGATGTAAGATTGATGGATGGATGGATGGATGGATGGATGGATGGATGATGAGTGGACTGATAGATGGATAAATGGACCTGTTTTGTTGGTGTAAACCAGGCGACCGTAACCATTCCGCATTTGCATGCCGGATCTCATAGTAATGGGTGGACGATGTGCCAGGTGAATGCGACAAAACTTGAAATAATGAGAAATATGCATTTAAATACACCCAATTGTGTTTCACTCAGATCGATGAAGAACGCGTGCTAGAAAATCGTCTGTGCTTAACCAAGAATGCCTCAAGAAATGCCGAGATTGCAAGCCAGCCAGGTTCACGAAAATTTGAAATATCCTCATTTCTTTCAGGGACCATTCGTGAGCTGGACAAGTTTAATATAATAATATCCCAATGTTTGTTCGCTGGCCGTGAATATCCCATCTCTACTGTAAACAAAACAAAACTATGATGAAAATCTTGTGGCCATTCGCTACCTTAATTTATGTTTCAGGTCACAGCAAAGGGTGCCCAACATTTTTTTTTTTTTGTAATTAAGGTCACGGCAAGAGCTCATCAGATGCCCGTGTCAAAATAGGCACTAAAGTTATGATGTTTCATTTATAGTCTAATGATGGCGGGCACAGACTGTCGTCCCTTCCTGGAACACACATAAAATAGACAAATTCTAAGTCATGGAATCGGTCACCGTTTAAATTGGCTATGAGTTTACACCCGAGACACAGTAGGATATCGAGACGGATCACACTCGCCAAATTTTGTCCCTGGCTCTGAGCGCGTATTACCGCGTAATAACTAGTAATCACTATGACTCGGCAAGTTGTACGCGCGCAACTTTTGCATAATTTATGTACTGATAGAGAATGGAATGTTTCGTCCCGGTATCCTGTGTCTCGGATAACACCGAAATGCTGAATTTAGAATGAAAGTTTGCTGTATTATCTTGGTTTATTTTCATAGGATTTAAACACCCATTGTTTTGTTTCATCTGGGCGCAACGGCTTTCAGATAAAGTTTTATAGAGATATTACATTTTGCTCCTGTTCGTCCACTCTCAACGAACATTATAATGATCTTAGCGTCGCTCGTCGTAATCCTTTGCCGATAACTATTGCGGGCCCAACTCGAGACATTTCATTGGTTCTTAAATTAGGCAGTTCTGACACTATAAATAGAATATACATTATTGGGGAACCCCTGGCCAGCCATTCTTATCGCGACCGAGCGACACAGCACCGAGCAAGGGGCTGATGGTCCGTCGACGTGGGGGCAGATTTCAGGAACAAACATACATAAAAAGATGAAGGCAAATGAAGCAATCCATGAAATAAACTGCAAAATCAAGTTTTCCACCATCATGCCTCTCTAACAAAGGCGGGGAGCGTAAACGCAAGAGTAATACCTCCACGACCTACTTAATTCCCGGGTTGAGTAACTGACCCACAAATAATATTACTCTTGCGTGTTTTGAAGACAAAATTTTTGACAACTGTAGATAAGCATGGAATTGCATTCCGGTGACATTAAATTACGCCTTTATGTGTAGTGAGTTAGTTTGAAATGTGCAGGTATTGTATATTTTAGAATGCAAAAGGTATCATCGTGATGTTACTTGGAAATTCGAATTTGCAAGAGGTGGAAGGCTACATGAAGTTAAGCTAGCGTCACACTATGCTTTATGGTTGTTGTTGTTGTTGCTTTGTTGCTGCTGTAGTTGTTGTTAGTTTCATGTTCTGGTTGCTGCTGCTGTTGTTATATCGTTGTTGTTGTGGTTGCCGCTGTTGTTGTTGTTGCTGTTGTTATTGGTATTGTTGTTGTTGCTTTGTTGTCATTGCTGCTTTGCTGTTGTTGTTGTTCTGTTGTTATTGCTGTTTTTATTGTTATTGTTGTTGCTGCTGTTGTCATTTTTATGGTTGTTCTACTGCTGTTGTTGTTGGTGGTGGTGGTGGTGACATTGTTGTTGTATTGTTGTTGTTGCTGCTGCTGCTGCTGTTGTTGTTGTTTTTGGATGATGTGTTGGTTGCGGTGGTGGTGGTGATAGTATTAATAATGCCAAAGCTCTTTTTTTGTTCTTATTTTTAGCTTTTCAGTTGTTTGTGTGTAGGGGATAGCAGCGTAGTCAGAGAGTTTTGAGTTTGGGTAAACAGAGATTTTAAAACCAAATTGACAGTGACATCCATTGCAATTCAGTGTGTGTGAAGACAGGGCGCTAAAACGTGTTCACGCATTTGCTGTATGTATCGCCACACCTGCAAGGATCTGCCTGCAAAATTCGTAGGCCGTAACAAAGTCAAACCCGAGACACACGGTATCAAGACGGTTCAATTCGCCAATTTCCGTCCGTCGACTTGCGCGCGTATCATCCATGCCAACAATGCAACAATCCGCACCACACCCCTTCATAACAGAATAGCGGGGAGGGAATATATCAGTTTTCGTAAAAATCGTGCACTTTGTGACAACTTTTTTAAACTTTGCATGGTGTTAGGTACGGATATGACGTTTTCAAAAACCACCGCACACAAGTTAAGGGAGACCCCTAGCGGCCGTTATGCACAAAATCCAAGATGGCCGCCACTGGAAACTGAAAGGGCTATAACTCTGCTCATATTAAGGGCAGAACCTATTGTAATACCACTTTTCTAGGGTTTTTTGGGGTGAGGAATAGGTTTTTGAAGTCATTTTTAGGTTTTACTTACATTATCAGGATTATTTTGCCTTTTGACATAGTTATTTTCCTATGATGAATGTAATGCTTCACCACATTTCCCCTCAAAATAGTCATCTCTCCTTGGTGGAAAGCATGTTAAGCGTACACGTTATGCATACCAAGTCACTCTTGTCTGGCTTAATACACTCAGAATTCAGGCATATGACGGGTACTGTCATGATGGCTACGGACCTCATGAACCAATCGAAATGTGGGAAAAGCGACTCATCAGCAATGCTCCAACAATCTGCTACTGGACAACAGTGCGAGACTACATGCTTATCCAGTGCCGCTTCGTGCGGGGTCAGCGAACAGGTGACTGGCCATTGACACTCAAATCTATTGAGGACATTTGTCCATGGTTTTTCACCTTTGGTCAAACAAACTATGCACGATGGACGCCAGTCTTCTTGCAAGATATGGGACGGCTTCCTCAGATCCATCCGACTGTCCATGAGGCCTTTATGGAAGGGAAGTTCGTTGTGCAACGAGGCGACAAGAAGTTCTCCATGATGGCGCTTGATCAGAGCCATGAGCACAGTATAAAATTTCTGAAGGAGGACAGTGGAGCAAAGGGCCTTTACGGTCAGCAAGAGGAGAAAGAAGTCATCGAGCTTTCCAAACCGGAGGTGCTGAGGGTCATTAGTGAGTTTGAGAGTGTTTCCAATCCTGAGTCAAACACAAAGGACAGTCTTGAACGTCCAGAATCATCAGCTGCTGAACAGAATAAGTTCCTCAAGCACCTCAAAGCTATCTTAGGCCTTTGCCTCAATACAACATTGTATTTGTACCTTTCTCAAAACTACATGAATCAGAATAAACAAGAAAGTAGAAAACAAAACCTGAATTTACAATCATCTTTCATTTCAGACATGTGCCTCGTGAAAAAGACAGCAGTTCCCTCCCCGTTTCAGCCACAAGCCCCAAGATGGTGAAAAGAGAAAGCGAACTTCTGAAGCCAAATTTACTACACAGGATCTCACATATCATGATAATGATAATCTATTATTCAGAACAAGAGGAGATACAGGTCAGGTGCACTCGGCTTGAAAATGCCAATGGCATGTTGGAACAAAAAGTAGAACAGCCCACGCGTTTCACCTTTGACTGAGACTCTGCCACCAGAACAAATGAAGCGAGTCAAGTCACCGTCAAGTCACAGGTTTCACTTCATCTACTGTTCAAACCATGTTTTATTTTTTCACTTTACAAACTGTCTTATCTAATAGGAAAAATGCTGCACTCATACCAATGAATGTTTTCTTCATGACCTTTTGTAAGACTGGGACAAGGTTTGAATGAAAGTATGCTTGCTCTGTTATTTGATGTTTGTATAACCAGCCCTCAGCATAAATCATGTGTTTTCTTTGTTGAATTTCAACAACCATTGCTCTGTATGATATTAACACAACACTGGTACAGCAGTGTTCAAGTCATATAAATTCTGCTACCCTCAAATGTAATATGTTACAGTGTGTAAAAAAAAAATAGGGTGAAATATAAATGGGCAAAATGAGAAAAAAATGAGTTACGGAATGAATACAAGTCAGTTTTTAAGAAAGAATAAATAAATTTACAATTTAAACAAGTAAACTTGGCAAACTAAAATATCAAAATCAAATTTCTGACCCAAGGGAACTTTCGAACTGTATGAGCAAATTATTTTCATAAATTTACACATATGCTTTCTCTTTCTATTCTGAATGTATGACCATTGATATTATAATTTATTGTTTCTTACTATTTCCTGTTCATTTTTCAGCTGAATTAGTCATTGCTGCAAAATAAACAATTTTGTACATTTCAAATTCATGTTCA
Source organism: Onchidella celtica (assembly GCA_963931925.1). Lineage (NCBI taxonomy): Eukaryota > Metazoa > Mollusca > Gastropoda > Systellommatophora > Onchidiidae > Onchidella > Onchidella celtica. The sequence goes on from OZ007579.1 coordinate 50,220,103, forward strand.
TTGCGTATTATTTCTCTGGCCACCAGACAATACCTTCTAAATCAGAACAGATATCAAGAGAATACATTTTCCCAGAATGCACTCAACTCACCCAATCAATAATGCATTAAGAGGCATATTCATATAATTATACCACATTGTCCTAAGCAATCATGTTCATAGATTAGAAATCATATCAATTTTATCATACAATATACTTAACTCAATCCAAGTAATCAGTTGAAGATGAGAACTGACATTTAATTAAGGTGAGATAAAAACAAACACAGTTGAACTGGTATTTTTAAGTAATATAATAATACTGGTCTCATCGACAGTCAGACACCAATTCATTCCTTCTTCAAACAACCTGTGGAAGGAAATAATTGAAATAAAATTGCTTCAGCTTCTCAAGGATTGGTTTCCAGCACCCATAATCAAACATTACTATTTCCATGAGCAAAGACTTCAGCTGATGATGCATCAAAACAAACAAACATTTTGACACATTAGCACAAAAAGCTGACCCTGAATTTGTAAATAATATCTATGGTATTTCTTGAGTTTGAAAACATCAGAGTATGCAATGTATGACAGACGAAAATCTTTCCTCTCCTCACACAGCTTCCTTAAATCAACATCAAGATTTTTATTGTAAACACATTTGATCTCTACAATCATGGGGTATCATCATTATGGAGATAGCCATCAGGGGAGGCAGCAAATATACGGATGTGTCTGACTGACAATGAGACCTATGCTCCTAAATGTATGGTTCCTGAACTTGAACCGCAAAACATTCTTAAAGGAGGGCTCATTTAAGCGCCCAAACTGAATAGGCTTAGTGCCACTTAAGTCTCATCCTGGTTTTGAAAGCTCCTGGGCCAACTTCAAAAAGTCCCCTTGCCTGTAGACCACACGATGTAAAGTCGATGCTGTCAACCTTTTCAGCCTTTCGGCATGCCACTGGGAGGCATTGTTGAAAATTCAAGGGCCTGTATTTCAGTGAGACTCATTTTAATGTGTTTCTGGTAATACAGGATAGCATCCAGGGACAGGGACTTAACTGTGCTGCCTGCAATGGCCCCTTCATCTTCGGCTGGGACTGGGAGTGGTGATGTGCTTCTGTAAAATATTTCGTCTACTGCAAGGGATGGAGACGACTCACCATACAATCCATGGTGTTCACAGCACAGTCAAACGATGGCTCAGATTCTGTGTACACATCTTTCACTTTCATTATCGGCACAGGGGTGGGTTTGGGCTGATGCCACTGTTGCAGCTTTTCAGTTGGGGCTTTGTATAGCTGCAGCCTGCTGTAGTCTTATAAGGCTACCAGTAAACCAAAGACATGCTTGCAGCAGGTCGGTTGCTTCCCACCCGGACATTTGCACTCTGCATTAGTGACCTGTTATTAGTGTTAAAAACAATATTGAGAGAAATAGGTTATTACATGAGAGAAAGAAATCACAGCTGAGCAGCCAGAATGGAAAAACTAGTTTGAAATCTGTAGCCAAAATGATATTTCAGATAATTTACAATAATCCCATAGATCATGAATGTGGTATGAATTTTTTTCATTAATTTATGAAGGACAGACACTGTGTACCACTCTCATGGATTGTCTGCTGGCTATCATTAGTATCAATGATCTTTTACCATGGATTTTGGATATAAAACATTCTGGCTGATAACCTTTAGATATGGAGCTATGAAAATATTCTTTAAAATTGTATCAGCTGATCTTCGACACTAGTTCCAAACATTCATGATCACAAACAGTAACACACTTAACAGAAACCAAGGTCATGTACATGTATGTGTTGTCTGGAGACCAACTACACAAGCACCTAACTGACGTTGTACACACCTCATTGCTACTATTACTAAAATTATAAGGTATTTTTAATCCTGCAGCCAAGAACAAAAAATTATTCTTTTTTAAACTATCTCTAAAATTGGGTCATCCCTGTTGCACATCTAATAATAAATATATATTGATTTTAATCTATAAATTTACTTTGCTACTTAATCACAAAACCACAATTATAGATGAACATGTAAATCAGTGAACAAATATGCTTTAAAATCAAACATTTCATTCTGTCCTCTGCCTCAAACTGTGGATCAGAAACAACATCTGAAGTCGATGACGATATTTAATAGGAGAATGCATAGATGGCTTCTATAACACAGAGTGTGATTACATGAATTGCAGGGAATATTTCAGGTGCCTTGCTGTTAACTTCATAGTACATGTAATAGGAAGCTTTTACAGGGAATTACTCCATTCAACAAGACACAAAACTGGTTGATTTCAAACTCAAAGCCACAAGCTCCTCCCCAGAAATCATTTTAATATGACACACTCATATCTCCAATAAAAATAAAATGCACAACCAACTCTAAATCTTAACAATTTGTACATTGCATCCTGTTAGTATCAGCTTACACTTACAGTAGTTACAGCCCTACAGTGGGCGCAGACAGTAGCCTTGAGTAGTCTAACACTGCCCACAGACAGGCCATAACCTCAAAACTTTCATTTTCTAAATCGAATGAGCCAAACTCCATCATCATCAGTCTGGGTTATATTTTACAAAGTGATGGTTGAAATCTATAGCCTGGCATATACAGTTTCACTTATTATTTAAAATCAGTAGCAGTCAGTAGCAGTGGCCTACTTACATATCGATCTTGATGTTGTGCCTGTGCAGAGACAAACTCCATGCATGTAGATCTACATTCTAGATCTATCATCTAGAATCTAGATCTAGATCTATGTAATGTCATTAATTTAGGCTAGCCACATGCACATGTGTTCTGCAGGATGCCGTTATTCATAACTGTGACACAGTTTACACAAATAGTGTAGCCTAGTTAGATCCAGAGCTAGTCTAGGTTTACTTACAGTGTTGTTGTCAATCCATACAGTCACGTCATAACGTCATATGCCTCCCTCTTCTTCATCTGTCTTCACTCGACTGGAGACTGTGAAGCCTTGGGCTTGGTTGTCTTTGGCTTGGAATTTTATATCAGTGACAAAACGATACTGAACAGCAGTCTGCCTTTCTTCGGTTCATGATTATATTTATTATCACATTTGTATTAAACGTTCAACAGATCGCAAAAATCGATAATGTTGACGATAGAGAAGTCGTGCAATTCAAGCGGAGCTTCGATCAGTCTTACATATTTCGCCATCTTTCTCACGTCACCTGACTTCCTGTGCCAGCTGATTGGTTTCCTAAAATAGGTTTACAACACGTGGCAATGTTTACCTACTTTATTTTGAGCACGCTCGTCTGCCCACTGTTGTCACGGAATTCACGCGGAAGTTTCCCCTCACCCTAAATTTATACTCTCTGGTAATACTATCCTATCTATCTACTGATCGCCGATTTTATGTGGATGACCCAACATGTCTCGACATCAATGTCTTTGTGCTGATTCCTTTCGGTCTGGAGTGGTGAGCTTTGTTTTTTACCATTCGAAGAATGGGGCAGTTACCGCTCCTTGTGATTTTAATAAACACGGAAACCAAAACCGTGTTGTGGTGTCTTCGCTGAGTGTATTGAAAGATGTGCTGGTATAGGAGAAGAGAATGAAGAAAGCAGAGGGAGAAAATGGCGAGGAGAACTAAGCGACGGAAAGGAAGAGATAAATGAAGAAAATTACACACACATACGCGAGAGAGAGAGAGAGAGAGAGAGAGAGAGAGAGGATGGTGAAGATAATGCTTGAAAAATGACGACACGAAGGGGGAAGGAAGGAAATTGATTGCTGAGAAAGAAGGTTAAAAATAACAAATGGATGGAGGAGGCAAACTGATGACCAAAAAAAAAAAACAACCCGCTTTCACTTTTTTAAAATTTTGTTTTAATCAACGCTCATTGGATTTTTCTCTATGTGAAGTACTCTAAAAAAAAAAAAAAAATTTAAAATTCTGTTTACAATAAATCTAAGTCCACGTTCTTTAAGAAAACATTGCAAAAAAAGTGCAACCCTTTCACTGTCTTCAGCCTGGACAGTTTCCATGAATGGTGGAAAACATCTCGTGAATCATACAATTCGTCAAATTTGTCCCAATCGTCTTACCATACATATTTCCCTTTTAATTTATGTAAGTCACCCTGAGCAGACAGGCCTGCCATAATAGTGGGGACAGCGATTTCCAGGAATAAATGATGCCTGGAGAAGACGGTGGAAAAGTAGATGAACTGGAATTTCAAGGATGATGGCACATAGAAGATATCTGAAGCTTCGTACGTCACGCATGTGGAACAGTTCGTAATTTGCTGGAGCTGTAGTCCAAACCGTTTTACCACATCCCCCAACAATGGGTGTGACGCCAGTGATTTCAGAGAATTGAGAGTGACTGCCGCAGTGCTCCTGCCCGCCTCAAAATCCCACGGTATCCAATGATCTTGCTTGACTATATCCGGGACTTTAGCGGATCTGACGTCACCAGACCGTAGTCTCGGAAACCACAGTTGATTAACAGGTAGTTTCTTGATGGTGATTGGTTGATTAAAGAAAAAAAAGGGATTAATATAAAACATATATTACCAAAAAAAGGCGTGGGTGGATAGATTGATAGGTGGACAGAAGGATGGACAGGTGAACAGATGGACAGACACACAGACAGACAGACAGGCAGGCAAGCAGGCAGACAGACAAATAGATTAGCCAAACAGACAGATGGTCAAAAATAACAAAATTAATTTTCTTAAGTGTCAGCTAATCCAGCCCAGTCGCTTTTGTATCGACCCATTGCGTTGATTCAAGTTTCAGGTATTTGTAAATAAAAAGTTGTATATATGGCCTTTAGCGTCTTTACAGACGGTCTTAGCAGCTAGAATATTCACTTTCACTTTGACTGACAGCTTTTCTCGTGGCTTATTCTACCAATGTTTGACCCGAGAGTGCGATGGCAGTGATTGCAGGTCAGTCTTTTGGGTTCACTTTGGCGAGTGTTTTCATTCCGCCTCTGTCGTTTTGTCAGGTATGTTTCTTTTGCCTTGAAGTCTATTGCGAGCGTGCCACTGCGCAATTTTTGTCTCCATCTGCTTCGATCACTTGCAAGGTTCTCCCATTCATTGGGGTCGATGTTGAATGCTTTCATCGTGACCTTGCAAGTGTCTTTGAATCGCAGATGTGGCCTACCTCTGGGTCGGTTGCCAGTAGCAAGTTCCCCGTAGAGAATTTGTCTGGGGATGCGATCATTTTCCATACGGTGGAGATGTCCAAGCCACCGCAGTCTTTTTTTGCCTAGGAGAGCCTGAGTTGATGGAATGTTGGCTCGGCTCAGAACTTCGATATTTGAGATCCTGTCTTGCCACTTGATCTTGAGAATTTTGCGTAGGCAGCGCAGGTGGAAGGAGTTGAGGGATCTTTCATGTTTGGAGTAGGTGGTCCATGTCTCTGAGCCATACAGCAGGGTGCTTAGGACGCAAGTTTGGTACACGAGTACCTTTGTTTTGATGGTCAGCTTGCTATTGTTCCACACCCTTTTTGAGAGTTTGCCAAAAGCTGTGGCCGCCTTTCCTATTCTGGCATTTATTTCAGTTGTTATGTCTGTGCTACCACTGATGGTTGAGCCTAGGTAGCAGAATTTTCCCACTTGCTCCAGAGGAGAGCCATTCAGCATGATTGGGTTGGAGTTTCTCAAGCCTTATGTCAAAACTACAGTTTTTTAGACACTGATCTTTAGCATGAATTTGTCACAGACTTTGGCAAAGCTATTCATGAGAGCCTGGAGCGTGGTTTCATCGTGGGCCACGATTGCAGCATCATCTGCGAAGAGGAGCTCTTGTAACATAATATGCTCTGTACGAGATTTTGCTTTTAGTCTGGCAACATTAAAAATGGAGCCGTCCACTCTGGTGTTAATAAGTACTCCACCTGAACATTGACCAAAGGCATTCTTGAGTAGGGCTGCAAAATATATACCAAATAAGGTAGGAGCAAGAACACATCATTGCTTCACACCGCTGTTTACAGCAAATGAATTGGATGTGCAGCCCTCAAAGTTGACACATGCCCTCATGTCAGTGTGGAAGGATGCAATAAGTTTTAGCAATGTTGGTGGACAGCCTATGGATTTAAGGACTGCATACAGGCCAGATCGGCTTACGGTGTCGAAAGCCTTTGTTAGGTCCACAAAGCATGTTATAAGCGGCCTGTTTTGTTCTTTACATTTTTCTTGGATTTGCCGAAGTGCAAATATCATGTCAATAGTTGATCGTTTGCTTCGAAAGCCACATTGTGTTTCTGGTAAGATAAGACTTTTTCCGCCAGTTGTTGAAGGCGGCAGAGGATGACGCGAGCAAAAGCCTTTCCAGTAATGCTGAGGAGGGATATGCCTCGATAGTTGTTGCAGTCGCCTTTGTCTCCTTTGTTCTTGTAAAGTGTGACAATTTTGGCGTCTCTCATATCATGTGGTATCACGCCTTCTTTCCAACACTGCAGTAACAGATTATACAGGTGTGGTAATAGTGGGCCTTTTAGGTCTTTTAATACCTCTGCAGGAATGTTGTCACTTCCTGTGGCTTTTCCAGCAGACAGGTGGTCGATTGCATTGGAAAGCTCGACTAAGGAAGGTTCAGCGTCAAGTTCGGCCATTATTGGCAGTTTTTGGAGGTGTTCCTCAAAATCTGGTGGAATATTTTTCTCAGTTGAATACAACAGAGAGTAATGCTCTACCCACCTATTCAGTTGTTCATTTTTATCTGTGATGGGTTCACCATTTACAGACTTAAGTGGGGCGCTTTTGGTGATGATTGGCCCAAGGGCTACTTTCATCTGACTAAAGGCGGTTTTCATATCTCCCTTTTCATTTGCCTCTTGTATGCTGTTACACAAGTCTGTCCAGTATTTGTTGGCGCAACGTCTTACCTCCAGCTGAAGTTTAGCTTTTGCATTTTTCAAACAAGTTTTTGTACTCTGATTGCAATTTTTGTTATACTCATTGAAAGCAGATTTCTTTTGCTCAATGAGAGGTAGGAGAATTTCGCTGTTCTGGGCTACCCAGTCGTTGTTTGAAACTTTATGCTGTCCAAAAGACTTGATGGCACAGTCATGAATTTTTGAACTGAGAGTGTTCCATGTTTCATCTACCGAGTCACATTGGGTGACATTATCCATGCTTTCAGCAAATAACTTTTCAAATGACTTTCTATTTGATTCATCTCTGATTGCTGTTACATTGATCTTAGGGATTGAAGGGGCTTTTGATCTGTATATTTTCTTGGCCGAAATTTTGATTTTGCTGACTACCAGTGCATGGTCGGTGTCACAGTCAGCACTGTGGAGGGAACGAGTTATTTTTATACAGCCCAAACTCTTCCTCCTTGAGAGAATAAGATCTAATTGATGCCAATGGCCAGACCTGGGATGGCGCCATGATGTTCTTTGGCATCTCTTAAGGTCAAAGTACGTGTTTGTAACACATAATGAGTTTACGGAGCATAGCTCCAGAAGGCGCTGCCCGTTTTCGTTGATGTTGCCAATGCCGAAGTGCCCAATGCACTTTGGCCATGCGGAGTGATCTGCTCCCACTCGAGCGTTAAAGTCACCCAGAATTAGCAGGCCTTCGGTGAGAGGGATGTTGTGGAGAGTCCTCTGCAATGCCTCGTAGAAAATGTCTTTGGTTTCGTCAGAGGAGGTAAGTGTTGGGGCATAGACACAGATAATGTTGGTAAAACCAGACCGGGTGTTCAGTCTGAGTGTCATGATGCGTTCTGACACTCCAATTGGAGTTGCGATCGAATTGATAAGGGAGTTTTTTACGGCGAAGCCCACGCCGTGGATTCTCGGCTGTTCGCTGCTAAGGCCCTGCCAGAAGAAGGTGTAGTTTTCTTCTTTGACTGACCCGGAGTCGGGAAGTCGAGTTTCTTGAAGGGCAGCGATGTCGATGTTTAGTAGCTGAAGTTCTCGATCAATAATTTGGGATTTCCTGATGGAGTCAATATTAGTGAGATCTTGCTGTTGCAAGCCTGGGCGCATTGTTCTGACGTTCCAGGTACCAAGTTTTAGTATTTTTCTGTTTTTGCCAGGTGCACACTTTACGTCAGCTTTTTGACTTTTGGTCTAGCTCCAACCACCTTATGAAGCAGGCTGACGTGGCGGAACAACACCCAACTGCCTGGGGGCTGCCCAGGTTACGGCGGGCGGTAGTTGATCAATGCAGCTGAAAAGCCGCTCCCACCGACAGAGGGGACCCCTGGCGCTCATCCGTACGCCAAATGGATTGAGCTTATCACCGGTAACTGCCACCTCCCGTGTTGTGCCCATCCGTAACGGATGGCTGGAGTGTCCTCTCCAAATCGGAAATGGGTGGGCTTATAGAGGAGAGACAGACGCTTGCCAAGCCCGAGCAAACGCCTCCTCGTTTTGCTGCCTTGCCTGGGCTATTTTTAAGAGATGGTGCTTTGCCCAGAGGCACCACCCCTCTCTCTGCCATTCTAGTTAAACCCAAGGGAGAGACCAGGTCAATACATTTGGAACTAGTCCGGCTGCAGGAGATGCTGGAAGCCAGTTTGATGCAGTTCTCCCTGACAACCACCTTCGGGTCTCCACTCCTGATTTTCTGTCTGGGTTTACTCCCATAGCCTTTGCTATCATAGCAACACACAAGGCAGTGTGGTATTTGTATTCAGGGTTACCTTCCCCTAGTCTTCCTCTCTCCCGAGATGACCCACAAGACAGTGGGGGTGACAGTAGCAGGCTGTATTGTGTACTGTCATACAATAGCAGAAAACTCTGGCCTGACATGGATAAAAAGTTGTAAGAATGTAAAATACAATGATCTCTGTTTTTGGCTCCCTGTAGTAAGTCCACGTCACCCGAAACGATATTAATACGCGTTCAATTCTGTGCGCGCAATGTCCCGGCCACAAATGGGTGCGTAGTGTTCTGGTGCTCATGAAATCTCTTTTTAAGACTGTAAAATATGGGAAGCTTTCCAGATCAAAAAGTCCAAAAAGAGACAGAGAGATAGAACGATGGATTAACAGGCTTATCCCGGATAATGCCGGGTACATCATCTAGTAGATATAAAAATATATATATTGTATACACGTGTATTAAATACTTGCACAAGCAGTGCACGGTTCCGATATGAACATCTCTACCTGTAGGTTCCAGACGTTGAGTAGTACATCATCACTGATTTGCAAGTAGCCATCGACGTCATAGCCCATCTTCATGGCAGCGGACATACACTCGTAGCCTCTAGAGAAACAGAGACAACAATTTTTGCGGCAGAGGTATTTACAAACACCAGCAGAGCATCCGATTTACGAACGGGCAAGAGAATAGACCAACAGCAACACAAATCCGAGTTTTCAGCTCATCCCTGAAATAGGAGGTCGGGGTGAGGTGGCCATGTTTCCCCAGTTCAAACCACCAAGGTGGAAAAGTATCAAAATATAATGCTCCATTTCTTCTCATATAAATAATTATGTCCACGCAGACCGACAAGCCAGTTTGCATCTGTCAGCTCATTTTGTAATTAATTTTTCAATGAGTTGTTTCGGGGCCTTTCGGCTAAACGCATTTACGGGGCCTACTCCGATTACGAAATTTGCAAAGTTGTAAAAATAGATCTTTTCCATTTATCACAGGAAGTACAGTAAAAAAAAAAGTGAGAAGGGCAACTTTTGTGACGTAGGGGAAACAAAGCAATTCAAGGGACAAATATTTACATGACCAATCAAGAAGGAGATGAATAAAAATAGAAATATATCTCATCACTCCACCCTTCCCAACCCCCAACCCCCTCCCCCCCCCCCCACCACACACACACACACATATACGATGAAAACTGAGAAATTGGGCGAAATATCTCTACCTTGGGTCTTGTATGTTCTAACTCCTCATTTTGCACAAGTGCATGTTAAACGTTTGCGGCTTTGGTATTACGATAAGGAGTTACACTAATCCCTGTCAACCCCACCCCCCCCCCCAACCTTTTCCAAAAAAAAAACTCCGACCGGCCAAGACGACGTGCCTGCTCCAGTTGTAACTGGGCTACAGTTATGCAACGGCAAATTTCCCAAATGAGATTAAAGAAGTACACAAATACAAATACAACTAATCTGAACTGTGAAAGAGCTTGACAAGTGCCTCAACGCATTTTAAGTGTGCATTTTTTATACCTTTTCCACATACTGAAAGATCTCTCGTTTTGCTTCCAGAAAATATAGCTAGAACTAACAAGAACTAACAAGAACTAACAAGAACTAATGTAGCAAAGTGTTAGACGACCATTGTGTGGCTCTGAAACCTTCAGCTCTTTCAGAATGCTTCACTCTGAACATAACAGTCCTGGGCTAGTTTTTCTCCCAGAAGACAATTTTATTGTCGCTGATCCTTAATTGTGCCCAACTTTTCTGTTTATTTTGTAGTCCAAGTAGACTTTCGTATCGTGAAAAAATCCCGTTGATTGTTCTGATAGACCGACTCTTACCTGTGGCCCCGGAAATGGTTGACCTCAATGTATGTGATGGGATTTGTTGATTGGTTATAGTGGCGGCTGAAGGAACTGAGCACTTCTGTGCAGTAAACGATATGTTTGAAGTGGCGCCCGTACATCACTTCCAGATAAGGAACGTCTTTGATATACCTGAACAGAGATGATCGTGCGAGCAGGTCAATTCAATTGTAACAATATAAAGTATAATCGGATGATGTAATGTCATATATAAAGTAATGTAGTAAAAATGTAGTCTATTGCACTATTATGATATAATATAACTTTGTTTCAAGCCCTGTTCCATCCCCGCGGAGTTTGCTTGTGTGTGTAAATTGTTCGTTGACGTAGACAGGAGTGGCCAAACCACGGCTCTCGTGCCACATGCGTCCCTTTACCTTCAGTAGTGCAGCTCGTGGAAATAATTATGTTGGCTAAGTGTGTTTGTTGTTGTTGTTATTATTTTGGAAGCATTTGGTATATAAATGTTTGTGATTACTGAATGATTTACACAGTTTAAAAAACTGCACACATTATTAAGTATTCTTGGACACACATGTATTTTCTTAATATTTAATTTACAATATCATTTCTATGCTGATGATACCCAGCTCTACAGTTCTGCCTTGCCATGCGATGTTGACAGCCTTCTGCAGCAGGCTGGAAACTGTATAACAGAAATTAAAAGCTGGATGAACCAAAACAAACTGGCACTAAATGAGGATAAAACTGAGGTTATTTTATTAGGCCGTGAGCGGGTTCTGCAAGAAGTGGACAGAACTGAGATGATAATTGGCACTAATTCAATAGAAATTTCAAAAAAAGTAAAAAACCTAGGGGTTTACATTGATTCAAATCTTTCTATGTCGTCTCAGGTTAGTCACCTCATTCGTATTCTATACATGGAAATCTGGAAAATTGGTAAAATCAGACATCTTATTTCAACTGAAACTGCGGCTGTTTTATTAAATTCTTTTGTACTTTCAAAGCTTGACTATTGCAACTCCCTTTTGGCTGGAATTTCACACAAAAATATTAGAAAACTCCAAATTGCTCAAAACAATGCAGCGAGACTTGTTTTGGAGAAAAAGAAAAGAGATTCAGCACTGCCACTTCTGCAGAGTTTGCACTGGCTGCCAGTCGAGAAGAGAATAATGTACAAATTGTCATCCATTTGTCACAAATGTGTCAATAATACTGCTCCATCGTACCTAGTTGATTTAACTGATTACTATGTTCCATCTCGTCAACTAAGATCATCATCTGACACTACAAAATTGAAAGTACCTAAAATGAATCTGTCCACTGTAGGAGAAAAGTCCTTTTCATTTCTTGGCCCTACCATCTGGAACACTCTTCCAAAGACAACCAGGGAAATTAATGACATTGGTTCTTTCAAACGCCATCTGAAGACCCATTTCTTTCAGACAAACTAGGCTAGGTGTTTTTCGGCAGCAACAATAGTAAATATTTTTGAATTTCTTTTGTGTATGCGTGTGTGTGTGTGTGTGTAAGAGTTTGTTAAAGCGCCCAGAGCTTGTCATCGACGGGGTTGGGCGCTATATAAATGCAATATATTATTATTATTATTATTATTATATCAATTTTATGAGTGGTTGTTTTTTGGGGTTTTTTTTTTTGGTAACAATATGAACAATAAAAACGTGTGTAAATTTTGTTGATATCTTGTGGCTCTTGAACATCTGAAGTATATGATATGTGGCTCTTACATTATGAAAGTGTGCCCCCCCCCCCCCCAATGACATAATGACATAATGGTATACTCACTCCGCCCAGTTAAAGACTACGATCAGAAGAATGTTCGGTATTTTATGGTGCTTCGGCATGGTGCCCATCAAAGTGATGTTTCCTCTTTGGCAAATGCTCTTGAACACAGTATTTTGTGAGATCATTCCACAGTTTGCTTGTGTGTTGACTTTCTGATGGGTACCGTTGTGTCTCAAAGATGTAACATTCCTCGTTCTCAGACTATTCGAGCACTCCTTCTCGTGGACAAGTTTTTTGCCTGGTGTGAAGAGAACCGGAATCCCCGATGCACTGTTTTGCTCTTTGTCGAAATCAAAGACACTTCTGCGTGTAAAATTGTAACCTGCCCATCGCAGCATCTGCAACCAGCCAATCAGGCCATCGTTTAAATTGGCATCCATTTTAATATTCGTAGAATATGACGTCACCAGTTCTTGAATGCATTTGTCTACCGTGTTGTTTACCTGGCATCTCCAGTTCTTGAGCCGATCTGGCAGTGTATTTAGTTCTTTTTGCATTGTCTGGTGAATCCTGCACGTATCGCAGGTTTGTTTGGCATATCTGTTATAAACACGGCTGAAAGTATATGGAAAGAATCCTAACTCTATCTCTGTTTCCCACAAAAGCCGCTGTATGAAAAGACAGATCACTGCTTGGACAGTTTCGTCACTACTGTCAGTGAGTGACCCAAACAGCAGCCAGAATGCATCTCTGGGGACAAGAATGTTCTGGAGATCCACTGCACCAAACGTTCCAGCCTTCACGAAAGGTTTTGCTGCTCTGGAGTCAAGGGCGTCCTTGTGAGCACTTGTAGAAATGCCCTGAAGGAGTGAAATGAAATGATAACCCTTGACAAATGTAAACGGCAATCTTGGCTTATTGTGATGGTATGGGATGTATCAACCCATGAGGATGGGTACATCTAGTACATTTAGACTTTCACATACACACGTGCAGTGAGTGAAGGACAAAGAGGGTGAGAGGAGTGAGAGAGAATGAGAGAGAGACAGGATGACAGAGAGGGAGCGTGTGAGAGAGGCAGGGAGAAACAGAGTGAGAAAGAGACATAGCGAGAGAGAAGAGAGAGGGGCAGAGAGACCGAGTGTGAGAGATTTGAAGAGAGAGAGAGGGGGGGGGATACAGACAAACTGACAGACAGGCTAGACAGATAGACTGACAGACAGAAAAACAAAGAAGTGCACAAAGATTCATGAGGGGGAAAGACCGCGCTGTCTATATCGTACATCCAGACAGTGTTGGGGTCAAGGGACTTTGTTCTCGGTCATGATGCGTCAGTACAAATATGGAACAACAGATCTTTCCTACTTTAGCTATATTCATGATGTTCGTTGCATTGTACAAGAAATAAAATTCACCTTGATGCCCTTCATTGTTCAGTTAAAACTTAATACGTTCCGGCCCGCCAACATCCGAAAATAAAGACGGAACAATGTAAGTTTTAACTGAACACTTAGACCGCGCCTTATATTATTTCTGAATGACCATCTGAAAGGGGCCACAACTCGTGCAAAGATTGACTCACTCAGTTTTGGCAAAATGCTTTTCAACTGGGTACTTTATTTACGTTTCGTTTTCACATCTTCTAAATTTTACAAATAAAATTAAATAGTTCGAATAAATTCTATCGCATTGGTAAAATTCTCAAAAAGTTGTTTCGTGAGAAAGTGACAGGTCAGAGGAAGACAAACAGAGAAGATGTTGGACTGTTTGTTAAAATGGCATGGAAAAACCAGGATTTCCAACTGGTTATCGCTGACGGGTGCAGGAGTTAATAAAGGACAATAATCGACCACTTTCACTTTCAGGCAAAGGCAGGACGATGAAGATGAAGATGATGATGATAATGATGAGAATGGTGATGACCATGCAGTTGATTATTTGTGCTGTCTCTATAGAAATGAAGGAAGAACTGCCGCTAAAGTCTGGAGTCTGCTGCTGGTTCCTGGGACACGCAGACCTACATAATTTGTTGTCATTTCTACCCATTCAAATACATGCAATTATCTTCAGAAATATTAACAGGCTCACATATGACAAACAGCTGACAGACGGTCGGACAGACAAATATAGTTAGGCATGCAGGAAAGCAGCCAAGAAAGCGGATAGACAGATAGATAAATAGATAGATAGATAGACAGACAGACAGACAGACAGACAGACAGACAGACAGACAGACGGACGGACAGACAGACGGACGGACGGACAGACAGACAGACAGACAGACGGACAGACGGACTAACGGCCGGACGGACAGACAGACAGACAGACAGACAGACAGACAGATAGACAGACAGACAGACAGACAGATAGGCAGACAGACAGATAGGCAGACAGACAGATAGATAGATAGACAGACAGATAGATAGATAGATAGATAGATAGATAGATAGATAGATAGATAGATAGATAGATAGATAGATAGATAGATAGATGGATGGATGGATGGATGGGTGGATGGATGGATGGATGGATGGATGGATGGATGGATAATTGTAGGCCCACTCCATATAGATGCGCTCTTACACGTCATCAAATAAAATGGTAATTTAAAAAATTGACAGAGGGATCAAACGATAGGGTGAGGGGAAACATGAGAAATGTTTACGACATATTTACAACCTAAGTTCAAAGAACATGTCTATGATATTCTCCCATACGTAAATGTATACGTATTTCAAAAGTGTGCACAAACAAAAACAAAAATCATAACAAGAGCACGAGCTGAAGAAATGGTTGGAAATCACTGACTGGTCGATATTACCTTCTTCTTGCAGTGGGTCACAGGGGCGTAGACTGCCCGCTGGGATACTTTGGCGATCGCGTAATTCTTAGCCCTCAGCTGTGACAGCTTGCCCATCCAGCTGTAAGGGTCCATGAAATGCCCGCAGGGCTCAAATATATCCTGCAAAATGACAAAGTAATCACCTAGTAGAATAAAGTTGTTTTTGTCTTCCTAAAATTTGGCGCTTTCTTTGTACGTACACGGTTTGTGATCTACAAACTAACCTGATCTTCTATTACAAGCAAAATTTGGTCTGTGCTGGTAGCCTGATTAAAAAAAAAAAAAAAACTTTTGCTGTCAAAGATGGAAAATTTGTGAATTAATAATAGAGATAATTTGGTATCATAGGGGCAATGCTCTCACTTTATGAAAACCAACTGAACACCAAGTCATGAAACATTCGTAGATGAAAAGTAATGAAATAAGCTAGGCTTTTACGTTTGTAGCCAGTCCCCACGCTGAATTAGGCAAACAAACAAAGCTAACGGGCATAGTAAAATTCGTGCTACAACAGAAGATGAATTGGGTCGGGCATGTGGAAAGGATGAATGACAATAGATGGACAAAACGCTGCGCTGAATGGCAAACCAGGGTCAGGAAAAAGAACACGGGGAGACCAAGAAGAAGATAGCAGGGTGGTATTAAAACGAGAGAAGGAACCACACGGATGAGGAAGACACTAGACAGAAAGGAATGGAACTGGAAGTCATTATCGGAGGGCTACATACTGCAGTAAATGGACAATGCATGGGTGAACGTTGAAAGGTGAAAGCCAGCTGAGGGATAAATTTGTTCTGAAAACTAATTAATTGATCGAAAATGCGATGTTGTGAGGCCATGAGTTCCTTTGCCACTTGATAAAAATCAGATTCTCCCACTTAAGCACCAACAAGCTAGAAATTATAACATACTGACGTCAGGTTCAGTGAACACAAAGCTTCGTGTTGCGGCCCATGTTGTGCTCTGCAACATTATTTTTCTTTCACCCTGACATTCCCTCCATTATTGCCTGCGCAGCCTTTAGGCCGAGCGAACCTCCTGTATAGGCAGTTTTTAGACCATCTTTCTTATCTTATCTTATTATATAAAAAAAAATAGTGGCGCGAGTAATTCATTGTGGTGCAATTTTGATCCTTTTTTTGCTCGACTCTACAGCCTAAATGATAGTTTCAACATTCATAAAGTCAATTTTCCTAAGTGTCAACGACTCCAGTGAAATGGCTTTTGTATCGACCGATTGTGTTGATTCAAGTTTCAGGTAATTTTGAATTAAGAGTAGTAAAAAAGTAAAATACAATCATCTTTGTTTTGGCTCCCTGCAGTAAGCCCATCGCACCAGAAATGATGTTAATACGCGTTCAATTCCGTGCGCACAATTTCCCTATAAAAAATGAGTGCATAGGATGCGCATGAAATCTATGGTAAGACCAGACTGTAGAATACGGGAAGCTTTTCTCTCTCTCGCTCTCATTCTCTCTCTCTCTCTCTCTCTCTCTCTCTCTCTCTCTTTCTCTCTCTCGCTCTCATTCTCTCTCTCTCTCTCTCTCTCCCTCTCTATCTCTCTCTCTCTCTCTCTCTCTCTCTCTCTCACTCTCGCTCTCATTCTCTCTCTCTCTCTCTCTCTCTCTCTCTCTCTCTCTCTGTGTGTGTCTCTCTCTCTCTCTTTCTCTCTCTCCCACCTCCCTCTCTCTCTCTCTCTCTCTGACACACACACACATTCTAAACTGCACAGACGAAATTCAAGGCGTTGAATTCTCATGTAAGATCTATTTGGACCATGTATCCAACATTCTGACAATAAGACTTTCATTTCCCATTGTTGTGTGCACAATTTCCCCACAAAAGTTACTATCAACAACGTTCCCTCTAACGTTTCCAAACCACTGAGAGGAACTTTTGATGCTTTGAGCAAAAGTATTCTAACATCATCGAATTTTGTACATTAAAATGAGAAGTAACATTCTGATGTACGCGGCACCAGTACCGCAACTGGGTAGCCGCGCACCCATGCAACTTAGAGGGAACATTGATCATCATCATGTCTCCAGCCAAAAACGTTGTTGCGGCCAATTAGCTATCTTAGTCCCGAGTCTAAGCCCGAAATATTCCCCGAAATCCTTGAGCAAGCAAATCAGACTACATGGTGCAATGTTTATAATAATTATAGTCACTTGGTTAATTAGTTAGCTGACAGAACTTATGGTAATTGTCAAGATATGCCTCACCTTCTCCTTGTAGACCACACCCGTGGGTACCTTCCCCCGCACCATGTTTTCCAGATGCCCGTGAGGTGGAGGGGTGGGACTGTTCGTCATGAAGATCCAATCAGCACCAGACGCTATGGCAAACAGAACGCCCATAGTTCTGTAGACTTTCTGATTGGATAACAGCCCGGAAGTCTGAGAGTGTCTGAAAATAGCTGCCATCAGTCGGGATCGTTTTAGCCAATCGTGGTCGAGAAAGATGCACTTTGGGCAGCTGCAACGTCAGTGAATTATATTACATCAGTAATGTTACTACATTGTGTATCAGATATGTCTGTACGGGTATAAGACTAAATCGTTTACCTCATGTATTATCGGTATTGGTCAGCCAAACAATATTTACGTCCAATAGTCTGCATCATTATGCAAGCGGTTTACTTTCGATTGTCTCTTTAGAAATATTAGACAAGTACCTTCATTATAAGGAAAGCATATTTTTCCAGAGGAATTTCACTGCGCTCAACAATTAGGTTTACCTCTGTTGAGTCGTGGTATCCGCCATCCCCGTCACTGCGATGTTCCAGTTTTCTGTTGCAGAGTTTAAGAACTGGAAACTTCCGTCGTGGTCACGCGTGTCCAATATTATCCATAACTGGCTGACAGTATGATGGTAGACGTGGAAGAGCTTGAAAATCATACTATAATGTGGAAGTATTGTATAGAAAGAGGCGACGGATGGATGGCTGGATGGATAGATGGATGGAGATGGATGGATGGATGGATGGATGGCTGGATGGATGGATGGATGGATGGATGGATGGATGGATGGATGGATGGATGGAGGGTTTGGGTGGATGGATGGATGGATGGGTGGGTAGGTGGATGGATGGATGGGTGAATGGATGGATGGATGTGCACGGGCTTACGAATAAACGCAGGAGAAATTATCACCACTTTTCCACGAGGTATTACAAAAACAAATGCTCCCTACTCCTCCTTTTCAAACCCTCCCCCTTTCCCTTTTCCCCTTTGGAAAGACCAATTCAGGCACAAACTATCACATTGTCTTGTAAAGAGAGAGGGAGGAGAGAGGAGAGCAATATATCACTGTTACCTTTTTTCATGTTGCCTCTTATCCTTTTCCGAGACATTTGTGGAGTGCCAATGTATTTTTCTGTGGCCAGGAGTTCTGCCGAGTGTATGTGGTGTATATGATTTTGCTGAAAGTCTCAAGCTTAAAACGACGAAGACCATCAAAAGAACCACAAACGGCCACATGGAAGACATGCTTGCCGAAACCCTCATTTCTCTGGTTCCCAGAACAATTTAGGTTTCATTCAGAGGATAGGACTTACGTGTCATGTCGACTTCTGAATACTCGTGGTCAAACAATTTCTTGAGCAAGCATGCCGTATCGAACTATTATTCAGCTATACTGAACTGTTATTGAACAACATTCGATAGTGAACCCCCTACTACCATGTGAGCAGAATCGGCCTTTCAAAAGATGTGCGATAAGTGTCAGTCGGTGCCTGATAAATTCTGCAATAGCGAAGGTGCCTTTTTCTTCTTTCTTTAAATCCGAGGACCAAAAATTACAGACATAGATATTAATCATTAAAGAAAGGCGTACGATAGACGAACATGCACAACTTGAATGTGTCCTGGACCTAAGAATTCCTGTACAGTTGGCTAAATCAAACACACATCACAATCACCCACTATCATCATCACACACCACAGAAAAATAATGTAGAGTTTTGGTAGGTCCAACGTAAGAGTCGGCCACATCAATAAGTTTAATGAAATGGTCAGTTTGGTGAAGACAAGAGTGGCCTCCCCGCCAGGCACGAGCAGATGTTGCAGTGAAAACTCAGCACCCGTGGCCGTTGAAGTTTCTTTTCATGGTCTATTCAAATTGAGTCACAACGTCACGCTCATACGCAAAACGCCAAACTCAGTGTCGGGCATTTTGCATTCTTTGCGAAGCCGGATGACATAGTTAGAACATAGAATAGAAACCCTCAAAAAAGAGGCAGGAAAGCAAAATTAAACTGCCTAAGCTAAAGACGAGGTCGGCATATGTTCAGAAATAATAGTTTTCTACACTGTGAATTTCCATTCTCACACTTTCAACTACTTCCTTGAAACAGTTAATTTTCTTTAAATCTGTCGTGTAAAATGATGGGAAATGAGTAAGACAATTTGCTTTGGAGCGGTACAATAATTACATAGTTATGTGTCATCTACTTTTATAATTTGGTTACTTGGAGACAAGGCTGGATTAACCATTAAGCAAGGACTACTATATCATGATATAGTAGTCCTTGCCATTAAGCAAAACAAGCACGTGTTGGTCAGGTATCAAGGGAAGGGGGGACACCACAGAAAATTATCATTGCAGGATTTACCATGGACCATAGTATTATAGTGCAAAACTGTAAATGTTGAGGCTGAGCAGGGGTCGACAAAAAGGGGCCCCCATAATAAATGAAAAATTTTTAAGTATTTCCTGGCGCGCTTCTAAGACTCGCTATTTTTTTTTTTCGTTGAATTACAGACAGTACCGGTATATGCGAGAACTTTTAAAGGCGTAACACCTCTAGAGGTCTTAATCCGGCCCTGCTTGGGGGCTATGGGAGCTAGGCTATGGGAGGCTATGGGAGCCAGGCTATGGGAGGCGATGGGAGGCTAAATGTTTTTGAAAAAAACGGCTGGGCATACAAGAGTCCTGAAACTTTCGTGGACAAAAAGTAAGGGATAAGTCTAGGCTTGTACGGTAAGGAACTATTTTGTGGGGAAATTGTTATGAATAGTAATTAGACAGATAGATTGTTATGAAAAGTAGTTAGACAGATAAATTGTTATATAAACTAATTAGACAGATAAATTCTTATAATTATAAACTAATTAGACAGATAAATTGTTATGTAAACTAATTAGACAGATAAATTGTTATGTAAACTAATTAGACAGGTAAATTGTTATGAAAAGTAATTAGACGGACAAGCAAATGTTGCGAAACTGCGGAATTCCTTTGCAATTTTTGAAGAATTCTCTTCTCCATTAAACATCACAATCTATAAATAATTTATAGCCCAATGGCTACGTATGAAAAAAAGCTTCATGCCTCTGAAAAAAAAAATCCATATATTTTATTGAATATATTTGAAAAATTTTAATGATCTAACTACTTTAGCTAGATTGCTTAAACAATGAACCACTTTTTAAACAAACAAAAAAACGGGATCGAGTACCAATATTGGTTTTGCAGCACGATTTTAGTTCCGGTTTGGTTGTTGTTTTTCCCCGTTCATCCAAGGGGTTACCGTGCTTTCATCCAAGGGGTTACCGTGCTTTCATCCAAGGGGTTACCGTGCTTGAAAATAAATAAATTTTTAAAATATTGATTGCCGCATCAGATCTCTAGTTTTCCCATTGTTTCAGGGTGTTTTTTTCCCTCCCCAACCTCCTACCTTACTAGTTTGTCCCTACTTTTGAAAACAGAGCTATTATATCGACCAAAGATTGTCCATTCATTGACTTTGACTTGTACTGTTTTTCTTTGAATCCACTCTCCTGTGGAAAAGACCCATCGACTGCAGTGGTGATGGACGTTAGATCTTCTGACTGTTAACACGTGGGCCCCATTGTCTTCAATTCAAAACTGTATTGAGAATTCGGGAAAGTCTCGACAAGTGTGCGAAATAATAATGTAAGTTAAATAGCGAATTATTGTGGAAATGTCACGCAGAGCTAAAATTAGGGACAATAGGACGTCATAGACCGTCGCCATTTTCTCCAGTTGGATAATTGTAAACAAAGGGTGTTGAAATCGCTCATCATCACGCGGATATACCTGACATTGTCTTCTACTGAGTCAAATTGGAGTCATAGTTGTAGAAACAGTTAAGCCCATTTGTAGGGAACTCAGTTACGATGGGGTGTATTATCGGAACAGTGAGTATACTTGGACTTATCTACAAATCTTCTAACGCAGAATCAGTGAATGATAATAGTAAAAGTAGATCGAGATCTACAACAGCTGGTCCCTGCTTTAAACATGACTTCCTTGTTGCGTCTATGTTATTATCTCCTAAACCTGTGATTTTAACCAAGCTATAAGACTTTTGAACCCCAAAGTTTAACCCACAATGTATCAATTAGTATCATGTATGACTAAAGAATAGAAATTTTTAATGAAAAATGAAGCTGAAATAAAGAGAGCTCAAACAAGTTTTATGAGTACATGATCTAGACTCTACCTATCTGAAATTCTGGGATTCTTTTACTTCATGTTGCATTTCATTAATGTAAGAGTACAATAAATAAAAACAATGTATCATTTGTTGTAATTTCAGGCAGCATGCTGTTGTGGAAGTGCAGCTTGCAGTCTGTGCTGCGCTGCTTGTCCATCATGCAAGAACTCAACTGCTTCCAGAATTGGATATGCCCTGTTGTTGCTGGCAGGCTCCATTGTTGCTGTATTCATGTTGATCCCAGATATTCGGGAGAAGCTGGATGATGTAGGCTATGAATAATTTTCTTGAAAGATAAAAGTGATAAATGGGGTTCAGACGCCAAGACTGAAATGAAAAGCAGTGGAAGAAGTAGCTTAACCCTCGTCCTGCAGGAGGCTACTATATATATATAAGTATATTGGCCTCCCCGCGTGACACGCGAGGCCAATATTGTGGCCTAATACTGCAAACTGGGTCCTGCGGGAGGCTAATATATTGTATGGCAGCGCTGCTCCTCATGTTTTGTTAATTCAGTTGCCGCAATTATCGTTTTTTTCACGTTTCTTTTTTTCTGCACTATTTTCGCATGTTTATCTATCCTGTCACCCCTACTATATATCTAACAAAATGGTATCGTCCAATTACATTTATTATGATACAACTATTTGTAACTATTCGTCATACTAATGTAGTAGTACTGACGGTCTGAACTGGGGAAAATCTTGGGGAAAATTTTACTTTGATTATGCTGGTTGTCATCTACATGTGAAATGAGAAGAAAGGGGTCATGTGCGTATTTGAGAAACTGTTCTATGTCTGTAATTATGAATTCCGATGTAATACTAGGGCATGTTGCATAAGATGTCTATCTGTAGGTTTTTCATCAAGGAAAACAGAGAGAAAATGACCCACTTTGTGATTGGTCATTGTCTTTATGTGATACATGTGGTAATTAGAGAGATATTGTGTTGCTTTGATTAAACCGCTTTTCAGTACATGTATGACTGTACTCTACGAGCTGGAAATCAAATCCCTTGCCAAAACTAATATCATAGTACATGGAAGCTTTACACAGTAGAGGAGGGAGAAGGCAATGCCACGATACATGTGGTTGGTAAATTAAGCTCCTGGCTTAAAAAATAATTTGTTCATTTGAATGGCCTAACTTAGGTACAGAAAAAGCGCAGAGGTCTTGGAAAAATGATAAAACATGTGTTAAATGGCATGTAAATGCAGAAAATTCTTGATTTTGGGCCTTCCATTTAACAATAGAACTTAATGCATATCATCACAAGTACTTTATCCAAATATCATAGGGGTCACTTAAGATTTGTCCACCACTATTGTTGTTATTGCGTCCGAAAGTAGACACGATGCACGTGTTCAAAAGGACCCAACTGACCCTACCGCCGAGGTTAGCAGTGACATGCGAACGAGCGACTGACTGGCCGCTGGCTATCCCCGCATGAGACATTATATGGGCGTATTCACTCAACGTGGGACGAGGGTTAACACGATTTGAAAATTATCGAAAGCTAAAAAATCTTGTTTCCATTTAAATTGTGTTTAGATGGCAGGTGCCATGAAAATGGCTGATACGGCTAGTCCAAGACCAAAGTTTCAAAATAAGCGAAAATATTTTCCATTTCATTTAGGCCTACCTAAAACTAAAGGAAAAGTAAAAGTAAGGTTTTACAAGTTCAGATAAGAGAAACTTAATTTTATTGACTTGTTGCTGAGCACTTATAGTGTAAACATTATATATGATGAATAGACAATGGACAGTTTCCAGAGATTGGGGATATGCATTATGAACCAAATCACTCGCATGTTATATCTCCAACCAGATGTAGTGAAATTTTAGTTTTGTTCATACTGAGTGCCTGTTGTGTTTATTGAGCCTAAAGAGTTTATCAGCTGAAGCCATTTTGAAATGTAAAAAATTCCCCAAAAACGTTATTTTCCCAGTGGCTTTCATTACTTACACAAGCATGAGCGCCTCTTTCTTTTAATGCTTTTCCAATCCCATTGTTAGACATCCTTGAAGTAACTGTATCTTTAGATTCTTCCAATCAGCTTTCATCACAGGTAAGAAAAAGATTAGGTGCAATCCATTGGATCTTCTGAACTTCAATCGACATTTGCTGTGTATGTCCGCTGTGGTTGATTTTCAGGGCAGCAAGGCAAAACCATGCTGTATTTATAGGGGCTGAGGTGCGAGAACAGGTAATCCAAAATATAATTGGGAAATACCTTAGGTCAGTTCCATGGAACCAGCCAGATTGTATGGTTTAGCGAATGTATCAAAATGATTTTGAAGATGAGTTACATTGCTTTCATATTTAAAACTAACATACCAGAGGAGCTGACTGCAAGCAATAATTCGATAGATTGTCAATTCTCCTGACCCCACACAAACAAGATCCTAATTTAAAATTCCTTTGATCCCTCAGATACCAGGTTTGTGCTCAGGATTCATGGGTCATGGTGATTCTATAATGAAAAAAGAGACTTGTGACAGTGTGGTGGGTTTCCTGGCTGTCTACCGAGTGTGCTTTGCAGTGGCAATGTTCTTTCTTTTATTTTGCGTCCTCATGATCCAAGTCAATTCTTCGAAAGAAACACAAACAAAAATTCAGAATGGGTAAGTGCAAAAAAAATGTTGTAATTTTGAATACACAATAAAATACATTTTATTTATTAGACAGTTGTGAATGAGTATGACACAATACATTGACATTATCTATAATTGGATTGCAGTATAATATAGGAACTTAAAGATTTTTTATTTTATTTTAAGTGCCATTAACTTTGCAAATCAAAAAAAAAGAAGAAAGTCAGATTGAAAGGGAAAAAGAAAAATGCCCAGGTCTTGTGTATTCAGATTACTCATCTCATATCACCTAGATTTAGTTCTGCCTGAAGGCATTTTGGAGGTAGCATGCTGGCACGCATGATCTGATTCATAATTCATTCTTTTCTCACTGTCATCCTGAAGATTATATTAGATGGTTAAAGTTTTTTATCTTCTAAAGTATGATTTGAAGTACTAACGTTTTTGTATCTCACTTTCCACAGGTTTTTGTTTTTTTAAGGTTTTGATCATGATTGGCATTTGCATCGGTGCATTCTTCATCCCAGGAGGACAC
The DNA here is from genome assembly GCA_963931925.1 of Onchidella celtica. Taxonomy (NCBI): domain Eukaryota; kingdom Metazoa; phylum Mollusca; class Gastropoda; order Systellommatophora; family Onchidiidae; genus Onchidella; species Onchidella celtica. The sequence continues at coordinate 50,244,720 of OZ007579.1, forward strand.
TTTGCCCATGGTAATTTGAATTTTATCCCGACACCCTCCTGTCGGTCGGCTGTTGGAACTTTGTTAAACCTAAACTCAAAAGTTAGCAGCTGGTGTTGGGGGACCGTGGTGGTATCTTATTGTAAAAAAAAAAATAGTGGCAGGAGTAATTCATTATTTGTGGTTCAATTTTGGCTTTTTTTTTTTTGTTCTATGCTACAGCCTAAGTGATAGTTTCAAAAATTATAAAATTAATTTCCCTAAGTGTCAACCGATCCAGTCCAATCGCTTTTGTATCGACCGATTGTGTTGATTCAAGTTTCAGGTATTTTTAAATAAAATAATAATAATTGGCTCTTTTCGTCTTGGCAGACGGTCAGCAGCTAAATAGTGTTTATGCTGCATGCCTGGGCTGTGGGTATGGAGAAAGTGCCTAGCCCATGGTGCACTTTTCCCCTCTCGACAGTGTTGATTTGATCCATTGGAACGACATGGTCGATACGCGTGGAACCAACAGTGTTGCAGGAGGTGCATTCCTCCGTGTAATCTGCCTTTAGGGGTTCTTCCTATTTTTAATAATTGGTAATGAATTATATACATTTTTTTTTTGTTGGAGATATGGAGGGGGGAGGTGATGTGGCTGAATTTTAATCTATTAATTTTTAGTTTCAATTTTACCCAGGCCGCGGCCGGTACGGCCTGCTCTTTACGATTTCCAACTGCCAAAGTTTCCTTAACGTGCACACAGGCCCTCCGATTTTTTTGTCCTTATCCGAGAAGACTAGATTGTCGCGAATGTGGTTTATGTCAAACAACTGCAATTCAAGAGGAAAACCCACACTCGGCCAACACACTAAACGTTCATACTGGAATTAATTAAACAACTCAATTGAAATAGTTTTGTAAGGCCTGTAGGGCCACAATAATGTATTGAGTTAGCTAAATAAAGATAACATATATATATATATAATGACTTTCAGGGTAACTGCAAACACAATATAATTTTAGAATGGACAAAAAGATCCTAGTACTAGATCAAATATAACTAATGACTCATAAGAAAATTAATACAAATTATAGTCTTCACTGTCTCAGCACACGCCAAATCAATTGCAATGGCTCATGTCATAATTATATTATAATACTGGCACTGCCTGGCGGTGACTCTAGGAGTAGACTCCCATACTGCTGGTAACATCTGAATTCTGACATACAATTAAATGCATACCACTTTCCCTGGCTATCAAGAACGAGGGAATATCAACAATAGCGTTGGATGGTGGACACAGTCCGGGTAGCTATTAGCTGGAGCTCGTCATTTCTAGGCTCCTCATATAGATGGACTGCTCTACTGCGTCTCTGTTTCGATCTGACTCGAACAAGCCGACCACTTCGCAGTGGATACTTTTCTGCATGTTATGATGGACAGAGCTATTGAGATCTTTTTGTTTCTCGGGGGCCTCGGCATAATGCTGTTGGCCCCCTATTCTTGATTATGTTTCTCTCTTGTAATAATTCTCGTTTGCTCCGTTGTCGTCGTCCGTAGTCTCTTCTGGTCGTGGTTTTTATTTATTTTCTGGTGTGCGCCAAGGTAAGGGCAAGACAAGTGATAGGTGAAGGGAGATAAGCAGATGATGGACAGAGGTTACGGGCTGACTTTTGTAATGTCTAGCTACCTGCAACTACCGTCCAAATCCTTGGATTTGATTGGTGCAGCCATGCGAGCTCATCTCGCCTTCACTAAGACAGACAAGGTCGTCTTCTAAATAGCTTAATCAAAATTAAATCCAAAATAATAAATGACTGTGCACAAAAAATTAACTCGTGCTTTCACGAACTACTGAATGTCAACAGTCAATTACAACCACTTCACACCCTCTAAAAATGTTATTAAATCACGGACTCAAGCTGCTCTGTCATCCCTAGTTTACCTACAAAACATGTCGCTCACGAGAATAGCTCAAGGACACTTCACTATGACTAGATTAAAAAAACTCTGAATTCAACCCGTGGCCTAGCACGGCATTTATAGTCAGCTCTTGACAATAATAGTATGGAAATGCATCAGGCGATGTTTTGTGTTTCTCTTATAATATGTTTGTGTGTGGCGCATATAGTGGTTTTCCATTTCACGTCAGAATATCGTACGAGGATAGTCCAGAGTAACAAGGAAAGAGAAAATAGCAAAAGAAAGAAAAAGAGATTTGAGTTTGGGTTTTTCCGACGCGTCTTCAAGATAATAGCCACTTTATACCTTTCACGGTCTATTTGGGTATGATTTTATTTACACGCATGCTTAGTTTTCGGAACTTCTAAATCTCACAAATAGAATTGAATAGTTTTGTATAAATTTTATCACATGTGTAAAATCTTCAAAGCTTGTTTTATATGCATATGACGGAGTGTGATGGATGAGATGTCACCAAACTGCTGTTTACAGAAACATTTCTTTATTTCTTTCATCGTTTTTTATTGAGGACAAAATCTGGGAAAACGGAATATCGAATGTGAGTGGCGTCAAAGAACATGCAGCAAAAACTTGCTGAATATTTGCATAATAATGAAGTGATGCCTGATTCATGAATTATCGTAGCAGCTAGTTGAACAGGTTCAACATGCCCACTCCCTTTTGGGATCATAGGGTAAAACACAAACAAAACGGTATAATATTACCAGCTAGTTGCTTCTCCTGTCAATAGTTCTGTACAGGCAGGTCATGTTCAGGCTGAGACACGTTCCATTCTTTTGATTTCATCACATTCCATTTCGTAAGTCTGTGTGTTGGTCTATTTGGGAAAGTAAGTGTTGACGTTATCTCTTAAACTAGAACATGAACAAGAACAATAGTTACTTCAAAAAGCAAATAATATAGAACTGTCCAATTGCACAGTAGCTTATTATATTATAGGATAAATTAAAGTCATTTAGACCGATGCATGTTGTGTCACTAATTCATGGATCGGACGAGCCCGCATATATACATGTGTGGAAATTGTTGTCACTAGCCGAGTCGAGCCAAATAAAGCTTGCAACTTCGTGTATCGAGATCCGGGTGATATTGATAATAACATTTGGATTCGATGCAAAGACTAATAAAATTTATAGTTAGAGCAAAATTTCCAGGCAGAATGCACAGAAAGTGATCAAGTTAATTCTGACCAACAAGGTGTAAAGAGAGGCGAAGGACGAAATTGCGATTTTGCTCGACGTCTCTAATTGTGCTGCTAAAAAAGTCATGTACTATATGATATATAAATATACACTGTTAAAGACTAAATTTCATACAAAAGGGGTTGGTCCAAGTAATGCAACAGGTAGACTTGAGTCGCAAATTTGCGAAACACTCGCATGTTTGTGTTCATCTTAAGCAGGAAAACGAGGTCGTAACTATTCTAAGCACCGAAATACACACACGTGGGACACTTTTTATGTTTCACACCATTCAGTACTGTAGAAATGTTGTTTTTAATTTTTCGGTCTAATTATATTTTTTTTTCACAAACGTGCACAGCAGTAAATTAAAAGCAGGCTACATCTTAACCCAAAAGAAAAAAATCAGCTCCGTTCGGTTTATTGTGAAATATGAGCCGATTCCGCTCGTCCTAAAAAAGACACACCTTAAGAATGTTGTACTGATTCTCTACAGAAATGTATTCGTTTTGGAGCCAAAGCGTCTTTGTTATTTGATCCTTATAAGGATGAATAATAAATTCAATTGCACATGGATATAACATGGAAAGTCATCTGAATACATCAAAAGCACCACTGGGCACTCAAAATAAACATAAACACTTTAATATGCTATAAATCTCCTATTCTTTCAATCAGAAAGACAGGGCGGTAAACGCCCAATCTGAGGTGAGGGAATGAGTCAGAATAGAGAGAGAGAGAGAGAGAGAGAGAGAGAGAGAGAGAGACAGAGAGAGATTTCCAGGTTGATTTTCATGGTGTGCCGGCAAGATAAATGCCCCTATAATTATGTGCCTTTTACAATTTTTTTGAGCACTTTATTTAGGTTTGATTTCAAAACTTCATCAATTCAAATTAATATGTTACATCGGTAAAGTTCCCAAAAAGTGGTTTGTATAGATCCAGAAGGAATTTATAAATGTGTATAAACGTCTTTAAACCAATTTGTAGATCTTAACTTCTTTCAAAAATGGACAAGACGCGTCGTGGATCTACATTAGAAAATAATTTTTCGAGATCCGCTAGTGTAGTGCTTTCTCCGGATATGCATGGAGTCTACACATCCAGTTAAAATGTGGTTTATTGATAGTTCACAGTTGCATGCAACACATTCGGGCCTTCCCCCTGAGTTAAAAAAGTCAAAAGGTGTGAGGGGAGGGTATGACGCAGACGGAGTTTACTACGCACAATTTCATCTCCCTGATTTCGCTGACAGGCATGAACCCACTGTCCAAGTTGATCTTGGACAAAGTGTGTTTTAAGTGAATCCCATCTTTCCTGCCATCTCGATATTAACAGCAGTTTCACTTATTCCTAAGTAACACTTTTGCAACCAAAAATCATACAATATTGACACGTAGTGCTTACTTAGATTAAACCGGTAACAGAAGGCTCACATTAGTCCATCCGACACTCTTCTTAGATTACTCGTAGTCTTTCCTGAACAACCTTCATGGATCAGAACACTTTCTAATCCGTCTCACCCCAACCAAGCATATCCAGCAGTCCAGCCGACCCAGTAGAACCTTGCTCGAGCCGACAGGACCGAGTTTGATCAAAAATGCAGGCGGTCAATTACTCCCAACTCAGTGGACAAAGTCGACCAGTTCCAGAAGTTTCTCCTGGAGATTTGTCAGACCTGCTATATCCCCAGGGCTTCTGCAGTTCCAAGTAAAGACAAACCATGGTTCATGGAAGACAGCATGAGGGTCATTGAGGCCCGCTAAACAGCCTTCCACGAATTAAAAAGCAAGCCAGCCAAACTCCCAGCACATGACCAAATTCAGATAGGAAAGAGCAAAAGCCAGTAGAATGATCAGGGAAAGCAAGAGAAACTCCTGGAGAAACGTTATATCCCAGATCAATAGCCACATCCCACTTGAGAAAATTTGGAAATCAATCAATAAAATAAAAGGTTCTGCTACGATCTCTGGAATTGGACAACTGGAAAAACAAGATGGCTCTCTCGTGGAAGAGGAAAATGATGTCACAAACGAATTGGCGTCATCGTTTGCGGCTAACTCGGCCCTCTTCCAAAATTTCAAAATCAAACATAGAAAAAACGTTTCTGAAGCCTAGATTCTCTTCCCTACAACGAAACTTTTATAACTGGAGAACTGACATCCAATCTGAGCGAAATCAGTCACACAGAACCTGGCCCAGACCAGAGACATAACGAAATTCTAAAACATCTACACCGACTCCCCCCCCCCCCCCTTCACCACATCAGTCGACTAAACCTATTCAACAAAACCTGGACGTCCGGAGGAAGGCTAACTTTGTTCCCATCCCAAAACCCGGCAAAGATCACTCGGGCCACAAAAAATTACCGCCCCATAGCTCTCACTAGCTACCTTTGCAAACTGAAAGAGCGAATGGTGACGAAGTCGTAACAAACTGGTGAGATTAGAGTGGCAGAGAGAGGGGTTGGGGCGAGAGAAAGAGAAAGAGAGATAATACCATAAGATGGTTAGTTATTGAAAACGTTATTGCTGTGAAAACATCCTGTGAGCAAAGGCTGTGTACATCTTGATAAGAATCTGAGTCTTGCAAGTTTTGTAGTAGTTGTTCTTGTTGTTGTATTAAGTAGTTAGAAGAAAATAACGGATAGAATAGAGAGAGAGACAAATACGGGGTGGGAGAGAGAGAGAGAGTGAGACAAAGGGAAGGAGAAGTTGAAGAGAGGGAGAGAGGGAGAGAGAGAAAGGCAGGAGAGGAGAAAAAGAAAGAGCTAGAGAAAAGAAGCGATAAGTATGGTAAATTTTATAATAGAGCCTAAATGATTATAATATAATGTAATCTTCTCTCATCCTTTTTGCACAAAAATGTAAAAAAAAATGATTTGATTAGTAAGGCAAATTCTTACGAACAATGACGAAATCTTAGAAATAATGGAGGCGGTGTGTATAACGGAACCCTGGTGTGAACAGAATGGACTTCTGTCCAGTGGTCCCCCCTGGTCAAGCCCTCTTGCGAGTCGGCAGCTGAAACGAAAACAATAGCCATTGCATGATGGACACCAAGTGATGCACATGTCTAGCATGACAGTTGATCCTACATTATGTGAGTAGGAAGTAATTGCAATATTACTGTAGGGTCATATTTACCCCACAACGGACGGAGAAGAGCATGCAAATAGAATGCACTTTAGGAGATGGGGTAAATATAACTCCCACGACTTTCGGGAAGGGGTACTAAAATCGCACGTGTATTGGTGAGCACAGTTTTTGCAATTAGCTCACAACAAACATACTCGCGTGTTGGTCTTGGCAAGATTGAGGAATAACATCAAGTCACTATTGCAAAAACTAAAGAAGCTATAGGACTTTAAAGTGGTCACTGAGGTCTATATGATAATGGACTCGATATCAGTGTCATAGTGCGTCAGGCAGGAAACTGGGTTAAAGTCAACATGACAAAAGACTGCTGACGTGTAAAATGCTGACATTACTCTAAGCAAATTAATAAAGTACGTGTGTTTAGTCATTTCATAATTATTTATCAAAGGGAAAAAGCTATTAGAATAATCCATACAGTCACAGACAAAACTTTTTTTTTTTTTTGGTCATGTTCTGATTTTCTTTGGATAATTTTGCCCTAGTGTATTTAATTTCTTATTTTAAGCGGATCTGTTGAAAAGATATGACTTAACAAAGCGACATCAGGACCATATCAAAGGATTAACTGCTAGTAAAACGATATTTCAAAGGAGTGTTAAATCTAAAGATTGATAGGACATAGAGAAGCCAAAAACCGAATATGAAATGAGCTTATCATCCGTTCAATATTGCATCACGCAGCAAACTAGGTTAATGTCAACACGTCAAAAGACTGCTGACGTGTGATACACTGATAAAATATTGTTCGGTTTATTGCTCGATTTGGTGTGAAGATTTTCTGTGAGGAAATGATCCTGGAATAGCATTCATCTTCTAATGTTGTAAATGCTGCACTTGATTTTTCTTTAACAATATCTTTGAGGTCGTACCCACGGTACACACACCTTATCTCTAACTCCAGGGCATATCCATTGTTTGTTGTTTGCTTTTAATCAAGTTCCAACTACTGCCATTCTTCGTTGTTGAAAAATTGAGGTGCTCGGAATGACTATATCCTTTGATAGCCTGCAGGTTAAATAGTGAAAAATCAGTGTTAAAAGTGTTGAGTGTTTTTTTCTTTGTTGTTATTTTTATATCATCGTACTTAGCAGCGTGATAGATAAGTTATTCAGTTACTTCATCGATTACTTGATCGATTACTTTTCCTGTAAAAAAGAAAGGGGCGGGGGGGGGGGTTGCATGGTGAGAGAACAGAGCAAGTTTATTACTCGCATAGGCCAAACCTTTAGCTCATACAGATAAAAAAAAACCAGTAATACTTTCAGAACTTTTGAATTTGTTATTGAGCAGCAAATAAAACAAAAATTGGCTTTATTTTGTTATAAATGTGTCAACAACATGTCGCCAGAGTATATTTCAGAACTTATAGAACTACATCGCCCTGCACGAGCATTAAGATCATCTACTGACAACCTTAGACTAAAAGTACCCGTAGTGAACCTGAAAAGTTTTGGTGAAAAGGCTTTCAGACATGTTGGACCCAGGGTGTGGAATGAGATTCCTTTACATGTCCGCAGTTCACAAGTATTGTCACAGTTTAAAAGGATGTTAAAATGTCATTTGTATGAGAAATTCTAGACTATGTAAAAGCTATCTATTATTATTATTATTATTATGTGTGTATCAATGTGGGTTGTGTGTCTGAGCTTTTATAAGGGTGTTTCTGTATGCCCCTTTTATTTTAATTAAGAGTACCATGTTTGATTGTTTGTAACTGTTTACCCATGTATTTTGACATGTTGCTTCTGTAAAGTGCATAGAGCATTTTTTGTAATGGGTATGCATTATATAAATGCCATCCATTATTATTATTATATGGAGTTTGAGATGTCCATAGGTAAAATAAAAGTGAAGTTAAAAATCTGACGGGGAAAGGCCCGTATTAAAAATTTAACGGCAAAGTCCCGTGCTGCAACGTATATTATCTACATGAATTTTGTAAATAGGAGAAAAGTCTGTGAAATCAACTTGTAGAGTTCGAGCTCTTCCAGAAATGGCAAGATGCGCTGCCGGTACAGGTCATAAAAATAATTCTTTCATGGATCTGTAGGCATAGAGGCTTCTCGGATATGCATGACGTTTACACATTCAAATATATCTTACTGATAATTGGCAATTGCATGCACACATTCAGCTAGATCTTCACAACATCCCCCACAATGGAAATAAAATCTAGTGTGTCCTTATGACCCAGACGAGTCTATTAAGAACAATTTCATCTCTCCGATTTTCTTGAGAGGCACGAGTCCACTGTCCAAGTTGACTTTGAATAAAGTGTAGTATATTTGATATTTGCTCATCCCATCTCTCCTGCCACCTCGAGTTAATGAAGTTATTAATTGCGGGTTTTAAGTAACTTCGTGATTCTTTCAGGTGTCCTGGCGGACGTATCAACGTTTCTTTGGCTAGGGTGTCTGCTGTTTCATTTCCCTTGATGCCAATGTGGCCAGGTACCCAACAAAGAACAGTTTCATGTTTCATGTTTGACAGTGTATGAAGACGTTGTAATAGGTTATTGATCTCATGAGTCTTCATATTTGAGCTTTTTAAAGCCTAAAGGCAGGACAGCGAATCAGAAAAGATAATGAATCATAATGATTGGGAATCAGATTAAGATTTAAGGCCAAGTTGATTGCTTGAATTTCAGAGGTAAAGACAGAGGTTTTTGGAGTCGAGGCTGAGGCATTCGGTTTTGCCATCTGCACCTGAGAATGAGGCGGCTTCTATCCAGTCATGGCCTTTGGAGAGGTCTATGTAAAAAGGCCAGCGATCAGGGCATTTACTGATTACCTCTCTATACATTGCCTGTGAATTTCTGGCATGGGGTTGTTCCTGGGACATGCCGCGAGATCTAAAATAATACTTGTTTTATGTGTTAGCTATGGTGGGATGGCAGGAAATGAGTCATTTTCTACCTCACATGGTCGGATTTCGGCCTTTGCCACCAAAAACGAAACGAAAGGCAAAAATGAGAGGTGACACCTTGAAAATATTCAAAATTTTGAATGTATGTTTAATTGAAAACCACATTGTAAGCTGAATTGTCTGGATGAGAAGACAATTTTAATCCCTACTGAAGAGAGACTTTGTCTCTCCTATCGGACAGGGACGCTTCATTTTGCTCCACATACATACTTTCGACTGGAGAGGTGCGGAAAGCACTCAGAGCAAGATGTAGCCCTCGGCAGTGCACAGGGTCTAGCGTTTTCAGGTATAACGGTTTAGCTGATCCATAGACCGTAGTCTAGTTTGGATCTGATCAAGGAGCTATAGAGATGTAGCATGGAGACTCGATCCACACTCCAATGAGTTCCTCAGGAAGTCTTTACGATATTAAGAGCTTTTTGACAAGAGAGTTTATGGTATTTCGTATGAGTGTCACGAGTGGAGTGAGTGCAATTAAGGGGATTGCTACAAAGCGGGTGTAGAGTAAGAAGGGCTCACGGTAGACAAGTAAGTTAAGCGTGCTGTTGTGAGTAGTGAGGGGGTCTGAATGAGGCGAAAGCGCTGTATTACTATCACTGCAAGTTAGAAGGTCCTACGGAACGGACCTGTGAATAAGAGCCCATCGGGCGGACATAAGGGGAGCAGTCGAGAAGACTAGTGAGAGAGTCTTTCCAGTGATGACTGGTATGTAGAACGTTGATTGATTATTATGATTGATGTATTATATTATATTCGTCTATTACCATGATGTAAATAAGTATATGTGAGGAATGTGGAAGTCCTTGATATTGGATATAGCAATGTGCGCCATGAGCGATAGATGAAAGTGAGTTCATGGATTTGTAGCGCGAGTGAGTAGTGTGTACTCCGATGGAGGTGTGTTACTGTAAGATGTGTGGTGAGTGAAAGGTGAACTAGTGTGTGTACGCTTCATGGGTTGTAAGGAGAGATGGAGTGAATAGAAATGGTAGGGTATTATACCAATGTAATGTTATTCTTGTAGGTGTCGAGGACGGGCCGCAGAGCCACCTCGATGAGCACAGGGGATAGGCCAGCATAGGGCCGGAGGCCACACATAGGCGAGAAGTGAGGCTGTCAGTGCAGGACAGTAGAGGCACATAAAGTCGTGGCAGTCAGGCCACGGACAGGGACGTAGATATGAGCGTGAATGTGATAATGCACTATTGCCATGTTGAGGGGCTAGGGAACTAATAATGTACTGGTGAAATAATAATGTCTATTGAAATGATAATGTCTATTGAAATGATAATGTGTTATTGCCCTGCTGAGGTGCTAGGGGAGTGCTAAGGTGTATGACAATAGGAAGGTGATATTGAGAGACTGCGGTGCCAGTGAATTATTAATGTGCTATTAAGACCCTGAGGGGAGAGGCTGAGGCCGAAGTGCCTTTAGGAGTAACTACCGGATTGTGGATCCGAGGGAGAGTGTGTGTGAGAATAAGGCCGTTGTACGGCGGTTGATTTCAATAATATAATGTATGTAATGGCGCTATTATCTGTATAATTATGTTTAATAAATGTGTGAGTCTGATGGGTTGTTTTGTTAAGTGTTAAACTTGTTTGTTCGTGATTGTTGTCCTGTCATAAACTATTACATCTCCCAGTCTGGGATTTGTGACAATGAGGGATAAAAGTTAATTTTTTGTCGAATATATGTCTTAGAAATTTGGCCTCGCCCTTCACAGGTGTTACGAGTCTGGTTTGGGTTATAGTGTTTAGACTGCATTTAAAAAGCGAGAGGTAGTTGAGTTACTCTTTCATACCATGCCACATATACTAATACAATTCGAATAAGTTTTTATCAACAGACCTGCAGGGTCACAAATTTATTTACCTTAAAATCCCCTAACAAATTTTGTCTAGATTTCTTACATATTAAAAAGACAACATCAGCAGCATCAAATGAAAATTCAATAATATGACACTAGAAGTCTCCTCTAGATTTCTATAAGATTATATCATTCTGACTCACTAACAATTTAAATATGAATTATCTATCTCTCAGATATAGTCTGCCTACTATCTATCAAGCAATATTCTCATGTCTCTGGCGACAATGACATCTCAGCTAATTGTGCCTACCGCTTATAATGGATCAACTCGTTAATACAAACTGACGTAGTTAAGTTAGATCTACTCTAGGATGGGCTGGCAATCCCCAGCCTCATCCAGACAAATCAATTCAATTTACAGACGTGTATGCCAAACATTCATACTAGATCTAGTTGCAAGTTAATATACATCGTTGTCTTGCATTCTTGGTTCGCACTTCTAGCAGATGAGGCAAGCCTGTCTTACTGGAAAAATTACTTTCAGCTTCTCGTTCATTGTTGAATCAGTAGACAAACACTTACACTTGGTCCCTGATACGGAATCAGGGAACAGTAGGCAACAGCAGTGGGTAAATCATACTTGAGCATATGGCTCCCTCTTAATGCCTATAATGGACATAGACATAAAAATAACAGTCTTCTGATTCTTCTGGCAGAATCACGCCGACACCTGCACAGATGGAATTTTCTGCATGGAGTCCTGACCATAGTAATGGCTACGCTTATATACTGTGCGGCCAGCTGCAAATTACCGTCCAAATGCCTAGCTTTGATTGGTGCATCCATTTCGAGCTCAGCTCGTAGTATTAATAGATCTACATGGAAGTCGGTCACGGCCTTGTACTAGAACAGACAAGGTCAAATTAACATGTCAAAACCCTTACTAAAATCTCTAAACCCTCGTGCTTTCTACGTTTTATGTACGAATTTACTATCTCCCTTATTCACCCCTTCTCTTCCCCTGTTAGAGTTCATCAAAATCACGGGGTCGAGAAATGCACCGTCACTCCTAACCCATCCATTTATTCTATCTTGCCCCACTTTCTTTCCATCTCTAAGAAAAAGTGTTACAAAAACAAACTGTTCACGAGAACAGTTCAAGGACATTTATGCTGGCTATGGTCAACGAGACCGCGAAAAAAACAAGTCGTGACCCAGCACAAGTTATAGTATTAACCTTGACATCCCCCACCCCAGTGGAAATTTTAAGAAAAATTTACACGATAGGATCCAAGAAACCCCAAAGTTATTGTGGTAGGGGTCAAGTACTATTGTAGAAAAACGAGCCTTAAGCTCGAGAACAAAAAAAAAATGTAACTAAGAACGTGCATATTGGATGGACAAAAAGCATACAATTATTGATGCCACGTTCTATAGAATCTAGTCTATCGAAACATTCTTACTGCGCACAATCAAAATTCTCAGGAACATCTACAATAACAATGAGTATATCACTGTATACTGCTGAATTAAAGTATAACTACTATCAACACTCAGGCCTTACTGAAGGAATAGGCTCATAATTATCTCGTCAACACACATAATTGCTGCTTATATACACATTCACACACAATATATTGTTAATTAAAATACTGTGGTATCCAATGGCAGCAGTAGCTCTGGTAGCTTGGTTTGCCATGTCTCCATCTCATTGACCCGCTGACAAGGGCGTCAGGTTTGTCAGAAGTTCAGGTCACAGTCCGGAATGACGCTGGTGGAAAGAGGATATTCACAAAAAAAAGGATTGTAAAACTGGTTCACAAAGTAATGAACAAGATAAATGTGAATCCATCCACCGTCTAGAATTGAGGGGGAAAAGCACTATCCAACCCCAATACAAGACACAACACTCTTTAATAGGGAACTAAATTAGACGTGACAAAACATCAGCTTGGGAATTGTCACCGCCAGGGATAGCCCGGATAACAAATCGGTATTCCTGGAGTGCAAGACTCCATCTCGTTAATCGAGCATTTTTAGCCCTGTTAGCCTTCAAGAATAACAACGGACGGTGGTCCGTTTCAATTATAAACTCGGACATGAGTAGATATCGCGAAAATGCGTTTACAGCAAAAATGATAGCGAGGCACTCTCGCTCGATAATTGCGTAGCGGCATTCCCTATCTAGCAACTTGCGGCTGGCGTATAGACATGGCCGCAAGGTATCGTCTCGTTCCTGTAATAACACAGCTCCTAATCCCTTGTCCGACGCGTCAGTGCGGACAATAAATATTTGGTTTATATCTGGCAGTATGAGAATGGGGGAAGTCGAAAACAATCGTTGAACGGTACGAAGTGTATCAGCACATTCGGTTGTCCATTTCACTTTATTAGGAAAATTCTTTCTTGTGAGGTCCGACAACGGAGCTGTAAGCGAAGAAAAATTTGGAATGAATTTCCTATAATAATTAAGAAAGCCCAATAAACTACGAACTTCTTTCTTAGTTCGAGGGGGTTGGAGCTTTAAGATGGTAGTTATCTTCTTGTCATCAGGAGTCTGAACGCCGTGGGCAATTGTATGGCCCAGAAAATTAATTTCATTATATCCTAAAAACACCTTACTGGGTTTCGCCGTAAGTCCAGCTCGACGAAGAGCAACAAAAATTTGTCGTAGGGCTGCAAGGTGGCCCGACCAATTGGTTTCATAAATACAAATGTCGTCAAAATACGACAACACGGAATCCATACTCTGGAGCAATATTGTCATCATACGGGCGAAAGTGGCAGGGGCTGTAACTAATCCGAAAGGCATATAGCGCCACTGCATAAGACCCAACGGGGTCTGAAAAGCGGTATATTGCTTGCTATTCTCATCAAGCGGAATTTGCCAATAGCCTTTGGAAAGGTCAATTTTAGAAAAAATCGTTGCCCTCGCTAACCGCGCAAAAAGATTCTCCTGGTTGGGAATCGGTTCAGCGTCATATATCGTAACCTCATTAAGTTTACGATAGTCAATACAAAAACGCACTGTATCATCTTTTTTTTTCACTAAGACGATGGGTGAGTTATATGGGCTCGTCGAACGTTCTATCACTCCCAGGTGAAACATGTTACGTACCTCGGATATTATAGTCTCCTGTGCGTGCAGCGGACGCGGGTATGGTTTAACAAAGACGGGTATATCCGTCTTTAATCTTATAACATGCTGTACCAAAGAAGTATTACCTGGTAGATCAGTAAAGACCGTAGTAAACTCGTTAAGCAAATCTCTTATATCTTGTCTTTGCGATTCAGACAGATCTGGATTTATATGTACATCAGACGTGTTTTCAGAAGCTTCAAGTGCGGGGATTGAATGCTCTATCTTAATAGGATCATCATCGTCAACTGAAACTAAGGCCGCATTGGCCTGAGCAACCACATTTCGGCGATTATTCTGACGATTATCATCGTCGGACAGGTACTGCTTTAACATATTTATATGGAAGACTTTGTCCTGTCCCCGAATCTTGATAAGATAATTTACTCGAGAAAGTCTCTTTAGGACTTTAAAAGGTCCCTTCTATGTAAGAAGGAGTTTATTTTTCGTTTCCGGAAGGAGAACAAGAGTTTGGTCTCCGACGGCCAAGGTTCGCAATCGGCTACCTTGATCACGATATAGTTTATAAAGACTCGCATGCGCCGCAGAAGATTTTTGTGCGAGCTGACATGCGTTAAGAATTCGATGGCGCAAGTCTACAACGTATTGATATGCAGACCGCGTATCGTTGTCGTCGGTGTCTGATCCGGCGAATAAATCACGGAGTATGGCCATTGGACCACGCGGCTTGCGACCATACAATAATTCGAAGGGGGAAAAACCCGTCGATGCGTTCGGTAGTTCTCGGTATGCAAAGAGAATAGCGGGGAGTTGTCGATCCCAATCACTCGGTGTTACGGATTCAAGGAAGGGTGTGCCCTCGAGTGTTACGGGGTGGTACATTATGGAATTATTGGTTCGACTGCATTTAATAATATCGAGAGGTTTTTAGATTTTACTCTGCCATACCATGCCACATACACTAATAACAATTTCGAGTAAGTTATATCAAGGACCTTGTAGGGCCACAAATTTATTACTTTAAATTCCTAACAATTTCGTCTAGCTCTTACATATTAAAAAGACAACATCAGCAGCATCAAATGAAAATACTATAATACATAACTAGAAGTCTCCTCTAGATTCTTAAAAGATTATATCATTCTGACTCATTCACAGGTTACTTATTACTTATTTATCTCCAGAAATATAGTCTGCCTACTATCTCACAAATAATATTCCTATGTCTCAGACGACAATGTTAACTCAGTTAATTGCTTATAAAGGATCAAACCGTCAAGACACACTGACGTAGTTAAGATAGATCTAGATCTGCTCTAGGATGGGCTGGCAATCCCCAGCCTCATCCAGACACATCAATTACAATTTACAAATGTGTATACCAGACACTCATTCTAGATCTAGTTGCAAGTAAAAAACATTGTAGTCTTGCATTCTTTGGTAGCACTTCTACTGGAAAATTAGGGTCAGATTCACGTTCATCGTCGAATCACTGGGTAGAAACTTACGATTAGTCCCTGATATGAAATCAGGGAATAGAAGGAAATAGCTGTGGATAATTCCATTGTCTATCAAGGACATAGACATGTCTTTAACAATCTCATGATTCTCTCAGGCTGAATCTAAGCCGACCGCCCTCGCAGATGGAAACGTCTGCATGGAGTGAAGAAACATAAAGATGGCTCCGCTTATATCTTCTGCAATTCCCCAGCGAACTGCCCAAATTTGATTGGAGCATCCATTTCGAGCTCAGCTCGCAGTCTATTAATAGTAACAGACAAAGTTAATCTAACATGTCAAAACCTTTCCTAAAGTCTCTACACCCTCTATGTTTTATGTACGAATTTATTCACTCCTTATTCGCCCCGTCTTTCCTTGCTAAAGTACACCCAAACCACGGGGTCGAAAACTGCACCGTCACTGTTAATTTATCCATTCGTTCTATCTTGCCCCACTTTCTTTCCATCTCTAAGAAAAAGCGTTACAAAAACAAACTGTCCACGGGAATAGTTCAAGGACATTTGCACTGGCTAAAATCAATGATGCCATGAAATAAACAAACCGTGACCCAGCACGGCAATTCAAGTCCTAACCCTGACACTCGGCTTGTCGGCCGAAACTCGCGCAAGCATAGCTTTCATGGTAGCATTCCACCGTTCACAGCAGCCATTAGACTGTGGGTGGTATGGAGATGTCAATGTTTGTTTAATTCCGACCAATTCCAAGACTTTCTTAAAAAGCTCAGAGGTAAACTGTGGACCTCTGTCCGATAAAATTTCAACCGGAAATCCAAGACGCGAAAAAATAGTAATAAGGGCTTCAGCCACATGATCGGCTGAAATGTCTTTTAGTGGAATGGCCTCTGGCCAACGGGTTGCGTAGTCAATGACAGAAAGTATAAAGCGATGTCCTCTGTCTGACTTGTGTAGAGGCCCAACTATATCTACGGCAACGCGCTCAAATGGTCTGGAGACCATAGGCATCTCCTGCAGAGGAGCCCGCGATGCTCTCCCTTGAGGAGTACGTCTCTGACATACGTCACATGTCGATACGAACCGGTTTACATCTGCGTAAATACTGGGCCAAAAAAATTGCGATAGTATTCGAGACTTAGTTCTGGCCTTTCCTTGGTGACCTGCCAAGGAAGTGTCATGCGCGAGACGAATAATGTCGCGACGAAAAGATCTTGGTACTACCAGCTGCATAACGGCCTCTCGCTTATTCCGAAAATTACGATATAATAAGTCATCTTTAATAAGAAACTTAGACGTATCCGGCGCTGTAGGATCAACTTTAGTAAACAAATGTTTCAATGTGGGGTCTGAATGTTGCTCATCATGGAATGCACTAGACGTTATGTTTACTTCAATAGTAGGGTTCCTTAATGCACTGTCTGCTCGTCGAGTCGATTGTAGGCGTGTTGTCGCACAAGCAACACTCTCATCCTCAGTCCAAATTTCCAAGTTACCGATAGGAAACTTATTTACTTGAGGTACATTCCCTATGATTACATCAGCCACTGGATTAGGCAGTACACATGCAGTAACAATACCTGTGAGAAAAGGTGTATCAATATAAACTTCTGCAAGACGGAATCGCTCTACAGATCCGCCAAAAGTGATACAAGTTACATCCTTATCCAAAAATTGTGTTGGACGGACTAGTGACTGTCGAACGCCGATAGTCGTGCATCCGGAGTCACGTAGAACGGAAGCGCGAATCGCGTTCACGCGGCCCTGGTAAATTGTTAATTCACCCAGTTCATGTAGGGCAGACATGACTGGAATAGCTTTTGATTGTCATGAAGATTCAGAATGACCGTCAGTCTCATAAGGTGTAGATTTAACAGAGCAGGCATTTGCCGCTTCCATTTTCACGTTACAAAATTTTTGTATGTGGCCTACCCTATTACACCTAAAACACATAATACGATGAGGATCGTTTCCACGATAAGGAAGACTCTGCGGTCTATCATAATCATGATTATTATCAAAATGCACTCGTCGCGGCGGTCCCTGAGGCCGGTTATATTGTTGGCCTGGATAGTTGCCACGATAATATGGGCGAGGCTCGTAAAAAGAATAGCTCTGGTATCCTCGACGCGGGGATAAATTACTTCGATTCGGAAAATCCCTCTGTCTAAAAAAAGGCGGCTCTGATTGAGAGCGCGGATTTGGGGCCTGACGACGAGTCGGCCTTGAACGATCGTGTCCGGTTGGCGCTGCTTTGCCCACGTTGGCATAACACGGTGCTGTAGTTGAAGGCTTTGCCAAAGGACGATTTGGGTGGGCGGACGCATAACGTTCCGCGCACAATGTGATTTCTTCAGAGGATGTCGGTGCCCTCTCTTTAAGGTGGGCAACCAAATCGGAATGACATGCCGTATAGATTTGGTCTTTTAAGACCAAATCATAAAGTTGGAAATAATTTCCGGTAGTCACATTCGCGAGTTTGATCCAGCGATCTAAGTAATGTTTCAGCCGATTCACATAAGTTGAGAAATTTTCAGATGGCTCAGGTTTACATGCGCGAAATCTCTGATGAAAGCCATCCTCGGTATGCTGGAATCGCTTAAGTAGTGCTGTTTTAAGCTTGGCATAGTCGTTGGCATCCTCTACTTTGAGGCTATGAAATACTTCTAGAGCCTTACCTGTTAGTAAATTAGACAGGCATGAACTGTACATCGCCTGCTGCCATCCGACGCATTTAGCGTGTAGCTCGAACCGATGCAAATATGCGTCGATCCGGTCGAGTTTTTCATTAAACGTCGGAAGTTTTGGTTTTGTAGCATATGTATTGCTGGCAGCAGCGGGGGCTATAAGCGATTCTCGCTCTAGTTTCTTTATTGCGAGTTCATGCTCCCTTTTTTCCCTCTCTACAGCCTCTTTTTCTCTTTCTCTTGCTTCTTTTTCTCGTTCTCTTTCTCTTTCCTTTTCTCTCTCTCTTTCCTTTTCTCTTTCTCTTTCTCTTTCTTCTTTTTCTCTCTCTATTTCTCTTTGTTCCTTTTCTCTCTCTCTTTCTTCTCTTTCTTTTTCTCTTGCTGCTAACCGATCCTCACGGTCTCGGTCTTGCTGTACTTGTCGTTCGCACCACGAGGCGCGTTCTTCTTCTGGTATACCCAGAGCCTTGGCAGAGTCAATGTATTTGAGAAACTCGGCCATAATGTGTATTAAAATCTGTTACCCGTATAGATTCGTATAGAATCAAAAGACTGGCACGCCAATGTGTGCACAATTAGTAAGTATTTACCTACTGTTACGGTATATCGCGGTATCAATTATATTATCTCCAACAGTTATTCTCTGTCAATATTAATCCAGTGTCCTATGTTACCACTGCTTCGTGAAAAGAACGTTCTATCTCTCTCTGTAAATTACAGGCAGTGTCACTTCCACTGCAAAAATTTTATCTCTCTCTCTGAATATGAATACTAGTAAGGCAGTGCCGTCTATCCGTTGCTCCCACTGCAATAAAATATATATATATCGCCTTCAATGCGACAAATCAGTGTCTTGAGTGATCACTCTCAAAATTTATGTCTCTCTCAACGCGACGAACCAGTGTCCTCTGTTATCACTGTCAAAAATGAATCGCTCTCTCAATGCGATGAATCAAAAATATATCTCTCTCTCAACGCGACAAATTTGCAATATCTCTCTCTTCTTAAAACGCGCACACGCAGTGTCTTCTGTTACCACTGCAAAATTATTCTCTCTATATTCGACGTGAAATTATCACGTGATCAAAAATTTATTATCTCTCTCTCTCTCACATATCAATACCAGATTACAATTCAACGTGGTTTTAGCACGTGAAACACCTCAGGCATATATTGTAAACATAGCAATGTTAGTATACTAGTTTAAAGTTTATAAGGAAAGAAAAAAAAAAAAAGAAATACACTAACAGGACGCTAGACTCACAAGAAAGACGAACGATAACAGACCCTACAAGTCCTAACTTATGTTACAGAAAGTTTAAGAAAAAGACAGGAGAGACATCTTCCTAAAAAAATGTAAGGAAGCAAGAGAAACGCCACAATCTATACGAATAATGGATCCCTAATAGAACTATTCACAGTGAAGCAAATCCCCCCGAGTTATCAATAGCCACCAAGGCACTCCAATATCCTTCGTAATGGCAAAGAAGATATGCTATACTATGATCCCAACCAACCTCCCGCTCTTAAACTAAACATATAGTAAATGGAAAAAAGCCTGGAAACACAGAGCGGAAAGTACCTCCTCAAGACTGACAAACAGATGGTTCACTTAACTTTCTTTTGAGGAATTCAGATGGTAATGTCCTCAAACCATAGCTCGTTCCAAGCCGCAAAAAAATGTGTTTCTGTCACAGGTAGATCTCTAAAGGTGAATGGTGTCCCTCGCCGGTGTCGTCGGGTCAATGGGATGATGAGCTCACCATATGAAATTGAAGCAAAATGTTATATTAATACAAATTGCCTAATCGTAAAATAAAAAGGACCTGAAATCACAATGTTATAACAGTACAATATTAACTAATGGAATAAAATGCAATAGGTTTTAGAATAATTTATGTAAATGGCATGGCGTTATTTAAGTTCTTTAAGGGGTCCCTCTCCAGTGTTACGAGTCTGGTTTGGGTTATAGTGTTACGACTGCATTTAAAAATCGAGAGGTAGTTGAGTTACTCTTTCATACCATGCCACATATACTAATACAATTCGAATAAGTTTTTATCAACAGACCTGCAGGGTCACAAATTTATTTACCTTAAAATCCCCTAACAAATTTTGTCTAGATTTCTTACATATTAAAAAGACAACATCAGCAGCATCAAATGAAAATTCAATAATATGACACTAGAAGTCTCCTCTAGATTTCTATAAGATTATATCATTCTGACTCACTAACAATTTAAATATGAATTATCTATCTCTCAGATATAGTCTGCCTACTATCTATCAAGCAATATTCTCATGTCTCTGGCGACAATGACATCTCAGCTAATTGTGCCTACCGCGTATAATGGATCAACTCGTTAATACAAACTGACGTAGTTAAGTTAGATCTACTCTAGGATGGGCTAGCAATCCCCAGCCTCATCCAGACAAATCAATTCAATTTACAGACGTGTATGCCAAACATTCATACTAGATCTAGTTGCAAGTTAATATACATCGTTGTCTTGCATTCTTGGTTCGCACTTCTAGCAGATGAGGCAAGCCTGTCTTACTGGAAAAATTACTTTCAGCTTCTCGTTCATTGTTGAATCAGTAGACAAACACTTACACTTGGTCCCTGATACGGAATCAGGGAACAGTAGGCAACAGCAGTGGGTAAATCATACTTGAGCATATGGCTCCCTCTTAATGCCTATAATGGACATAGACATAAAAATAACAGTCTTCTGATTCTTCTGGCAGAATCACGCCGACACCTGCACAGATGGAATTTTCTGCATGGAGTCCTGACCATAGTAATGGCTACGCTTATATACTGTGCGGCCTGCTGCAAATTACCGTCCAAATGCCTAGCTTTGATTAGTGCATCCATTTCGAGCTCAGCTCGTAGTATTAATAGATCTACATGGAAGTCGGTCACGGCCTTGTACTAGAACAGACAAGGTCAAATTAACATGTCAAAACCCTTACTAAAATCTCTAAACCCTCGTGCTTTCTACGTTTTATGTACGAATTTACTATCTCCCTTATTCACCCCTTCTCTTCCCCTGTTAGAGTTCATCAAAATCACGGGGTCGAGAATTGCACCGTCACTCCTAACCCATCCATTTATTCTATCTTGCCCCACTTTCTTTCCATCTCTAAGAAAAAGTGTTACAAAAACAAACTGTTCACGAGAACAGTTCAAGGACATTTATGCTGGCTATGGTCAACGAGACCGCGAAAAAAACAAGTCGTGACCCAGCACAACATTTATAGTATTAACCTTGACAACAGGAATTTGTTGATTCTCGTGAAGGAAGTGGTCCGAATCTCTGTGAAATTTCCTTTTATTATTCAAGTGGACTGCGACGGTTTTCTGTGGAGAAACTCAAAGCCTTTTGAATCTGCCCACCTCTGGACGGTGTTGAGATGCAGTTTCCGCTCTTCTTCCAACTAACCCGGGGGCCCCTGTAGCAGATGAGAAAGTCGTCTACGTGCAAGGAGCAGTCAAAAAAGCGTTTTAGTAATTGAATTAATTTTAATATTAAATAGGCTGGGAGATAAAATAGAGCCCTGGGGGGCTCCCTGCTCTTATCAAATGGATCAGAGAGGGTGGAGTTCACCTTCACCTAGAAGGAACTGACACTAAGGAAATTAAGGAGAAAGACCTGCAGGTTGCCTCGTAGTCCAATTCCGCTTCATCAGCTTGCAAATACAGCTATTGAGAGCTATGGGGCGGTACTTTTTTGTGGTCCGAGTGATAATTCTTTGCCTGGTTTTGGGATAGGAACAATGTTAGCCTTCCTCCAGACGTCCAGGTTTTTTTGAATATGTTTAGTAGACTGATGTGGTGGAGGGGCGGGGGGGGGGGGGGTAGATGTTTTAGAATTTCGTTATATATCTGATCGGGGCTAGGTGCTGTGTGACTGACTTCGCTCAGACTGGCTATCAGTTCTCCAGTTGTATAAGTTTCACTGTAGGAAAGAGAATCTAAGGTTGAGAAATTAAGAGGCATTTTGTCATCTTTGATTTTGAAATTTTGGAAGGGGGCCGAGTTAGCCGCAAACGATGAAGCTAATTTGTTTGTGGCATCATTTTCCTCTTCCGTGAGATAGCTGTCTTGCTTTTTCAGCTGACCGATATCAGAGTTGCTAGCACAGCCTTTAATTTTTTTTATGGTTTTCCAAATGTTCTTAAGTGGGGTGTCTATTGATCTGGGATATAAAATTTCTCCACCAGTTCCTCTTGCTTTCCTTGATCATCCTACGGGCTTTGGTCATGCTCTGGGAATTTGGCTTGCCTTTTAATTCTCGGAAGGTTTTTTCACGGGCCTCAGTGACCAGCTTGCAGTCTTCCGTGAACCATGGTTTGTCTTGATATTGAACGGCAGAGGTCCTGGAGAAACTCCTGGAACTGCCCTAATGCGTCCATTTTGTTGGGAGTAATATTGGCCGCCTGCATTTTACATCAAACTCTGTCCAATCGGCTTCGGCAAGGTTCCACCGGGTCGACTGGACTGCTGGCTAAAGATGGTTGGGGGTGAGACGGATCGGGATGTGATCTTATCCAAGAAGGTTGTTCGGGACAGACCACGAGCAATCTAAGGAGAGTTTCGGATGGATGAATGTGAGGTCTATATTGGTTAGGCTGCTTGTAGATTGATGACTATAAGTTGGGGGTTTGTCATTTAGAAGTAAAATGTTTGTCTCCGAAAGGAGCTTCTCCGTAGCCTTACCTCGGGAGTTGGCCATGGTGCTGCCCCAGACGGGACTGTGTGTGTTCAAGTCTCCCATAGTAATATAATATATGGGGAAGGAAGTCGTTGGATAAGATTTGTAAGGTCAGTTTTAGAGAAAGGAATAGACGGTGGGAGGTCTTATATAGAGTATAGAGTGAAGGGTTTACTAACTGTGAGCCTTACAACTACAGCTTGGAGGTTGGTAGTTGTCAACTAGTGGATTTACCACTTTACTACTAAAGTATATGGTTCGACTGCAATGAGAGGGACTAAATCACACTCGCAAACACACACAAGCAAGATACTAATTCAACGAGAGTAGTAACACTATGGGTCAGGCCTGCAGGGCCGCAATAATTTATTCTAGGATTAAAAAGAATATAAAAACAAGTTATAGGTTTGTGAAATCTAGAGCAATTGCAAATCAAGAATATGATAAAATTATAGATTTAAATCCAACTGCTTACACGGATAACTCCCCACTGCTGTTAATAATTTCCATTCACGTAGTTTAAGTGGATAACTGTTATAAGATCAATCCATCAGTAAGTTACAGATCTCACTGTCTAAGGACCTAAACTCTATGGTAATTATGGCAATACAATCTCAATATGAAGTAGATATCTAGATCTAAAGGTCCTGGCGCTTAACTAGTTCCAAAAAGACACAATGCAATTCTAACAATTACTAAACTCTCCAAATAGATACACGTAAATTCCATTCACACAAACTTCACTCCAAACGTTCTATTATGGAAAATAATTCGTCCCAGGTGGCAGCTCTTGAAAGCACACGTCCTGTAACCCAGGTAGAACTCCTGGTGGACACATCTAGATCTAGTTGGTAATCACAATCAACCAAGGAACGTATCATTGCTCCTAGTCAGTGCAATGACCCAAATAAATCCAATACAGGCATGAACAAGTTGTACTGGGACATGAGCTATCTTTCTCTTGCTTAGCTCCTTCGTCAAGTACAGTTTTAAGCATTGTTTGTCTACGGACTTTTCTGCTCTAGTGGAAAAGATCTAAAAGCACTGAAACACCTCACGATTAGGTTGCAACCATCGTATGTGTCTAAATAGTACTCCATCCGACGAGCTCTTTTATATGGGGTCATTGCCCCAGCTAAATTCTTACGCTGCCTCATTACTCATTGACCTGATTGGTCAGTTTGTCTCCACTCTGCAACACGGGAACCAAGGCCAAGTAGGTTTCCAGAAATAGCCTTTAAATAAAATTAAATCTGCCAATTTCATTGGTCAGATACTGCAGACTGCAGCTCTAACCCCCATTGCTCCAGACTAGGTCAACTGGCTAGACGTGGTGCGTCTGTCAACAACAACACCCTTGGCAGTTCCCTTTCCAAAACTTTGGTTCATGATGTCAGCTGTGTACGCGACGTCTCAATGAAACAAACAACTTTCTTGACCCACAACTATATTTTGGGGACTAACTTAGCTCATGACAGTAGTTAATTGGACAGGTATGTGGAGAATTTTCTGTTTTATTGAGATGGAAGTTCTTCTGTTTTTGCCCGTTGGTACCTCTGGCAAAGCAGCGGTAGGCTGCGTTGTTTCTGCTGGGTATTGGTGGTAATTTTGTTTTATTTCGGGCAAACTGCTGCTGGCTGGTGTATAGACCTCAGCTGCTGCAGTTCTGCTACATTTGCCTTAAGGCCTCTACAGTCCATTGAATTAGTGTATTATTTGGGCTAGTCAGTTGGATTTTCTTGGTGTTATTTGTGGATTTCACCCCGACCCTTAGGTCGTTAAATATTTCCGTGGGGAGTTCTGGGGGGGGGGGGGGAAGGGGGCAGTCTTTGGAGACGGAAAGGTGTGGGTCGGGGGGGGGTGAGATCTTTGAAGGGAGAGAGGAATCGGGGAGGACTGGGGAGTCTGGAATGGTTGGGGGTGGGAATGGGGGCCTTTGGAGGGGGAGGTGTACGTTTGGAGGAAGGGGTCGAAGGCAAGGATGCATCCTCGTCCTCCAGATTTGCTAGGGTCCAAACTTCTATGAAGTTCCTGTTACTGGGAAACAATTACTAGGTTTTGTCTTATTGTCTCTGTTGGATTCATTCTTTATTTCGTTCGTTTTCGTCTTTGTTACTGCAGCTTTGGACAGTGGAATTTGCTGTGGTGTCGCGTCTGCTGCTGCACGATTGTGTTCTGGTGGACTTTTTTGTTGCCGAGATTTTCACAGGTGAAGATCTCTAGGCAGTAGCAAATATCACTGGCAGTGCTGTTTTCGGTTGCATGGCAATGACTGTGTTTCTCGCCTGCGTAAAAGTATCTCTGTTTTAGGGCCTGTACGCTTGAATGGCTGTCTCCTCCAGTCATTTCGGGTCGCTCTTGTCAAAGGCCGTATGGTTGTCTGGACAATTTGGACATTTGTATGTTCTTTGCTACCGCAATGGGTACAAACTGCCACCTCGACGTTGGCGCGAGGCTTTATTGTATCAAACATCAGGATGATAGAGTTGGTTTCAATCAGCTGTTCTCCTAGATGGATTTTAATACGCCGGGCTTTCGAGACTCCTTCGACGTTGTCTGCAATGTCTGCCTCACTTTCTCCGTCCACTTTACGGGTGAGAATGACGTCACTTGAACTGTTCACTATTCTGTTTGGCTGAACATTGGCTGGCACACTGATGAACGACGTCTAATCAAGCAGGTTGAATGGGTGTTGTTTCTTGTTGCATTCCACCAGCATTTAGCCAGGTTTCATTTGATTAACCGATTTCGATTCTTTGCCGATGTTTTGCAGAGTTTTATGAATAACCAAGACGCTCAGCTTTCAAAGCTTTATGTCATGGTCTTTGCTACTGATCACCAAGAAAGGTGACCAGGCCAATGGGACTGGTCTATTGCGCGCGCCGGAGTATCCATCTGCTCCTCTTGCCTTCGTTTTTTCAAATCGGGACTTCGGGAAAGGTCGGAAGATGAGACAATTTCCATGAGATTTCATCACTGGGGCTCCCCATCCTCCATCGGGTCCAACAAGAAGACAGACTATGCCCAGATAGCCAGAGTTCTTGTGCCAGGGCTAATCCAGACACACTTCTCACAGGTGTTCATCCTGCCAGGATTGGACCGGCTGTCGAATTGCAAAAGAATTCGGGCCTAACCTATTGAGTGGTATGAGCTAAACCACCCTTCTGTCTTAGGTGAAGGCCCCTCAAAATGGCGCGCTGGTGGAGGTCCGCAGACGTGTCCACTTTAGCCACCGAAGTCCCATTCTTCCCCATTACTGGTGCCAACTCACGGTCAACAAGATGCCCACAGTGTGGGGAGAGCTAGGGTTGTCCTATCGCTGCTAGGCCGGGAACCACTCGGCGGTGAAAGGAAAGACGAAATGAAAGAGCGATAGAAGACAAAAGAGAGGAAAGGATGGACAAAGGGTGTCACCCAAGGGCTGTTCAGAGGTGCCAGCCCCTAGTCATACCCCACCTTTCGTGGGGATGTGCCCTTGCAGGTGGGGGCAGTGGGCCTATTACAATGCCCTGACACACGCGGGTTCCAGAGCCCCGTTAGTCGGAAGTTCCGGGTTGAGCCGGGATGGTCTTCACCGTTAAAGTAACGGCCCCTTAGGACAAGCCCACACTGTAGTTCGCACAGTCCCAGCATTCTCCTACTTCGTACGTTAGTATCTCCCATGTACGAGAGGTTGGATTTATGGGAGACTTTCGATATGGAAAACGTATCACAAAAGAAACAATAATTTCACAAAGTAAGGGCCAGAACTGAAAAATATGAGGTAGCAGAGGGCAGGTGAGGAATCATAAAATGATCTCCCCACCATAATAGTAAGGTCCCTGGCCCTTTTGTAATATCTCAGTAAACTCACCCACCGCACCTCCCACCCCGAAACCACCGATTTTTTCTGAAATATAACAGAAAGCTCACGTCTGTCACAAAATGCCGCCATCTCAACTTCCTCACCAAATGACTTCTTAAAAATGTTAACACTTCTGATTTTGATTTGTGTTCGACTTTTTCCGTCGACATAATTATGTTTCCAAGAAAAAGGGTAAATGGTAAATTAAATTGTAAATGGGTCAATTACAAATGATTTCAACAAGTTGTGAAGTTAAGGAGGGGGTTGCACGTGTGTTTTATGTTTATTATTATCATTATTATTTCCTTTTTACAGCTATGTTAATTAATTAATGTTCAATCAGCGCCAATGTAGGCCAGTTAATTTGCTTGGCAGGCAGTAGGTTGCCAATGTCTGGCTCAGATTATGTGTGCATTTATGTGATAGAACTAAAATAGCATTATTCACAAGACTCGTAGTGGTGTAATGGTACAGTGAATGCGTCTAGTAGTGGCTCAGAAATCTGAAGGAATTAAAACTTCAGAACGTAGTTCTCGCATCAAAAAAAAATAATGCTGATTTTAATCCAAGAGACCTCGTGACCATTTTATATCTACAAAACATGTGTAATGGTACAGTGAAAGCGTCTAGTAGTGAGGGATTTAAACTTCAAAACGTCGTCCATGCATAAAAAAGGTATGCTTATTTTAAATCCAATAGGGCTAATGACCATTTTATATCCACAAAACATGGTTATATATAAAGGACATAATAATATATATGTCAAAATGAAAAGAAACAAGATACATTGTGATACATTTGGCTTATTTGGATCCGTTGCGTTGAGATGGAAAATTATAGTCATGTCTAGAGGCCACAAGAGGTCATTGGATGATCCAGTTAAAATAATTATTTACTGAGCCTAAGTAAATGTGATTTTAACAAACATTGAAAAAGGAACGAATTTTGTTATGAGAAAATGAAGGTGCAGCTGTGCAATAATTCAATAATCGGTCATTAATCGCCCATTTCATGCTAGTCGATTAGTGATTACTTTTGTGATAAGCAATGGACACTTATCAAAATACTCAGCAATATGCGCAGTTCAATTTTGTTTTGTTTTTTCTCTCATGCCCATCCAGAGCTCTACACAACTATTTCAAATAATAAATAATAATAATAATGGATGGCATTTATATAGCGCATATCCATTACAAAAATGCTCTATGCGCTTTACAGAAACATGTCAAAAAATACATGGGTAAACTCACACACACAACCCACATTGATACACACATAATAATAATAATAATAGATAGCTTTTACATAGACTAGAAACTCTCATACAAATGACATTTTAACATCCTTTTAAACTGTGAAAATACTTGCGAACTGCGGACATCTAAAGGAATCTCATTCCACACCCTGGGCCCAACATGGCTGAAAGCCCTTTCACCAAAACTTTTTAGGTTCACTACGGGTACTTTTAGTCTAAGGTTGTCAGAAGATGATCTTAATGCTCTTGCAGGGCGATGCAGTTCTATAAGTTCTGAAATATACTCTGGCGACATGTTGTTGACACATTTATAACAAAATAAAGCCAATTTATATTTTATTCGCTGCTCAATAGGTAGCCAGTGGAGCTCCTTAAATATTGGTGTTATGTGATCTATCCTTTTTCTTCTTGTTATTAGTCTTGCAGCATTATTTTGGATTAACTGAAGCTTATTGATTTTACTTTTTGGAAGACCACTTAGCAGTATGTTACAATAGTCCAGCCTAGAGAGAAACAGCGATGTTACAAGCTGTTTTGTTACTTCAGTAGTTAGGCAGTGCCGTATACTGCTGATTTTCCGTAACTGGAAATTAAGATTCTTACACAGCTGACTAATAAATGGTGACATTGACATCTCTGCATCTAAGATTGTGCCCAGATCTTTTACTTTACTTGTCATTTTAATAAGATGGCCATTTACATTGAGATCTGGTGGATTGATTTTTTGTTTTGGATTCGTTATGAGTATAACTTCTGTTTTCTCATCATTTAGTTTTAGCTTATTATCATCCATCCATTTCTTAACTTCTTGTATGCAATGCTCCATTGTTTTTATCGTATCATCTAGGTTTTCAAGATCACATGCTTTATATATTTGGCTATCATCAGCATATTGGTGGTATTGAAGATCATATTTTCTGAAAATATCAGCAAGAGGTTGGGTGTATAATGTGCAAAGAATTGGGCCCAAAACAGAACCTTGGGGTACCCCAAAATTGAGTGTTTGGACATTAGAACAACTATCATTGACTCTCACACATTGTTTTCTATTTGAAAGATAGGACTGAAACCATGACAGTGCATTTCCTGCAATACCAAAGGTCTTTTCTAGACGATGTAATAGAATGTTATGATCTAAAGTATCAAAGGCAGCAGACAAGTCCAGAAGTACAAGAATACATACTCTTTTGTTATCGAGCTCTAGAAGAATATCATTCACTACTCTGAGGATAGCAGTCTCAGTACTGTGGCCCTTTTTGTATGCCGACTGGAATATCTCATTCAAGTTATTTATTTCAATGTGCTCCATGATTTGTTGATGACAGTTCAAGTACAGATTATGAAAACCGTTGTTATCAATTACCCAATCGCTCATAATAATGATATAAATAGATAATTATGAACATTCTGAGTCACCATCATCGTACCACTAATAAAGAGTCCTATGATTATAAACACAACGACATCTTTTGTCATCATAACCTCATCAACCACCATTTAGTGATAACTATTCAGATTCCCAGTTAACATCAAAGATTTAAGATATCTGAAGTTTCGTTGCCTTTTCTTTTCTACTTTAAATCAAAATTATAACAACTACAGTAAAAACAAGAACAGGAAATCTTGAACAATAAGATCTTCAACAACGACAACAACAAAATTCAAAAACAACATCATCAACAACATAACAAAAACAAGAACAACATCAAGAACATCGACAACAAAAACATCAACAACTCCAACTGCAGCAAAAATAACAACAACAACATGAACAACACATTAAGGCAACAATGAGAACTACAGAAACCGACACAAGAGCTGCAACAAGTACAATAACTACAATATATGGCCTTTAGCGTCTTTACAGACGGTCTTAGCAGCTAGAATATTCACTTTCACTTTGACTGACAGCTTCTCTCGTGGCTTATTCTACCAATGTTTGACCCGAGAGTGCGATGGCAGTGATTGCAGGTCAGTCTTTTGGGTTCACTTTGGCGCGTGTTTTCATTCCGCCTCTGTCGTTTTGTCAGGTATGTTTCTTTTGCCTTGAAGTCTATTGCGAGCGTGGCACTGCGCAATTTTTGTCTCCATCTGCTTCGATCACTTGCAAGGTTCTCCCATTCATTGGGGTCGATGTTGAATGCTTTCATCGTGACCTTGCAAGTGTCTTTGAATCGCAGATGTGGCCTACCTCTGGGTCGGTTGCCAGTAGCAAGTTCCCCGTAGAGAATTTGTCTGGGGATGCAATCATTTTCCATACGGTGGAGATGTCCAAGCCACCGCAGTCTTTTTTTGCCTAGGAGAGCCTGAGTTGATGGAATGTTGGCTCGGCTCAGAACTTCGATATTTGAGATCCTGTCTTGCCACTTGATCTTGAGAATTTTGCGTAGGCAGCGCAGGTGGAAGGAGTTGAGGGATCTTTCATGTTTGGAGTAGGTGGTCCATGTCTCTGAGCCATACAGCAGGGTGCTTAGGACGCAAGTTTGGTACACGAGTACCTTTGTTTTGATGGTCAGCTTGCTATTGTTCCACACCCTTTTTGAGAGTTTGCCAAAAGCTGTGGCCGCCTTTCCTATTCTGGCATTTATTTCAGTTGTTAGGTCTGTGCTACCACTGATGGTTGAGCCTAGGTAGCAGAATTTTCCCACTTGCTCCAGAGGAGAGCCATTCAGCATGATTGGGTTGGGGTTTCTCAAGCCTTGTGTCAAAACTACAGTTTTTGAGACACTGATCCTTAGCATGAATTTGTCACAGGCTTTGGCAAGGCTATTGATGAGAGCCTGGAGCGTGGTTTCATCGTGGGCCACGATTGCAGCATCATCTGCGAAGAGGAGCTCTTGTAACATAATATGCTCTGTACGAGATTTTGCTTTTAGTCTGGCAACATTAAAAATGGAGCCGTCCACTCTGGTGTTAATAAGTACTCCACCTGAACATTGACCAAAGGCATTCTTGAGTAGGGCTGCAAAATATATACCAAATAAGGTAGGAGCAAGAACACATCCCTGCTTCACACCGCTGTTTACAGCAAATGAATTGGATGTGCAGCCCTCAAAGTTGACACATGCCCTCATGTCAGTGTGGAAGGATGCAATAAGTTTTAGCAATGTTGGTGGACAGCCTATGGATTTAAGGAC
Source organism: Onchidella celtica (assembly GCA_963931925.1). NCBI lineage: Eukaryota > Metazoa > Mollusca > Gastropoda > Systellommatophora > Onchidiidae > Onchidella > Onchidella celtica. The sequence continues at coordinate 50,275,958 of OZ007579.1, forward strand.
TGCATACAGGCCAGATCGGCTTACGGTGTCGAAAGCCTTTGTTAGGTCCACAAAGCATGTTATAAGCGGCCTATTTTGTTCTTTACATTTTTCTTGGATTTGCCGAAGTGCAAATATCATGTCAATAGTTGATCGTTTGCTTCGAAAGCCACATTGTGTTTCTGGTAAGACTTTTTCCGCCAGTTGTTGAAGGCGGCAGAGGATGACGCGAGCAAAAGCCTTTCCAGTAATGCTGAGGAGGGATATGCCTCGATAGTTGTTGCAGTCGCCTTTGTCTCCTTTGTTCTTGTAAAGTGTGACAATTTTGGCGTCTCTCATATCATGTGGTATCACGCCTTCTTTCCAACACTGCAGTAACAGATTATACAGGTGTGGTAATAGTGGGCCTTTTAGGTCTTTTAATACATCTGCAGGAATGTTGTCACTTCCTGTGGCTTTTCCAGCAGACAGGTGGTTGATTGCATTGGAAAGCTCGACTAAGGAAGGTTCAGCGTCAAGTTCGGCCATTATTGGCAGTTTTTGGAGGTGTTCCTCAAAATCTGGTGGAATATTTTTCTCAGTTGAATACAACAGAGAGTAATGCTCTACCCACCTATTCAGTTGTTCATTTTTATCTGTGATGGGTTCACCATTTACAGACTTAAGTGGGGCGCTTTTGGTGATGATTGGCCCAAGAGCTACTTTCATCTGACTAAAGGCGGTTTTCATATCTCCCTTTTCATTTGCCTCTTGTATGCTGTTACACAAGTCTGTCCAGTATTTGTTGGCGCAACGTCTTACCTCCAGCTGAAGTTTAGCTTTTGCATTTTTCAAACAAGTTTTTGTACTCTGATTGCAATTTTTGTTATACTCATTGAAAGCAGATTTCTTTTGCTCAATGAGAGGTAGGAGAATTTCGCTGTTCTGGGCTACCCAGTCGTTGTTTGAAACTTTATGCTGTCCAAAAGACTTGATGGCACAGTCATGAATTTTTGAACTGAGAGTGTTCCATGTTTCATCTACCGAGTCACATTGGGTGACATTGTCCATGCTTTCAGCAAATAACTTTTCAAATGACTTTCTATTTGATTCATCTCTGATTGCTGTTACATTGATCTTAGGGATTGAAGGGGCTTTTGATCTGTATATTTTCTTGGCCGAAATTTTGATTTTGCTGACTACCAGTGCATGGTCGGTGTCACAGTCAGCACTGTGGAGGGAACGAGTTATTTTTATACAGCCCAAACTCTTCCTCCTTGAGAGAATAAGATCTAATTGATGCCAATGGCCAGACCTGGGATGGCGCCATGATGTTTGTTACAGTGGAGGTATTATAGTGGACTAGACATGAATCAACAGTCTTATGATTCTTCAGGCAGAATCGTGCCGACGCCTGCACAGATTGGAATTTTCTGTATGGAGTAATGGACATAGGTATGGCTACGCTTTTATACTGTGCAGCCACCTGCAAATTACCGTCCAAATCCCTAGATTTGATTGGTGCATCCATGCGAGCTCATCTCGCAGTATTAATATATTCTACGTGGGAGTTGGTCACGGCCTTGTACTAAAAACAGACAAGGTCAATTTAAAATGTCAAAACAATTACTGAAATCTTTAAACCCTCGTGCTTTCTACATTTTATGTACGAATTTCTGAACGCGACTAAGCGTCTTAAACTATCTATCCTTATTCACCCCTTCTCTTCCCTTCTAAATGTTCATCAAAATCACGGGGTCGAGAATTGCACTGTCACTCCTAACTTATCCATTTATTCTATCTCGCCCCACTTTCTTTCCATCTCTAAGAAAAAGTGTTTCAAAAACAAACTGTTCACGAGAACAGTTCAAGGACAATTTACGCTGGTTATAATCAATGAGACCGTGAAAAATCAAGTCCTCGCAAGTCGTGACCCAGCACGACAATTATAGCATTAACCCTGACAATGTTCTTTGGACAGCCAAAGTAGTACAATAACTACAACTGCTACAACAATAACAACAGGAACAATAACAACAGGAACAATAACAACAACAATATCAACTGGTAACGAGCGAGACGGACATTGAATGTTATGATTTTAACAATAACATTTTTATTTACTTTCTAGTCTACACTCAAACACTCACACACACACACACACACACAATACACACACGCACATTCACGCAGAAAGAGAAAGAGAAAGAAAAAACTGTAAACAGAATATTTTCACCGATATTTTGTTCCGGACATTCATTAAATTAGTGATGAACTGGCCAAACGTCCGTTATAGGATACATTCTCTTTATAACATTCTCTATTTCATTCCTGAATCAAATTCTACCCAAACTCATAATCGGCGGCGCCGTCGGCAGGAGCTCAGTTAGTCTATCTATATCAATATTCTGACATGTCTGGCATCCAGCGCTTCTCTCTCAGTCAGACCATTGCCATTACTTGCTGCATCACGAGTTTCGTAAGGATCATCAAATTGGCGTTCTTGGTCGTGAACAGGGACGCCTGAGACCTGCACCATCACACATGCTACAAGTATAGCCAACACAATCATATTTTTCATTTTGTTTTTCTCACTCTGTGGATGACAAACAACGATATGACCAGGGATGGTTTGTGTTGTCATGAAGGTTCAAACTTCTCCAGGAAAAAAATAGAACTTTGTCTAGTTCCCGCGGTTTGACGAGTTTTACTTTCCTTTAAATTGCAATGAAGCTTTAGTTGAGACGAGTTTGTCGTGAAATCAGGATTCACCAGGCAAACACTTCATTTAGTGTAATATCTAGTCCGCAGTCTGGTCCACCTCAACCACCAGAATCCCATTCTCAACCATTACAGGTCGCACCTAACGGTCAACAAGGTGCCCACATTGTGGGGAGACCTAAAGAGGTCCTATCGCTGCTATTAATTGAACCTCTCGGCGGTAAAGGGAAAGACGAAAGAGAAGAGGGATAGAAGACAAAAGAGAGAAAAGGATAGACAAAGGATGTCACCAAGGAGCTATTGCGAGATGGCAGCCCCTGAGTCACACCTCACCTCTGGTGGCGGCAATGGGCCTATTATAAAGCTCTGATAACCTTAACAGTTACCGTAACGGTCCTTGGGACAAGTCGACACTGTAGTTGGCAATGTCTCAGCATCCTCTTACTTCGTAGGTTAGTTTCTCCCGTGAAATGGACGAGAGGTTGGATTTATGGGAGACTTTTGATATGGAAAACGAATCAGCAATTAAACAGTAATTTTTTCACACTGTAAGGGCCAGAGCTGAAAAACGTGAGGTTGGAGAGGGCAGGTGAGGCATCATTAAAATGGTCTCTCCAATATAATAGTATGGTCCCTGGCCCTTTTATAATATCACAGTTAACTCCCCCCCCCCCCCCCCGTATGTCTGTATTATAACCAAAAGGTCTTCTCTGTCAGAAAATGCTGCCACCTCCCCTCCCTATCCAAATGACTTCTTAAAAACATTAACACTTTTGATTTTGATTTGTGTTCGACTTTTTCCGTCTAAATAATTATGTTTCTAAGAAAAAGGCTAAATGGTAAAGTCATTTTTAAATGGGTAACTTTCAAATGATTTTGATCAGTTGTTGGGGGAAGGAGGGGAGTGCACGTGTGTTTTATATATATTATGATTATTACTATTATTATTATTATTATTATTATTGTTATTATTATTTGCTTTTTACAGCTCTGTTTAATAAATAATGTTCAATCAGCTTGTTCGGTAGGCCAATTAATTTGTTTGGCAGGCAGTAGGTAGCCTATGTCTGGCTCAGATTCTGTGTGCATTTATGTGATAGCACTAAAATAGCATTATTCACAAGACTCGTAGTGGTGTACTGGTACAGTGAATGCGTCTAGTAGTGGCTCAGAAATCTGAAGAAATTAAAACTTCAGAACGTAGTTCTGGCATCAAAAAAAAATTATGATTTTAATCCAAGAGACCCCGTGACCATTTTATATCTACAAAACATGTGTCAAAATGAAAAGAAACAAGATGCAGCGTGATAAATTTAGCTTAGTTGGAGAAGTTGCGTTTACATGGTATAATATAGTCATGTCTAAGGGCCACAAAAGACCACTGGATCATTCTGTTAAAATAATCGTTTCCTGAGCCTAAATAAAAGTGATTTGAACAAAAATTGAAAAAAGAATGAATATGTTATGAGAAAATGAAGGTGCAGGGTGCAATAATTCAGAAAGTGGTCAGTAATCGCCCATTTCATGCTAGTCGATTAGTGATTACTTTTGTGGTATGTAATGGATACTTATCAAAATGCCCAATCCTGTCGTGCAGTTCAGTTGTTGTTGTTTTTGTTTTCTCATGCCTATTTTAGAGCTATACACAACTCTTCAAATAAGGACAGGTCACGTACAGATTATAAAAACCGTTGTTATCAATTACCCAATCACACATGGCAATGGTATAGATAGATAATTATAAACATTCTGAGTCACCATCATCGTACCACCAATAAAGAGTCGTATGATTATAAACACAACATCTTTTGTCATCATAACCTCATCAACCACCATTTAGTGATAACTATTCACACACACACACATTCACGCAGAAAGAGAAAGAGAAAGAGAAAGGAAAAAAAACATTAAACAAAATATTTTCACTGATATTTTGTTCAGGACATTTATTAAATTAGTGATGAACTGGCCAAACGTCCGTTATCGGATACATTCTCGTTATAACATTCTTTAAAAGATTTTTTGAAGAATCTTCTTAACAGCATCCAAAACCGCAGGCACAACTGCCGATGCGAGGGCAGCTATAGCAGGACCAGCGACCCGTTTGGCATACAGCGCTTCTCTCTCAGCCAGACCATTGCCATTACTTGCTGCATCACGAGTTTCGTAAGGATCATCAAATCGGCGCTCTTGGTCGTGAACCGGGCCGCCTGAGACCTGCACCATCACACATGCTACAAGTATGGGCAAGAGGATCAGATTTTTCATTTTGTTTTTCTCACTCTGTGGATGACAAACAACGATATGACCAGGGGATGGTTTGTGTTGTCATGAAGGTTGAAACTTCTGGAGGACAAAAACAGAACTTTGTCTAGTTCCCTCACTTTGACAGGTTGTACTTTCCTTTACATTGCAATGAAGCTTTAGTAGAGACGAGTTTGTCGTGAAATAAGCCTTCAACATTCAAATACTTCATAACATGTCATTTAACCGTTAAAGTTTGACTGAACAAATGAATAAAGTTTTTTTTGTCCGTTTTGTTTCCGATTTCATTGTTCTTTTTAAAATCTAATTCAAGACTAAAATCAAATCATATGTTTCACACAGTATCCACCTTTGAACTCAAAAGGCTTTTTTGGTAGACCGCCTAAAGTAACCATATTTTGCATGAAGGTTTCAAATACCTTCAAAAAGGTTTCAAATATCCTCTGTCACGAGCGAGTGAGCGAGGATCAATAGTTACGGGGAGAAGGGGGTAGAGTAAGATTAACTCACGGCCCACAATTAATGGAAAGCATGGGATGTTGTGAGTTGGGGGGTTTGGATGAGGCGAGATCGGTGTACTACAAGTCACTGCAAGTTAAGAAGTCCAAGGGGACAGACGTGAAGAAAGCAGTCGGGAGATTGTGTGTTTTCCAGTGATGACTGGTAGGTTGAACTATGATTGATAATTATGACGATTGATGTACTATATTCTCCTATGACCATGATGTAAATAAGTTATATGTGAGGAATGCCAAAGTCATTGATTACTGTGTATAGAGATGTGCGCAATGAGCGATAGATGTAAGTTCGGATCATGGATTCGTAGCGAGTCTCAGTACTGTGTAATACGGTGGAGGTGTGTTACCGTAGAGAGAGTGCAGATGTGTGGTGAGTGAAATGTGGACTGTTGTGTGTACGCTTGATGGTTCGTAATGAGTGGTGAAGTGGATAGTAATTGTATGGTGTTATAGAGATGTAATGTTATTCTTATAGGTGCCGGGGTCGGGCCGTGAGGCTACCCGTGGTGGAGAGACTAAGGCAGGGGATAGGCCAGCATAAGGAGATGCTTGGGTTGAGCAGAAGGCTACCCACAGGCCAGCTTGAGCGAAGCTGTCGCGCAGGACAGTGAGGGCACATTATTCGTGGCAGTCTGGCCACAGACAGGGACGTTATGAATTGAGATATTAATGTGATATTAAGCTATTGAGGTGATATTACGATATTGAGGTGATATTACGATATTGAGGTGATATTGAGATATTGAGGTGAGATCGAGATACTGAGATTAGGTTGAGCAGGAGCCAGTAAGATAGGCCCGCAAGTAATACATACATTGAGGTGAGGCTGAGGCCGGAGTATATTTTAGAAAGTTATTATCGGGTTGTGGACCCGGAGATAGAATGAATGTTGGGAATAACGACCATTGGATGGTATTTAAATTGAATAATGTACTGTATGTAATTGCACGTATATCTTTATTTTTATGTATAATAAATGTGTGAGTCTGTTTGGTTGTTCTGTTAATTGTTATACTTGTTCGTTCGTGATTGTTGTCCTGTCATAATCATTACATCTCCCAGTCTGGGATTTGTTACAGTGGGGGCTCGTCCGTTGTTACAGTCCGTCTAGTTTACCTGTGGTCATTTTGACATTGGGTATTCGTCATATCTAGTTGTATTTCTGTTGTGGTAGGAATTTGTGCTGTTGTCTTTTGTTCGTTGGATGAATGGGAATTTCATGATGATATGATTTATGTATATTTATGAAAATGTATTGATGCATGTATTGCTATAAATATGTACTAATGTGTAATTAAATTTTCAGAGAGACAGTGTGTGTGCCAGCCTGAACAGTCAAGCGGGCCAGAGCTCCGACAGTCGTAAAAGTCGAGTAAAAGTCAACCTGAAAGTTAAGTGAAACTGAAATTTTGTGCCCTGGATTGTGGGCTGTTCCTTTAATCTGTCTTTTTCTCTGTTTTTGCTGTTTTTGTTGTCGTTATAGATTACAAGGGCGGTGGAGTGGGTTTGCTGTGTTGAACTTAGTTTATCCGTTTAAAAAGGTGTGGTAAACTTTGGAACTTCGTTTTTCACAGTGAACAGTTCTTTAGGGCTTTCTATTTGTTTAGTTGTAGCGTCGATATCTTCTCTGTTTCTGCAGGAAGACGTATTCTCTTGTCCCCTCTCTTACCTATCTGTAGATACGTTCTTTTTTTCAGGCTCTGTTCTTGTTCGTACCTTGTAGTGTAATCGGCGTAGTTAGGTTGCATTTTTTTTTCCCAGTATATTTTTCTTTTGTTTAGAAGCCTTTGTTCTAGTCTGGTTCATTGTCCTTGATGTCCTTATGGTCCTTCTTCTGGATTTCCTCATTCTTGTCTTTTCTATTCTTTTTTGTTACCTAATAGTGCTATACGTTTTATGAACATAGAATTAGTTACAGAGTATGCTATAAAATGTTCAGTTAGGTATTTTTCTGAATTGCATTTGAGAGAATTGGGTGTTGTTATATTTGGTGTGATCTCAGGTCTCTGGTCGTGTCGTCTATATTAGTATACCGACAGAGTATTATATTTCAAATAGTATATTAAAGTCATAAATCCGTGAAATGGCGGAGCTCCAGGAACTCATGAGAGTGGGTAAGGAACTTTGCCTTGAAGGCGAAGAGCTGCGCAGCTGGATTAGGGAGCAGCAGGCGGAGCTGCGCGATGAGCGTGCTAAAGATAGAGAGCGAGAAAAAGACGCTCAAGAGCGGCAGAGAGAAAAAGAGGCTCAAGAGCGGCAGAGAGAAAGAGAGGCTAAAGATAAGCAGCAGGAAAGGGAATTAAAGTTAAAGGAGATAGAAGCTCAAGAGCGGGAGATAGAGGCGCGAGTAAGAATCGCGGAATTGGAAATCAAGAAGAATGCGCCAACAGAAACAGTTGAGCGGCAGGGACAAAATAAAAGTGGTGTTCGGATTAAGCTGCCTACGTTCGACGACCAGAAGGACGATATAGACACCTTCCTTTACAGGTTCGAAATAAATGCACAACTGCAATGGGGGGAGAATAAGAAATTATGGTCCACGTACCTGGCATCTCTATTGCAGGGTCGAGCGTTGACCTATTTTAAAGAGTTGCAGCGCGAAGACGTGCATGATTACGACAAGCTGAAGTCCTTGCTGCTTCGCCGATTTGCGCGTACGGAGGAATATTTCCGGGAGAAGTTTAGGCGAGCACGTGCGGATACTAGGGAGGACTTTGCGGCCTTCGTCGCCAGATTGACGGAGTATTTTACGAACTGGTTGGACTTGTCGCATGTTGGCACAGATTTTGCGAAATTGAAGGACCTAATGATCCGTGACCAGCTATACGCGTCGTGCCATAAAGATTTAGTGGCTTTTCTGAAAGAAAACGAACCCGCGACGGTGCAGGAGGCGTCAAAGTTGGCGGAAGCATACCGTACGGCACATTCGTCCAAACCAGTGGCGAGGGCGTACGTGCAGGATGCTGGTTACGTCGCCGTTGTTGAGGGGTCGCCGACAGGACATAGTAGAGACAGGTCGCGTCAGCGTGGTGGCTTTAATGGGCAAGCCCAAGTCCCACCTAGAGGGTATTCCCAATCACATGCATATGGGGCCGGTAAGTTTGACCGAGCAGGAGGGCGAGGTCGAGGTAATGGCCGAGGGCGTTTCGTAACCTTTGTCGATGATCGACGGCAGAGGGACTTTAGTTCCGGTCGCGATGTGTCACGAGGACCCAGGTCTTGCAGAGCACAGGGAGCGAAGTGTTGGACTTGCGGACGCGTAGGTCATTTTTCACGGGAGTGTACGGCAGCGAAGTGTTGGACTTGCGGACGCGTAGGTCATTTTTCACGGGAGTGTAGGGCCGCGAAATGTTGGAACTGCGGAAGAGCAGATCACATTAGCGTCAATTGTCCTGCGGGTAGGATAGCGGCGAACGTGGATGGCAATCATAGTAGCTCCACTCAATGTTCCCCTAGTAAGTTTCACCATGCAGCCGCGTGTGTTACATCGGACAACAGAGGCGGGCAGTATTCTAAGTGTCCCAGTTGTGAGAAATTATTATCTTCCGGTGTTTTACCTTGTGGGAGAAAGATTCCCGTTATCAATTCATGTCATACAGGGGGTGGTCTTAGGGTTTATCCGGGGTTTGTTGGGGACGAACCGGTCTCGGTTTTACGTGATACAGGATCTACCGTTGTATGAGTGCATAGAGACTGCATTCACGATTCACAGCTTACAGGTGAGAAGGTCCCATGCATTCAATTTTCAGGGGCCATTGAGAAATTACCTATGGCAAAGATAGTGATTGATACACCTTTTCTTAGCGGGGAAGTCGAAGCAGTCGTTGGGTTTTTCCCAGGCGACCAGCTCATCATTGGTAATGTATCTCGGGTAGTTTCCCCTTCTAAAGAGCATGTACAGGCATGGTCACAGTCTAAGGGTGTTGACTTTTGTGCCGCAGTCGAGACACGTCGGCAGGTAGCTGATAAGGGTAAAATTAGACCTTTGGCAACGCCAGCGGTCAACCTTGATATCACACCAGAGCGCTTGGCGAAATTACAAAAGGAGGATCCATCATTGATTCCATGTTTTGGGGAGGCGCGAACTGAGAAAACGAGGAAGTATAAGAACGGTTCATCTTCCTTTCTTATCCAGGGGGGCATTCTGTTCCGTAAGTATGTCACGGTAGCTTCCGTTCTAAAACAGGTCGTTGTGCCAGCGTTGCTAATTGCAACAGTATTGCGTTTGGCCCATGATGTCCCATTAGCGGGTCATATGGGAATAGCTAGAACCAAAGAAAGAGTTCTCAAGAATTTTTATTGGCCATCAATCCACAGAGATGTACGGTTGTATTGTAAGACGTGCAGTGCGTGCCAAAAGACGACGCACAAGGGTCGTACACCCCAGGCTCCTCTTCAAAGTATCCCCACGGTTTCGGAGCCTTTTAAAAAGGTTTCGATTGACCTTGTTGGCCCCATTCACCCAGCTACCGATAGGGGGAATCGATTTTTCTTAACGGTCATTTGTAATGCTACGAGATGGCCAGAGGCAGTTCCTCTTCGTACCATAACGTCAGAGGCAGTCGCGGAAGCGTTGTTTGGAATCTTCGCTAGAGTGGGAATACCGGAACAGATTTTGTCTGATAGGGGCGCGCAATTTACGTCGGATATGATGAGGGAATTGTTTCGTTTATTTAGCATACAGCCCATCACTACCACCCCATATCACCCACAGGCTAATGGCATGTGCGAGAGACTGAACTCGACGCTAAAGTCGATGTTGCGTAGGGTAGCTGCTGATCACCCTAAAGATTGGGATAGATATATCCCTGCAGTATTATTTGCGTATAGGGAGGTACGTCAGGAGTCAACAGGATTCTCTCCGTTTGAGATGTTGTATGGTCGTAGTCCTAGGGGTCCAACTGATGTTCTTCGGGACATGATGACGTCGCCATCATCAGGAGACGATGAGCAAATTTCAGTGTTTCAGTACCTTGTTGATTTAAGAGAAAGATTATCTTCAGCGCGCACTATCGCAGAAGAAGCTTCTAGTATCGCTTCAAAAAGAGCAAAAAAACTATAAAGATAAAGGATCCAAACTGAGAATTTTTAAGCCAGGAGACAAGGTTCTATTGTTATTGCCTACGGATCATAATAAGTTATTGATGGCATGGAAAGGTCCGTATACTATTGAGCGAGTCGTTTCGAAGGTAGATTATGCTATTCAGATTAATGGATCAGTTAAGGTTTTCCATGTTAATATGCTGCAGAGATTTTATGAGAGACCAGAGTATCTGTGTGCTCAGACGAAACCAGAGGAGAGTGTCTTCTCTATTGCTTGTACATGGGTCGTAGACCAGTCAGACAGTGACGTGAGCGACACCGAGGCACAGGAAGAGGTACAAATTCAATTGCCGGAGTTAACTCCGACACAAGGTTACAGGGACGTAAAATTTAGCCCTGACCTTACGAGTTCAAATATTAGGGAACTTCAGACCCTGTTAGCGTCATTCCCAGATGTTATCACAGATTTGCCGGGTCGTACTACGGTGATCCAGCACCAAATAAAGTTGACTTCGGATAAGCCAGTATCTCTTAAACCTTATCCGTTGCCTTTTTCTTCCAGAGATAGAGTTATAAAGGAAGTTGAGGCCATGCTGAAGTTAGACGTGATAGAACCGTCAACATCGCCATATTCATCACACATCGTCCTCGTGAAAAAGACTTGATGGATCGGTGCGGTTCTGTATTGATTTTCGGAGACTAAACACTATTGCTGTAGGCGATAGGGAGCCTATACCATTCCAAGAGGAATTAATAGCTTCATTGGCTGGTTCCACGTGGTTCTCGAAGATAGATTTAACAAAAGGGTATTGGGAAATTCCTCTTGCTGAGGATTCTAAACAGTACACGGCTTTCCAAACGCCCATAGGATTGTTTCAGTTTAAGGTCATGCCATTTGGGTTGGTAAACGCGCCAGCTACGTTTGCAAGATTAATGAGACTGGTATTGAAGGACATACCTAATGTCGTGTCATTCTTTGACGATATAGCGTGTCATACGTCGTCATGGTCTGAACATATCCAGACACTAACAGTAATTTTTAAACGATTGCGTCATTTTTGGTTAACTGCTAAACCCGCAAAGATGTATTTGGCATGTCCAGAAATAGTATTCTTAGGACATCTCGTGGGTAGAGGTATTCAGAGACCTGAAATAAAGAAAAATTGAGAAATTAGTAGGGTTGCAAATCCCTAAGACAAAGAAACAAGTGAGAAGCTTAGTGGGAATTTTAAATTATTACAGGAAGTTCATTCCGAACTTTTCCTCCTTGTCATCTCCTCTTACTGACCTTACTAAGAAGGGACAGCCCGATAAGGTCCAGTGGACGTCTGATTGTCAGACAGCATTTGATAAATTGGTGACAGCATTATCATCGTCACCCATTCTGATATTGCCAGATTTTCGATCTAAATTTATCCTCAGAACAGATGCATCGGACTCTGGTATCGGCGCTTGTCTTCTCCAGGAGAAGAACGAATGTTTCTGTCAAGAACAGATTTAATTCATAAATGTTTCCACTGACTAAATTTTTGTGAGAGAGCAGTGAGTAATTTTTACAAACGTAATTATTGTGCGAGCCAGCATAACTTGGTCTCGTAAACAAGTTGTTTTGAACAGTTTTTTTTATAATAGATAGACAGAAGATGTGGGGAAGGATAGACGGACAGCGTAGGTGTGCATGACTGAGCACTTGTTGTATCTCGTGTTTTGAACTAGGGTTAGTAAAGAGGGAAGGGGTGAGTAGGAATTAAATGTTATTGAGACGTCTGTTGACGTACAGAAAAACCGTGATCCAGAGTAAAAGCTCGGGGTTTTGAACATGTTAAGAATTTATTGCTATAAAATTTACATTATATTGTATTGAAGTAATTCGACCTTTGATGTCGACCCAAGGTCGTTGCGTAGGGCTGTTACTTAAAATAACTCAGTTCGGCAGCTGAGCTAGAAGTGGTTGCAACAATCACAATCCAGGAATTAGACGGTAAGCTGCAGATGCAGTCCAGTATTTAAGGCCATACAGAACTTAGTTCTGGGCCACATGTAGACAATCCATTTACGAGGTGGTCGGCGATAGTCCTCAGCCAGATGAGAGACATAGAGACGCAGTTGAGCAGTCCATTGTGAGGAGCCTGATTTAAAGCTCCAGAGCCTAAGCTACTTGGTTTGATATAAACCCACAGTGTTTACATCCAGCGCTCTCACTCCCAATGAGGGCCGCATGGTGAGAGTCCATACTAATTTGTAATGATGAAAGTGAACCGTTCTACTTACTTTTGAAGACAGTTTCAGAGCTACCGCCAGACAACGCATGGTTGTACAAGCATTCTCCATGGCGTGTCTAGAGGAAATGTCCATATCATAACATGTCTCATTGAATTAATAGAATTTAAACTGTTAGATCCGTCGCCACGTGCGCGGATTCTTTTTGCCATATAACTCATATGACCTGCAAGTAGTTAGATTGAATACGTTAGTCTTTATAAAAGCTGTAGTTCCATTAGTTAGATTCAGTTGCCTTTGAATTGATATTTATATTTATAATTATATTTGTTACATTAATTCCTGTAATTAAACTGCCCTACAGTTCTGCTAAAATTGAAAGCAATTGATTTATTTAGTTTTTAGAGTGCAAGTATTTATTTTTGTGTGTTCGTCGATTGTGGGAGCGGACCTCGAAAGAGTGTCAGTCGAAATATCCCCATGTAACCCACATCGCGACACTGGAGGGGACACTACACACCATTGTTTAGTTTATAATTTATTTAGATTAGAGTATATCGTTTTTCTCTTTGATTAACTTTTGTTTCTTTTCAGTTTCAGTGCTCACGTGGTCTCGCACGTTGAGCTAGTTTAAAATTATTTATTATTTAGTTTGTATACTGCTTTCTTCATTATTTGTTCCACATATCTCCGGCTCTCCCATTGACCCGAGGATCGAGGCCAAGGAGACGTCAACATAACTGAACGGTGAAAGACAAAAAAGACTGACTGTGGTGTACGCAAAGGCTAAAGGAATCTCCACCAGTTCCTTGAGTTAAGTGATTCCATCCTAAAATTTTGTCTGCGTCTGGGGAGTTGAGTGTTCCTCCTCGTGTTTTACAGGCTTTTTATACTTTTTCTCTGTGTTTAGGAACTCACGGGCGGTGGCGAGGGCGTTCTTACGTTTGCGGGTCCCCCCTGCCAAAGTGGTGGCTTGGTCGCAGACTCTGCCGTCTCGACGATAGATTGTGCGGTCTCGCAACACCAGTGGTTATTGAAACTGTGGGAAGTCGCATTCGGGAGAACGGACTTTGATAGGGATCTGTACACTTTGTTTAGATTGTAGCGTTCCCATCTTCCTCGTTGTTTTAGGAAGACGTCTCTCTTGTCCTTTTCTCACCTATCTGTAATTATATTCAGAACTTGTAGGGTCTGTTATCGTTCGTCTTTTCTTGTTTGTCTAGCGTCGTGTTTGGTGTATTTTTTTTTTTTTCATTAGACCTTTATCATTATGGTGTTGGTACATTCCTTTGTTTAATATAATGCCTGTGTGAGTCATGTGTCTACATTGACGCATTGATTGAGTTTATCTGGTTATTGTGACGTATAAGGCTGATACGCCAGAGTATATATTTATATATTGGGAATATTGATTCCCCATTCAAGTGCAGTTGTGCACCTGCCTTGAATATCCAGTATATAATTACTGAAGTTAATTGTTCTTTAAAGAGAACTACAGGTAATAAAATTACCTTGCAATTGCAATTATACAAGAGCTATAGAAAAATAGCTAAAAATATTAATCAACGATCTAATATTCGTTGATTCACGTGTATTTATATATTACATCGGCAGTGATAACAGTAAGGACACTGCGATTTCATTGAAGAAGGAACATTGTTTGTATTTTGTCGTCTACTAGGGACGTCGACCCGACGAGTGCAAATTGCCTCAGGGATTAATAATCGCGGAGTTAAACAAGTAAATATTTTTTATCGCGTATCGGATTAACGTAAATACTACAGTGATAACATAGTACACTGTCAGACGGGCTATTGCGTGAATTTATCCGGATACCTGTCCATTAACATTAATAGATCTCCTGTAGAGACCTATTGTGAGTGTAACTAATCATAATGGCCGATTACACTTCCTATATAAATTCAGCGAAGCTGTTAGGCATACCCGAGGACCAGCTGGCTTCTTGGTGCGAGAGTAGACTAAAAGAAGACCTAGCTAGAGAAGAGCGTGCCGCAGATAGAGCCGAGAAGGCCGCGGAACGCGAACGAGAAAAAGAAAAAGAAGAAAGAGAACGACAAAGAGAAATAGAAGAAAGAGCCGACAAAGCGGCTCATCGAGAGCACGAAATTGCCCTAAAGAAATTAGAGCTGCAAGGAAACCAACCGACCGCGGCTCCAAGTGTTCCAACGAATAATGTTAAAGCAAAACCAAAGCTTCCAACCTATAATGATAAGGTCGACCAGATCGATTCTTATATTCATCGTTTTGAGCTCCACGCGGTAGCCGCCGGATGGGAAAGAACTGAATGGACTTCGTGCCTTGCAAATTTATTAACGGGACGTGCACTTGAAGTATTCCATGGCCTCAACATCGAGGATTCTAAAAATTACGACATCCTTAAAAAGGCTCTTTTAAAGCGTTTTCAACACACCGAGGACGGTTTTCATCAAAGATTCCGGACTTGTAAGCCAGATCCGTCCGAAAATTTTTCAACGTACGTCGACCGCCTAAAGCACTACTTAGACCGCTGGATTCAGCTGGCTGGTGTCGCTGACGGTAATTTTAAAGGGCTTTATGAGCTCGTTCTGAAGGACCAAATATTTAACGCGTGCCATTCAGAACTAGTCTCCCACATTAAACAGTGGGCACCTAAGACGTTAGCGGAAATCACGTCCTTAGTGGAACAGTACGCGTCCGCACACCCTAATCGTTCGCTGGCTAAAGCCAAAACTAGCGAACCGTTTTATGCCGGAGTCGGTGGAACTGCGCCAATGGGTACAAGAAATTCTCGACCAGTTCATCGCCAGACGCCGCCTCCGCGTGCATATTCCGCACCGCCGCCCAATAAAGCTCGCGGTTTTCCAAGCCGTGCTGGACCTCCCACTCGCGGACATTTTATTCGCTATTCAGGTCCACCCCGTCGTGACGTTAACGAGGGCTACCATTATCAGAGCCCACCATGTCCACCTCCTTGGGCATATTATAATAATCCATATAATGCACCTCCAATGCAACCCAGACGTAATATATATGACAGCATTAGGTGTTATCGGTGCAATAAATCAGGTCATACGTCAAAATATTGTAGGATTCAGTTTGAAGCTGCAAATGCTTGCACCGTCATTGTTCCGGCTGCACAGAGTAGCCGTACCGTTGAAATTACGTCGCCCATGACGGGCACCGTTCCGGTTATGTCGGCCCTCCATCAACACGGGTCATTGACCTTATATGAGGGTCATGTTAACGCCATACCCGCGTCTGTCTTACGCGATTCAGGTTGCACCACTATCGGTGTTAGGGAATCACTGGTCAGACCGACCCAGCTGATTGAACAACAGGCAACCTGCATTACTTTCGGGGGCTCTGTCGAGCGATTCCGTCTCGCGGAGATATACATCGACACGCCATTCATTACAGGTGTCGTAACGGCATGCGTATTACCAAATCCGGTCGCCGATCTAATTATTGGTAATTTACCACAGGTTAATGATACACCTGACGGCCAGTTAAAAGTTTGGAACGAAAACGTTGCGTGTGTCACCACACGACAACAGTCAAAACGTCCACCGGATGGTACTTTACAAACCCCTGCGTTTGATTTTAATGTCACGCCTACAGTTTTCTATAAGGAACAACAAAGCGATCCATCACTAAAACCGCTGTTTGCGAAAGTTCAGCCTCAGAACCGAAATGCCTCTCCGTTTATCATTAAAAATGAATTATTATACAGAAATTTCCGAAATAAACGTGAGACCATTGAACAGCTCGTGGTGCCTAAGTCGTTCCGTCGCGACATTCTGCGTCTCGCGCATGATACATCATTTTCAGGCCATCAAGGTTCAGCCAGAACCAAATCACGGATATTGGCTCATTTTTTCTGGCCTGGTGTATACGCGGACGTGAACCGTTTTGTGGCGCGCTGCGATGTATGTCAAAAACGTACACCTAAAGGTAAAGCATCACGCGCACCCCTTCAGGAGATGCCACCAGTCTCAACACCATTCGAGCGTGTCGCGGTTGACATAGTAGGTCCTCTTAGTAAATCAGACAGAGGCCATCGATTCATCCTTTCGGTAATCGACTACGCGACGCGCTGGCCTGAGGCTATTCCTTTGAGAGACATTACGGCTGACCATGTTGCTGAGGCGCTTGTTACTATTTTCTCGCGAGTCGGATTTCCGACCGAGATTCTTTCAGACAGAGGACCACAATTCACCTCTGATCTATACAAAAAGGTACTAGAATTAGCGGGAATTAAACAGAAATTAACGTCCCCCTATCATCCGCAGTCAAATGGTTGTTGCGAGAGGTGGAATGCGAGCATGAAGTCTATGCTAGCACGCGTATCCGCCGACAAACCTGGAGACTGGGACCGTCAGCTCCCCGCTATTCTCTTCGCCTATAGGGAACTCCCGAACGCGTCCACGGGTTTCTCCCCATTTGAGTTATTATACGGACGTAAACCACGTGGCCCGATGGCCATACTTGTCACGAGTGGAGTGAGTGCAATTAAGGGGATTGCTACAGAGCGGGTGTAGAGTAAGAAGGGCTCACAGTAGACAGTAAGTTAAGCGTGCTCTTGTGAGTAGTGGGGTGGGGGGGGGGGGTCTGAATGAGGCGAAAGCGCTGTATTACTATCAATGCAAGTTAGAAGGTCCTACGGAACGGACCTGTGAATAAGAGCCCATCGGGCGGACATAAGGGAAGCAGTCGAGAAGACTAGTGAGAGAGTCTTTCCAGTGATGACTGGTACGTAGAATGTTGATTGATTATTATGATTGATGTATTATATTATATTCGTCTATTACCATGATGTAAATAAGTATATGTGAGGAATGTGGAAGTCCTTGGTATCGGATATAGCAATGTGCGCCATGAGCGATAGATGAAAGTGAGTTCATGGATTTGTAGCGCGAGTGAGTAGTGTGTACTCCGATGGAAGTGTGTTACCGTAAGATGTGTGGTGAGTGAAAGGTGAACTAGTGTGTGTACGTTTCATGGGTTGTAAGGAGGGGTGGAGTGAATAGAAATGGTAGGGTATTATACCAATGTAATGTTATTCTTGTAGGTGTCGAGGACGGGCCGCAGAGCCACCTCGATGAGCACAGGGGATAGGCCAGCATAGGGCCGGAGGCCACACATAGGCCAGAAGTGAGGCTGTCAGTGCAGGACAGTAGAAGCACATAAAGTCGTGGCAGTCAGGCCATGGACAGGGACGTAGATATGAGCGTGAATGTGATAATGCACTATTGCCATGTTGAGGGGAGAATGTACTATTGAAATGATAATGTCTATTGAAATGATAATGTGTTATTGCCCTGCTGAGGTGCTGGGGGAATGCTAAGG
The DNA here is from genome assembly GCA_963931925.1 of Onchidella celtica. NCBI lineage: Eukaryota > Metazoa > Mollusca > Gastropoda > Systellommatophora > Onchidiidae > Onchidella > Onchidella celtica. The sequence goes on from OZ007579.1 coordinate 50,294,029, forward strand.
TGTATGACAATAGGAAGATGATATTGAGAGACCGCGGTGCCAGTGAATTATTAATGTGCTATTAAGACCCTGAGGGGAGAGGCTGAGGCCGAAGTGCCTTTAGGAGTAACTACCGGATTGTGGATCCGAGGGAGAGTGTGTGTGAGAATAAGGCCGTTGTACGGCAGTTGATTTCAATAATATAATGTATGTAATTGCGCTATTATCTGTATAATTATGTTTAATAAATGTGTGAGTCTGATGGATTGTTCTGTTAAGTGTTGACTTGTTTGTTCGTGATTGTTGTCCTGTCATAACTTATTACATCTCCCAGTCTGGGATTTGTGACACTGGGGGCTCGTCCGTTGTGATATTGGGGGCTCGTCCTGTTTACCTGTGGTCATTTTGACATTGTGTAGTCGTTATATCTAGTTGTTTTTCTGTTGTGCTAGGAATTCATGCTGTTGTCTTTGTTCGTGGGATGAATGGAAATTTCATGATGGTATGATTTATGTATGTTTATGAATAATAATATGTATTGATGCATGTATATCGATGAATATGTATTAATGTGTACTTAAATTTCTGCAGAGTGTGTGTGCCAGCCTGAGGAGTCAAGCGGCCAGAGCTCCGATTAAGGGGAGGAGTTAAACTCAAAAATTGAAAGTTAAGTGAAAATTTTGTACCCTGGATTGAGGGCTGTCTTTTCATCTGTCTGTTTCCCTGTTTTTGCTGTTTTTGTCGTAATCGATTATACGGGCGGTGGCGCGGGTTTGCTGTGGTGAGCGTAGTTTATCCTCTTCGGGAGGTGGGCTAATCTAGGAACCGCGTTCATCACAGCGAACAGTTCTGTAGGGACCTGTAGTTTTGTTTAGATTGTAGCGTTCTATCTTCCTCGTTGTTTTAGGAAGACGTTTCTCTTGTCCTTCTCCTCCCTATCTATAGATACGTTCTTTTTTTTCAGACTCTGTTCTTGTTCGTACCGTGTTGTGTAATCGGCGTAGTAGGTTGCATTTTTTTTTTCCATTATATTTTCTTTTTTACGTCTTTGTCCTAGTCTGGTTCGTTGTCCTTGACGTACTTGTGGTCCTTCTACTATATTTCTTCATTCTTGTCGTTTCTATTTTCTTTTATAATTAATAGTGCATACATTTTGTAGATATAGAATTAGTTGTGCTGTAAAGGTAAATTTCTGAATTGTATTTGAGACAACTGGGTATTGTTATATCTGGTGTGATCTCAGGTCTCGGGTCGTATCGTTGGTGATCATACCGACAGGTTGGTCGTTCGCATAATAGATACCATAAACATAAATCTGTGAAATGGCGGAACTCCAACAATTAATGAAGTTGGGTAAGGAACTTGGCCTGGAGGGAGAAGAGCTACGCGGCTGGATTAAAGAACAGCAGGCGGATTTGCGCGATGAGCGTGCTAAGGATAGAGAGCGAGAAAAAGAGGCTAAGGCTCAGGAGCAGGAGAGAGAGGCTAAGGATAAGCAACAGGAAAGAGAGGCTAAGGATAAGGAACAGGAAAGGGAGTTTAAGTTAAAGGAGTTAGAAGCTCAGCAACAGGAGAGGGAGATAAAGTTAAAGGAGATAGAAGCCCAAGAGCGGGAGATAGAGGCTAGGGATAAGCAACAGGAGAGAGAGGCGCGAATAAGAATCGCCGAGTTGGAAACCAATAAGAATGCGCCAACAGAAACAGTTGAGCGGCAGGTACACAATAAAGGTGGTGTTCGGATTAAGCTCCCTACGTTCGACGACCGGAAGGACGACATAGACGCCTTCCTTTACAGGTTCGAACTGAACGCACAATTGCAATGGGGGGAAAATAAGGAATTATGGGCCACGTACCTGGCATCGCTATTGCAGGGGCGAGCGTTAACCTACTTTAAAGAGCTACAGCGCGAAGACGTGCAAGATTACGATAAGCTGAAGGCTTTGCTGCTTCGCCGATTTGCGCGTACCGAGGAATATTTCCGGGAGCAGTTTAGGCGAGCACGTGCAGATACCAGGGAGGACTTTGCTGCCTTCGTCGCGAGACTAACGGAGTATTTCGCGAACTGGGTAGACTTGGCGCATGTGGGCGCGGATTTTGCTAAACTGAAAGACTTAATGATCCGTGACCAGCTGTACGCGTCGTGCCACAAAGATCTGGTGGCTTTCCTGAAAGAGAACGAACCCGCGACGGTGCAGGAGGCGTCTAAGTTGGCGGAAGCATACCGTACGGCACATCCGTCCAAACCAGTCGCCAGGGCGTACGTCCAAGATGCTGGGTACGTCGCCGTTGTCGAAGGGTCGCCGGCAGGACTTAGGGACAGGTCGCGTCAGCGTGGTGCCTATAGTGGGCAAGCCCAGGGGCAGCGTAGGGGCTATCACCAATCACCGGCATATGGATCCGGTAAGTTTGACCGAGCAGGAGGGCTAGGTCGCGGTAAGGGCCGGGGGCGATTTGTGACCTTTGCCGATGACCGACGGCATAGGGACTCTAGTTCCGGTCGCGATGGGTCACGGGGACCCAGGCCTAGTGCAGCACAGGGAGCGGAGTGTTGGACTTGCGGACGCGTGGGTCACTTTTCACGCGAGTGTAGGGCCGCGAAGTGTTGGAACTGCGGTAGAGCAGATCACATCAGCGTGAATTGCCCTGCAGGTAGGATAGCGGCGAACGTGGACAGTAGCTCCAGTCCATGTTCCCCAAATAAATTTCACCATGCGGCTGCGTGCGTTACATCGGACAACGGAGGCGGACAGTATTCTAAGTGTCCCAGTTGTGAGAAGTTATTATCTTCCGGTGTTTTACCTTGTGGGAGAAAGATCCCCGTTATAAATTCATGTCATACAGGAGGTGGTCTTAGGGTTTATCCGGGGTTTGTTGGGGACGAACCGGTCTCGGTTTTACGAGATACAGGATCTACCGTTGTGGGAGTGCATAGAGACTGCATTCGGGATTCACAGCTTACAGGTGAGACTGTCCCGTGCATCCAATTTTCGGGGGCCATTGAGAAATTACCCATGGCAAGAATAATGATAGATACACCTTTCCTTAGCGGGGAAGTCGAAGCAGTCGTTGGTTGTTTTCCAGGCGCCCAGCTCATCATTGGGAATGTATCACGGGTAGTTTCCCCTTCCGATGAGAACGTGCAAGCATGGTCGCAATCAAAAGGTATTGACTTTTGCGCCGCGGTCGAAACACGTCGACAGGTAGGTCATAAGGGTGAAATTAGACCTTTGGCAACGCCAGCGGCCAACCTAGATATCACGCCAGAGCGCTTGGCGAGATTACAAAGGGAGGATCCATCATTAAACCCATGTTTTGGGGAAGCGCGAACCGAGAAAACAAGGAAATATAAAAACGGGTCATCTTCTTTTTTTGTCCAGGGGGGCATTCTGTTCCGTATGTACGTCACAGTGGCTTCCGTTCAAAAGCAGGCCGTCGTGCCACGGTCGTTAATTGCTACAGTATTGCGTCTGGCCCATGATGTTCCATTAGCGGGTCATATGGGAAGTGCTAGAACCAAGCAGAGAGTTCTGAAAGATTTTTATTGGCCGTCAGTATACAGAGATGTACGTTTATATTGTAAGACATGCAGTGCGTGCCAAAAGACGACGCATAAGGGTCGTACACCCCAGGCTCCTCTTCAAAAGATCCCCACGGTTTCGGAACCGTTTAAAAAGGTTTCGATAGACCTTGTTGATTTAAGAGAAAGATTATCTTCAGCGCGGACTATAGCAGAAGAAGCTTCTGGTATCGCTTCGAAAAGAGCAAAAGACTATAAAGATAGAGGTTCCAAACTGAGAATTTTTAAGCCAGGAGACAGGGTCCTAGTGTTATTACCTACGGACCATAATAAGTTATTGATGACATGGAAAGGTCCTTATGTTATTGAGCGAGTTGTTTCAAAGGTAGATTACGCTATCCACATTGATGGAGCGAGTAAGGTTTTCCATGTTAATATGCTACAGAGATTTTATGAGAGACCACAGTATCTGTGTACACAGACAAGACCAGAGGAGACTGTCTTCTCTACTGCTTGCACGGGGGTCGTAGACCAGTTGGACTGTGACGTAAGCGACACCGAGGCGCAGGAAGAGTTACAAATTCAATTGCCGGAGTTAACTCCGACACAAGGTTACAGGGACGTAAAAATTAACCCTGACCTTACGAGTTCAAGGAGTAGGGAACTTGAGACCCTGTTAGCGTCATTCCCGGATGTTGTTACGGATTTGCCGGGTCGCACTACGGTGATCCAGCACCAAATAAAGTTGACTTCGGATAAGCCAGTATTTCTTAGACCGTACCCGTTGCCTTTTTCTTCGAGAGATAGAGTCATAAAGGAAGTTGAGTCAATGTTGAAGTTAGATGTGATAGAACCATCAACATCGCCGTATTCATCACCCATCGTCCTCGTGAAAAAACTTGATGGATCGGTGCGGTTCTGTATTGATTTTCGAAGATTGAACACTATTACGGTAGGCGATAGGGAGCCTATTCCGTTTCAGGAGGAATTAATAGCTTCATTGGCCGGGTCCACGTGGTTTTCCAAGATAGATTTGACGAAAGGGTATTGGGAAATCCCGCTTACTGAGGAGTCTAAACAATACACGGCGTTCCAAACGCCCATTGGATTATTCCAATTTAAGGTCATGCCATTTGGGTTGGTAAACGCGCCAGCGACGTTTGCACGATTAATGAGACTAGTGTTGAAGGACATACCTAATGTCGTGTCATTCTTTGACGATATAGCATGCCATACGTCGACATGGTCTGATCATATTCAGACACTAACAGTAATTTTCCAACGATTACGTCAATTTGGGTTAACTGCTAAACCCGCAAAGATGGATTTGGCATGTCCAGAGATAATATTCTTAGGACATATTGTGGGTAGAGGTGTTCAGAGACCTGAAGAAACAAAAATTGACAAGTTAGTAGGGTTGCAAATCCCTAAAACAAAGAAACAAGTCAGAAGCTTAGTGGGAATTTTAAATTATTACAGAAAGTTCATTCCAAATTTTTCCTCCTTGTCATCTTCTCTTACTGACCTTACTAAGAAGGGACAACCCGATAAGGTCCAGTGGACGTCTGAATGTCAGACATCATTTGATAATTTGGTGACAGTATTATCATCGTCACCCATTCTGATATTACCCGATTTTCGATCTAATTTTATCCTCAGAACGGATGCGTCGGACTCTGGTGTCGGCGCTTGTCTTCTACAGGAGAAGAACGAATGTCTCCATCCTGTATGTTATGTCAGTAGGAAGTTATTGCAGAGAGAAAGAAAGTATTCTGTGATAGAGCGTGAGTGTCTTGCCATTGTGTGGTCCGTCCAGAAATTGGGACGTTATCTCATGGGACGAGAATTTTGTATCCAGACAGACCACAAGCCACTAACGTTTTTGTCGAAGAATCGTTCGTCCAGCCCACGCTTGTCTAGATGGGCATTGGCTTTGCAGCCGTATACCTTCGTTATTCAACCAATTCCAGGAACCAGCAATCATATCGCCGACTACCTTAGTCGAGCCTAGGGGAAGATTTCAGGAGCTTATACATCGGAGGACAGGAACATTGACAGGATCTGTGTGAATGAGTCGACTTTAAAATATTGACATTATAAATATGATATGAAGAATGGTTGATAGGTTGAGTGGTTTTTGATTCTGTATTAAGTATTGTGATTAGTTAGCTATTCATGATGTGACACATATATGCATATTGCAGGCCATATTGATCCCCATATTTTTCCCTGATTTCGGTATTCTATATACTAGGGGAACTGCTAGGTCATTTTTCTAGTGCAGGTATTGCTCACGCTCACTCGTTGACAGTCATCTTGATGCGATTTGAAATTAATTGCATTAATTTTTTTGGGGTGGGGGATGATGTCACGAGTGGAGTGAGTGCAATTAAGGGGATTGCTACAGAGCGGGTGTAGAGTAAGAAGGGCTCACAGTAGACAGTAAGTTAAGCGTGCTCTTGTGAGTAGTGGAGGGGGGGGGGTCTGAATGAGGCGAAAGCGCTGTATTACTATCACTGCAAGTTAGAAGGTCCTACGGAACGTACCTGTGAATAAGAGCCCATCGGGCGGACATAAGGGAAGCAGTCGAGAAGACTAGTGAGAGAGTCTTTCCAGTGATGACTGGTACGTAGAATGTTGATTGATTATTATGATTGATGTATTATATTATATTCGTCTATTACCATGATGTAAATAAGTATATGTGAGGAATGTGGAAGTCCTTGGTATCGGATATAGCAATGTGCGCCATGAGCGATAGATGAAAGTGAGTTCATGGATTTGTAGCGCGAGTGAGTAGTGTGTACTCCGATGGAAGTGTGTTACCGTAAGATGTGTGGTGAGTGAAAGGTGAACTAGTGTGTGTACGTTTCATGGGTTGTAGGGAGGGGTGGAGTGAATAGAAATGGTAGGGTATTATACCAATGTAATGTTATTCTTGTAGGTGTCGAGGACGGGCCGCAGAGCCACCTCGATGAGCACAGGGGATAGGCCAGCATAGGGCCGGAGGCCACACATAGGCCAGAAGTGAGGCTGTCAGTGCAGGACAGTAGAAGCACATAAAGTCGTGGCAGTCAGGCCATGGACAGGGACGTAGATATGAGCGTGAATGTGATAATGCACTATTGCCATGTTGAGGGGAGAATGTACTATTGAAATGATAATGTCTATTGAAATGATAATGTGTTATTGCCCTGCTGAGGTGCTGGGGGAATGCTAAGGTGTATGACAATAGGAAGGTGATATTGAGAGACTGCGGTGCCAGTGAATTATTAATGTGCTATTAAGACCCTGAGGGGAGAGGCTGAGGCCGAAGTGCCTTTAGGAGTAACTACCGGATTGTGGATCCGAGGGAGAGTGTGTGTGAGAATAAGGCCGTTGTACGGCAGTTGATTTCAATAATATAATGTATGTAATTGCGCTATTATCTGTATAATTATGTTTAATAAATGTGTGAGTCTGATGGATTGTTCTGTTAAGTGTTGACTTGTTTGTTCGTGATTGTTGTCCTGTCATAACTTATTACATCTCCCAGTCTGGGATTTGTGACAATACTTAGTCAATTGTTCGCCGGTTCTGAAACCGACGATTATGATACGCGATGCGCGTATCAATATGTTGTCGATCTCCGACAACGAATTATTAATGCATGCAAAACCGCTCTGCAATTTGCATGCGCTAGAGCGAGTTCTTCAAAATTTTATCGCGATCAGGGCGTTCAAATGCGCGCCTTGTCCGTCGGAGATCTGACACTTGTTCTTTTGCCGCAAACGCAAAACAAACTCCTTCTAACTTGGAAGGGACCATACAGAGTCCTTAAGAGACTCTCCAGAGTGAATTATTTGATAGATATTCGTGGGCAGAGGAAAATATTTCATATTAATATGCTGAAAAAGTACCTGCCTAGCGATGATCGTCGTAACAACTCCGTTCATGTCGTCCCAAGGGCCAACGCGGCTTTAGTTACTGTCGACGACGAGGACCCTTTGAGTATCGACAAATCGTTGCCCATATTACAGGCCACCGAGAGTATAAACGATGTTAATATCAATGATGAGCTTGCGCCGTCGGTGAAACAGGATCTTACACACCTGCTCCAAGAATTTGCCACGGTGTTCACGGATTTGCCGGGTTCTACGTCTTTAGTCCAACATGTAATACGACTTCAGACAGACGTACCAGTGTTTGTTAAACCGTACCCGCGCCCGCTGCACGCTCACGAAACGATAATTACAGAAGTACGTGCCATGCTACGGCTAGGCGTCATAGAGCGATCAACAAGTCCGTATTGCTCGCCGATTGTCTTGGTCAAGAAGAAAGACGATACCGTGCGTTTTTGTATTGACTATAGAAAGCTCAATGCTATAACCATCTATGATGCCGAACCCATTCCCAATCAGGAAGACTTATTCGCGCGGTTATCCAATGCAAGTATCTTCTCGAAAATAGACTTATCCAACGGATATTGGCAGATTCCTCTCGAAGAAGGAAGTACACAATATACAGCTTTTCAAACCCCTTTGGGTTTAATGCAATGGAAATATAATGCTTTTGGACTGGTTACTGCACCAGCCACTTTCGCGGGCATGATGAACATCTTGCTAAATGAATTGCGCTGCGTTCTATCATATTTCGATGATATATGTATTTTTCAGGCTGATTGGGCTGGCCACTTGATGGCCCTTCGTGAAGTTTTTGCCGCTCTTCGCCGAGCTGGCCTTACCGCGCGACCCAGTAAAGTGTTCCTAGGATATCACCATATAAATTTTTTGGGTCATACCATAACCCACTGGGTTCAGACTCCAGACGATCGCAAGATATCCAGTATTTTGAAACTACAACCCCCTAAAACTAAAAAGCAAGTCCGTAGCTTGTTGGGACTTTTGAATTATTACAGGAAATTTATACCAAACTTTTCCTCTCTCTCAGCCCCATTATCTGATCTAACGAGGAAGAATCTTCCAAATAGAGTCGTCTGGACGCCTCAGTGCGCTGATGCCCTTCAGACTATTCAGAATTTATTTTCTACTTTCCCCCTGCTTGTTTTACCCGATATACGCCAGACATTCATCGTCCGAACGGATGCATCAGATAAAGGAATAGGCGCCGTGTTACTCCAACAGCGTGACGGTTTCTTGCGACCGTGCTTATATGCAAGCCGGAAATTACTTGATCGAGAGACGCGCTATGCGATTGTCGAACGAGAGTGCCTCGCAATTGTTTACGCGGTAGATGCATTTTCTCGATACTTATTAATGTCCGAATTTATAATTGAAACGGATCATCGACCATTACTGTTTCTTAAGTCGAACAGAACCAAGAATGCTCGACTAACCAGATGGAGCCTTGCGCTCCAGGAATACAAATTTACTATTCGGGCTATACCTGGGGAGGATAATTTACAAGCTGATGTATTGTCCCGTTTGATTTAGTATTCTAAAATAGTCTGTTGAACATTGAGGTTGAGCATTTTTCACCTTTTTCGGAGACCGTGGATGGTTTCACATTATATTGTCCTACCAATTATGGACATTCTTTCTCAAAATTTCCATGTGATTCCTTTTTCCATTAGCGTCCATCCTGACCATGACCTGAGTTTCAGACAACCTTGACGCCTTTGTCTGCGGGTCAATGAGATGAGGAAATGGCAAACCGAGCGACCAGACCTACTGCTGCCAGGATACCATTACTTTAATTAACTATTGTTCGTTCATGTTCTATGAATGTATTAATTACGCTCAATGAAGCGATGAGCTAGTTGCTCAATATTTCAGTCTTTACAGTATGTCTGTGTGAGAGAAGTTTATCACTTTAATTCTTAAGTGCTACAATAATTATATATTATCACAGAACGTCGCATATAAATATACATATGCTATTGTCCATCGATAATGCACGTTCTTAGAATTATTTTTTTTGACTTTCAGTAACGATATATTTTTTACTATATAGCCCTTTCCAAAGTACTATTACATAGCAACGTTAGTACACAGTTATGTCCTTCAAACCCTAAGTTTTCACTGGGGTGGGGGATGTGTCAAGAACAGATTTAATTCATAAATGTTTCCACTGACTAAATTTTTGTGAGAGAGCAGTGAGTAATTTTTACAAACGTAATTATTGTGCGAGCCAGCATAACTTGGTCTCGTAAACAAGTTGTTTTGAACAGTTTTTTTTATAATAGATAGACAGAAGATGTGGGGAAGGATAGACGGACAGCGTAGGTGTGCATGACTGAGCACTTGTTGTATCTCGTGTTTTGAACTAGGGTTAGTAAAGAGGGAAGGGGTGAGTAGGAATTAAATGTTATTGAGACGTCTGTTGACGTACAGAAAAACCGTGATCCAGAGTAAAAGCTCGGGGTTTTGAACATGTTAAGAATTTATTGCTATAAAATTTACATTATATTGTATTGAAGTAATTCGACCTTTGATGTCGACCCAAGGTCGTTGCGTAGGGCTGTTACTTAAAATAACTCAGTTCGGCAGCTGAGCTAGAAGTGGTTGCACCAATCACAATCCAGGAATTAGACGGTAAGCTGCAGATGCAGTCCAGTATTTAAGGCCATACAGAACTTAGTTCTGGGCCACATGTAGACAATCCATTTACGAGGTGGTCGGCGATAGTCCTCAGCCAGATGAGAGACATAGAGACGCAGTTGAGCAGTCCATTGTGAGGAGCCTGATTTAAAGCTCCAGAGCCTAAGCTACTTGGTTTGATATAAACCCACAGCGTTTACATCCAGCGCTCTCACTCCCAGTGAGGGCCGCATGGTGAGAGTCCATACTAATTTGTAATGATGAAAGTGAACCGTTCTACTTACTTTTGAAGACAGTTTCAGAGCTACCGCCAGACAACGCATGGGTGTACAAGCATTCTCCATGGCGTGTCTAGAGGAAATGTCCATATCATAACATGTCTCATTGAATTAATAGAATTTAAACTGTTAGATCCGTCGCCACGTGCGCGGATTCTTTTTGCCATATAACTCATATGACCTGCAAGTAGTTAGATTGAATACGTTAGTCTTTATAAAAGCTGTAGTTTCATTAGTTAGATTCAGTTGCCTTTGAATTGATATTTATATTTATAATTATATTTGTTACATTAATTCCTGTAATTAAACTGCCCTACAGTTCTGCTAAAATTGAAAGCAATTGATTTATTTAGTTTTTAGAGTGCAAGTATTTATTTTTGTGTGTTCGTCGATTGTGGGAGCGGACCTCGAAAGAGTGTCAGTCGAAATATCCCCATGTAACCCACATCGCGACAGTTTCCATCCTGTGTGCTATGTCAGTCGTAAATTATTACAGAGAGAAAGAAGATATTCTGTAATAGAGAGGGAGTGTCTTGCCATTGTGTGGTCCGTCCAGAAATTAGGACGTTATCTGATGGGACGAGAATTCTACATCCAGACAGACCACAAGCCACTAACGTTTTTGTCTAAGAATCGTTCGTCTAGCCCTCGCTTTTCTAGATGGGCATTGGCTTTACAGCCGTATACGTTCGTCATTCAACCGATTCCAGGAACCAGCAATCATATCGCCGACTACCTTAGTCGAGCCTAGGTGGAGATTTCGCTGGCTTACACATCGGAGGACGGGAACATTCGACGCACAGACAGAACAACGAAGAATCGCAAATTGTGCACGATTGAAAACGTATGTCATTGAAAATTGGGAACCATATCAACATTGACAGTGATCTGTGGGAACGATTCGTCGATCTTAAAACATTGACATTATAAATATTATATGAAGAATGGTTGATAGTGTCACGATCACGTGCGTGAAGATGGTCACGACCACGTGTGTGATGAGTACCTAACTTATTTACCTTTTAAACCCAGCTAACAAGCCAAGCAAGCAGACCAGCGATCAACGGACACATGGAGTGAAATTTAAATTAAACGATATTTAATTATAAATGCATGACAAAACTTATGTCAAAACATTCAACTCATGATAATCACATACATAATCACAAAAACAGAGATACTTCAAATTTACTCTTGGGGATCATGGCTATTCTCTATTCCCCGTTTCACATCTAGATCTAATCCCTCTGTCTCTAAACTTAACTACGTATACTTAATAGTCTCTGTCAACAGCTGCCCTCCTCGTTGATGCAGTTTCACGTCTCGAGAGTTCACACGATCCTTTCTAGATCTTTCATTTCGACGATAAAAGGGGAAACAGACGTCCCTGGCTTCACACAAATAAGAACACACAGTTCACACCCGCCATCGTAGATTACTAGCTCCTTGAGGGGTTATCAGCCCGTCCTCAAAGACTCTTCTTCTGCAAACACACACAGCACATCGACGGTTCACACCCGCCATCGCAAATCACGAGCTTCTGATGGGTTCCCATCCTATCATCAGAACTCCTCAACTTCTGGTCCCCATGGCACGACCTTCTACTTGTCGCCCGGACCGATTAAATTCTTCTTATTGGGAAATACATGTGAACATCATGGATCCCTCACACACCTAACACTTCTGGTCCCCACTGGCACGACCTTCCACTTGTCGCCCGGACCGATAAATTCTGCGTCTTCCTTTTAGGAATGAATAACTTGGGAACCTTCATAGATTACTCACATACATAACACCCCTGGTCCCCATGGCACGACCTTCCACCTGTCGCCCGGACCACTTCTCGCTGCGTCTTCCTTTAGGGATGAATAATTTGGGAACCACGTGTGTCGAGCTTCTCCTCTACTTATACTCCCGAGGTTTTTGCACACGCGACTAGTTTAAAGCGAGTCGTGTGTATCTATTCACGCTCGTCAACAATGTTAAAAACCGTGTTTTCCCCTGCTAAGCTCACCCCCCTAGACTGGTGGCGCACAAGGCCACCGACCTTCCTCGTGATAGTAATCTTTCATGCTAGTCAACAACTTAAAAAAAACTCCCCTTCTCCCCTACTAAGTTTACCCCCTCTATACTCGTGGCGTACAAGGTCATCAACCTTAATCGTGACAATAGGATGAGTGATTTTGATGAGATCCGGTGTGGCCTGCGTGCGGTAGGCTGTGTGTAAGCGAAGGCTCTTCGTTTATTGTAATATCTCGAGTTTTCTATACCCTACCCTGATCATTTTTGGTGGACAGGTACATCCCTAGGTAAGGATTCCAGTGGTACTATCCTGGGTGAGTAAATGTACCATTCTGCTTCTTTTAGGGTGGAATTTCTACTTTCTTGCTCTGTTTTGTTTTTTCCTTCACTTTTTTTTGGTCCTATTTTACCTTCTTGTATTGTTTTCTAGTGAGCTAGTCATCATCGCGGGCTCGTGTCAGTGCGCTATCTCTATCCTTGTGTCTGTTTGTTGTTTTTCTGCGCCTTTTGTTTCAGCGGCTGGTTTGCTCCGAGTTAGTTTTCTGGTGTAGTGTGTATGTATGTTTCCTTTCGCTTCTCCATTTAATATCCTGAGTAATTGATCATTTGGACGCTCCGGTTGAGCATTAAAATGAGTTGTCCCCCAGTCTTCTTGTTGGCGAGAGATCTGCCCGAGGAGAAAAACTCAGCCTACACACCATACGAGATTTGCTACGTTGCTGAGAAAAGTAGTGGGCCTCTGTCTATCATTGGAGCACAGCGGATAGGGGGACTGTGGAGGATATACCCTAGGTCAACCGAGAGCAGGACAACTCTATTGTCCAAGGGGCTAAATATAAGAGGTAAGTGTTTGAATCCTCGAAGCCAAAATCCGTTTGTCCAACTAGGATCCAATGGGGAAGAAATTCCTTCGACCCGACTCATTATAAGTGGGGTACCCCTGTCATTTAGTAATGACAGCTTGGAAAAACACCTAATTAAGCTGGGGGTGCGCCTAAGATCGAATGTGATAATGGAAAAAATTAGGGACCCACAAGGTAAGATGACAGAGTGGCTAAGTGGCAGAAGAATAATCACTATTGATCTCCCAAAAAGCCCTATTCCCAAAACGCTCCAGTTGGGTCCTTTTGTAGCATCTCTGTACTACAAAGAAAGGCCGAATGACCTTTCACAAGTACAATGCAAAAAATGCCTGAGGGTAGGACACGTAGCCGCCGCCTGCCAGAACGAAGAAGTGTGTCTGGTCTGCAAGCGGCCCGGCCACAGAAAAGGAGACTCGGAGTGTGAAGCTTCGGTGGTACAATTGTCCCAAGTCACGGCTCCACTGCAAGATGACGGCCAGGAAAAAGCAGACGACCCTATTAAATCATCTAAGAAGAGTATCTCAGCGAGAGGGAGGTCAAGAGTAAGAGCAAGCAGCGCAGAGAGAATGAAAATGGCCGCCTTCTTGGATCGAGCACGATCAGCCAGTCAGAAACGCCCCCTCCCTGCCTCTTCTCCAGGCTGCGACAGCAACCCTAGCCGACGGGCCAAAAAAGACAACCCAGTCGATACCACTGACCATAGCAGAACCACAAAGCCACACGAGGACAGTACGCTGGACATTGTCGAAGACAACATACAGGTGGATCAAGCTATTTAAGCCTTCTCTCCCATCATCCTACAGACACGGACTATGACCCCGACCTGGAAAAAGGATTTATGATATAGAATAATGGCTTCGGCACGGAATAGCGGTACGAGTTTGAGCATTGACTTACATTTTATGACCCTTAACGTTCGCGGACTAAGAAATAAAAAGAAGCGTAACAGTTTATTTAGGTTTTTTAAACAAGACAGAAACTCTGTCATAGCAACACAGGAGACTTATCTATCTGTAGATGATATAGAAATGATAAAAAAGGAATGGGGTGGATTAGTACATTATAGCAGCGGGACCACCCACAGTAAAGGCCTGCTTACGTTATTCTCCAAATCCCTGGATTTAACGAATATTGAATTTGTACACTCTACCGACAGAGCTCTTATCTCCAAAATAATCTTAGACAGTTCGATGTACTATGTCGTTAACGTATATGCGCCCTGTATAAATGATGAAAAGGGACCTTTTCTGAGAGATTTAAACAATACTATAAAGGAACAGATTGGGGGTGCAATGGATAATGTCATAATCATGGGGGACCTCAATACAGTTTGGAGCAATAAATTAGACATCATTTCAGGCCTCGCGCATAGCGCCCAGAATATCGCAGATCTAAGAAGTTGCATCAATGACTTAAACCTGAGTGACATCTGGCGATTACACCATCCCGGGGAAGAAGGAGCACACCTGGAGCAGAAGCAGCCCTCCTTCCGCCAGAAGGTTAGATTATGTATTTGCTGGGGAAGGATTAACATCGCTGTTTACCATGTGTGAAATTCAAAGTGTTGGCTTCAGTGACCATCGAGCTGTAAAGGCGACACTGTCTTCTTCTTCGTTTGTTTATGGCAAGGGCTATTATAAACTAAATGTATCCTTATTACGAGATAATGTCTATGTCTCTCTGATTAAAAGTGCCATTGCAGAAACCGTAGAGAATTTCCCAGAGTTGAATCCTCACCTGCTCTGGGATATGCTGAAAGTTAGGGTTCGTGAAGTAAGTATGGCCTATGGCCAAGAAAATGCCGCTAAATCCACACGTAAAAAGAAGAATCTTATATCAAAACTAAATGAATTAGAACGAGAATTAATCTCAGATCCCACTAATCTTAGACTTCATAGAGAAATCTCTACCGTTAAAAAGGAATTAGAGGTGTACATAATGGCAGCTGCTAGAGGGGCCCAAGACAGATCCAGAATCAAGTGGATAGAAGACGGTGAAAAATCAAGTAAGTATTTTTTGCAGTTAGAAAAGACCAGAGGCATAAATAACACCATCCACAAGATATGCTCTCCAGAAGGCCAAATTATCACTGACCAAGATGAAATATTAGAAATAATAACATCTTACTACGAGACTTCCGGTGAATGGCAGATCGACGTCGGTCTGGCCTAACTCTCTCTCCGCTTATCATAGTGGTTGGGTAGCAGTTGTGTAGCGTGGTGGTGAAATATTCTTGTTTGTGTGGATCACAATAGTAAGCGGTAAGATTTTGTGAGTCGTAAGGTAAGTTTTTGCTTTTCTTCCTTTCCTCTGCATTTAGTAAACCCGTTCGTGTGTTAAACCCGGCTCCTAGGCTCAAACATGGCGTCCGCACGAGTAGTTCCGGCTTGTTTTATCCTGGACAAGGCTTTCGCCCCGGACTCCAGTAAACCTATAGGGGGTCTAGAAATATGCAAAGCTTGCGAGGTAATCAGCGGGGAGGGTTTGATTCACGGAGCCCAGAAGATCTCTGGACTCTGGAGAATCTACCCTTTATCCTTAGACGCAAGGAGAACACTCATAATTGAAGGGATCGAATTAAGGGGGCAATCTATTACCGTCCTTGACAAGAACCTTTTTATTGTAGCGGGTGAAGGAGAAAGGGCGACCACAAAACTGATCATTGGCAATGTGCCAATATCGGTCTCAAATAGCGAAATCGAGTGTACTCTTAAAAAGCTGGGGGTGACCGCAAGGTCGGGGATGAAAGATGAGAACTATAGAGATGAGCGAGGCGGACTGACGCGATTTAGGACTGGCAGGAGGTTTGTCTATATAGACCTGCCTGCATCTTCGCTTCCTAAGACAGCTAAAGTAGGCACTCAATTCCTGGCTTTTTTGTACTATAGGGAGCAGGAGCGAGAGGTAGTGAAGACAAAAGCAACAGGTTTGACACAAGGGGAGGGGGAGATGGAAAGAACGCAGAAAGACAACTCAGAGGACGAAAACAAAACAAAACAAAATGACACAGAGGTCGAGCCTGAGAATGAGAAGATAGGCATGTCATCTCATGACAAGGCTATTGAGCGAGCAAGAACAATGCTCACAAAAAAACAGAGCACACTCGACCTCTTTCGGGGAGGAGCGAGAAGACCGCGGTCGGCAGAAGGCCACAGTAAACGACAGCGAACCTCAAGCTTGGAGAGAGGAGGTGATAAGAGAAAAAAGGCTGAGAAAATACGCAGCGATAGAGAGAATGGTGGAGCGAGTGAGCGGGAGAGCGGGGGGCAAAATGTTAGGGCGGGGGAAGAACACACGAGTGAAAACACACTGAACAAAAACATTGACTGGTTTGAGCAGGCAGGCGAGACGTAGACTACTCGTCTTTGTGGTGTCTCTTGATTAACGGACTTGGCCTGTTCACGGACTTTGCCTCTCGGACCTAGCGGACTTTGTCGTCTTTCTCTCTTTCTCCTCTCTCTCTCTCTCTCTCTCTCTCTCTCTCTCTCTCTCTCTCTCTCTCTCTCTCTCTCTCTCTCTCTCTACCTTTATCTGTATCTACTAGACATTGTCTATGAAGATTGTCTCCCTTAATTGTCGGGGCCTTCATAGGCAATTAAAACGCAGACTTTTATTTTAAACATTTTATCAATACGATATAGTATGTTTACAAGAAACGTATGTTACTGAAGCGAAAGCTATTGAATGGATGAGAGAATGGACGGGTGAATTCTTCTTCTATCCAAGTACTAGTAGGAGTAAAGGCCAGATCATTCTAGTGAATAGAACATTTATTATTGATAAATTAAAATATCTGCCTTTTGATACACGATGTATTGGAATTGAATTTGAAAGGCATAATAAATTATACACGGTATTAAATTGTTACGGTCCAGCACAGCCGCAGCAGCGTGAGGGCTTTATAGAGGACCTAAGTAATATTGTCAGTGAGATAGGCCAGAGCAGTGTTATAGTATGTGGAGATTTTAATATGATTTTAAACAACGATTTAGATATAATTTCGGGCGCACCACACGGAAAGAAAGAAGTGGAATTATTCTCAAATTTTGTGGAAATGTGGGATTTATATGACTGTTGGAGAGGTTTAAATAAAGAAACAAAAGAATTCACATGGTGTAGGAAAGAACCCTTTGTGGCTAGAAGACTAGATTACATTTTTTGCGATAAAGAATTAGTATCATGTATAACAAATGTGGAAATTAAACATTTTCCGTCCACAGACCATCGTGCCGTTATCGTAGAAATTTTAGAACATAACTTCCCGAGAGGCCCCTCCAGGTGGCAATTCAACGCGTCATACATTAATAATGTCGATTTTATAAACCATATGAATGCATTTATATCCAGTTTCATAGCAGATGAGGAAAAGAACGATCTGGATCACAGAACAATATGGGAACTGCTGAAAGCAGCAATTCAGACAGAATATATGCAATACAGTAAGAGCAATCCTATAAAAAATCACAGAAGAGATAAACTGGAAGCAGAGGTAAATGCCATCTCCAAGCTTATTGCTCAGTTCCCGGGTGAAAGAAAACTGCAGGAGAAATACGAAAATATGAAAAAACAATTAGAAATTGAACTATTAGCAAAAACGAAAGGAGCAATAATAAGATCCAGAGTGAAATGGACCGAAGAGGGAGAAAAAAACACCAAATTCTTTTTAAATCTGGAAAAGGCCAGGGGAATATGTAATACAATAAAACAAGTTAAAAATGGGGATGGTGAAATAACAAGGGAACCGTTAAATATTCTTCGGGAAGCACAAAAATATTATGAAAATCTCTACACTGAAGAAGCATCGGCGACGGCGGTGGGCGATAAATTAGACACCTTCCTAGATGGTTTAGTGTATGACAGATTAGCTGAGGAAGACAAGGAAATGTGTGATCAGAACATTAGCGTGGGGGAAATGGGAAAAGCATTGAAAGGACTTAATAATGACTCAGCTCCCGGACCCGATGGGCTTACGGCTTGCTTTTATAAGGTGTTTTGGCGGCTCTTAAAAAAACCGTTATATGATAGTTATATAGAATCGATAAAGCAGGGAGAATGGTCAGTTAGTCAGAGACGCGGTATAATCACTATGATACACAAAGGCAACAACAGCAATAGGGAACATCTAAACAATTGGCGACCAATAACACTAACAAAATGTTGACTATAAAATCTTTACAAAGGTTTTGGCTTTGAGGTTGCAAAAAGTTATAAAAAGTATCGTGCATGAAAATCAAAGTGTATCTGTTAAAGAGAGAACAATTACGTCACATATTAGAATAATAGATGTCGTCATAAATTACGTAAATAAAGAGGACATGGGAGGTTTGATTGTATCATTGGACTACCAAAAAGCCTTCGATACGGTGGATAAGGAAACAATATTGGTAGCCCTTGAAAGATTTAATTTTGGTCCAAAATTCATTCATAACATACAAACGATCTTAACAAACACGCAGAGCTCAGTAAAGAATGGTGGGTGGCTATCTAAATGGTTTAAGGTAGAGCGAGGTGTCCGGCAGGGATGTTGTGTTAGTCCTCTACTTTTTATCTTAGTGGTAGAAATACTAGCGATAAAACTAAGGTATAATGAAGAAGTAAAGGGAATTATGAGTGAAGGAGTGGTAACAGATACGCTTAAACTTTTGCAGTACGCAGATGACATGACGCTACTGATAAAAGATAAAACAGATCTATCCAACGCATTGAAAATTATTGAGCAGTTTTCAGACATCTCGGGGCTAAAGCTTAATAGAAATAAATCAGTGGGAATGTGGGTGGGGAGTAATAAACAAAGGGAGGAAAGAGGGGAAGGAATAACGTGGGTAGAAAAGGGAGGTAACATAAAAATAGGCTACTTGGGATATACTTCAATGCTACGGTCGAGGCATCTAATATTTCACAAAATTGGATGGAAAAAATAAACAGCATTAAAAATCTGATTCGTAGATGGTCCAAAAGAAATCTGTCAATATATGGAAAGACTATAATAGCAAAAACTTTTTTACTATCAAAACTAAACTATGTTATTCAGGCCCTATCCCTACCCCAGGAAACTCTGGCTGAAATAGATCGAATCATATTCAAGTTTTTGTGGCAAAAAAAGTATTCAAATAAAAGAGCTTTTGAAAAAATCAAACGGAACACTTTATGCAGAGAACCAAACGAGGGAGGTTTAGGAGTAATCAGTATAAAGCAAAATGTCTTTCTCATAAAATGGTTTAAAGAGATATGCTTACAAAAGCCACATCTAAAAACAGGAGTAAAATTAGCCAGTCATTTTTGCAAAAAGCTGGTAAGCTTGCCTTACTTAACCAAGTCAGATATTAAAGCGAGAGAAGTAAAACAAGTTGGTACAATAAACTCGATTTTTTGGCAGAATGTAATTAAAACATGGTTAGATTTAGAAAAAAGGGATAAGGAAAATGAAAACGATACTGCTCCAAATAGGCTAGGCCGGCAACCGCTATTCAACAACAATAATATTAGATATAGAAATAAGCCACTGTGGATAGAAAAATGGGTCAGAGGGGGAATTAAATATCTGTATCAAATGTTTAGTGTAAACAAATGGAAAACCCTGCAAGACATTGCTGGGATAATCGGACATTACCCTGGTGTCCATTTTGATTATTGGGCAGTTACAAATGCTGTTAAAAAAGAATGGAAGGAAATTTTTGTACAAACCAGAACGGAGGACAGACCTCCTTTGCATAATATAGAAGATGAGATAGATGAAAATGTAAAAGATATCTTTCAACTAACGAATAAAGAAATTAGAGAGAAACTAATAAATAACAAAAACGCCACGATCTGTAGCTTAGGTTTCTGGAAACGAAAATACAATGTCGATATATATCCTTATTTTGAAAGCGGGTTTAGAGCCTGCAAAGAAACAAGATTGAGGCTCTCACATTTTAAAATCCTACACAATATTTACCCAACCAATATTCTCTTACATAAAATGAAAATAAAGGAAAGTAATAAATGCGAGCACTGTAAGACGCCTGATTTTATAGAACATTTCTTTTTCTATTGCAGTAAATTGAAAGACTATTGGCCTTACGTGGCCCAGTATATTTTGAATAAAACCGGTAAAAGAATTGAAATAAATGAGAAAATTGCACTTTTTGGAATAATACGTGGGGACTTGGACTATACTGTAAATCAAAATATTATTGATGATATTAACTTTGTACTATTAGTTGCTAAAATGTGTATCGGTAAAATAAAATATGGCAAATCAATGAATCTTAAATTTGCATTTGAGACAGAAATGCAGGTAAGGGATAAATATCTGAAGGTATACCCGAATAAATAATCAGAGAATGAATGGATGATTGAAAAGTGTGGAAAATGTGTACGTGAAGTGAGAGTAAAATGAAAACAAATAAACTTTAAAAAAAAAAAAAAAAGGGCAATGAGGAAAAGATGAAAAATGCAAAAACTAGGACATTCGTGTAGTCCAAAGTGCATGAAGTAAAGTAAAATTGGTATACGGCCATATTCTATTATTATTATTCTGCTGGCAATATATTATTACCATCTAGTACAATAATTGATTGTCGTGTCGCATCTGGCTGATAATAACCTATTTATTTATTTATTTATCCTTATTTTTATCTCTTTTTCTTTCTTCTTTGTTTTTATCTTACTTGCCTTTGTATCTGTTGAGATTTTTATACATTATATCGTTATTATTTAATTATAGCTGCTTTTCACGCACTCGTAATAATTTGTAAACGAAGCATCCATTCAAGTTTTTTTTTTTTTTTTTAGCTGTTGAAAATGAATTGTAAAAACTGTCAGCTGATAATGAAAAGACCAAAATGGTTCGAGAACAGCCGACAACATAGAATTCAGCAACTGACAATTCTGGGAGATAAAAGACTTCAATTGGGTCCGATCCTCAGAATAGTCCTTATAGACAGCCATGTATTTATTTGCTAGACTATTATCAGGTCATACGTACTTTCATACTTATCTATTTATTCATTTAACCAGCCACTTTGAACTAGACTTCTCTACATGTTTATTTGCTTTATATGGATACCTTCTTAAAGTAGGTTTTTTTTTTTTCTTTAATTTCCGTAAATTTTAAAAAATATACCAGACCTATTAAGTGATCTCCAATCACTGAGTCATGCACGAAATGAATGCATTGCATTTGAATCTGAGCCCAAAAAAAAAAAAAAAAATCTTACTACGAAAATCTTTATAAAGAAACGAAGAAAGCTGAAGATATCACCAATCAGCAATACAAGTTCATTGAGAACATAGAGGTTCCAACATTAAGTGACGGAGATAGAGAGATGTGTGACTCGCCACTAACACTGTCTGAAATTGCAATGGCACTTAAACATACAAAAAACAGCTCCTGTCCAGGATCAGATGGAAGTTCTTCTGGAAGGATATATGTCAATTACTATTCAAATCAATAAATTACAGCTTTGAAACTAATACGCTGTCCTTTTCACAGTATAAAGGCATCATCTCTCTCCTGTTCAAAGGAAAGGGACTGAAACGCGACCTTCTAGAAAACTGGAGACCCATCACCATAACAAATACAGATTACAAGTTGATAGCCAAGGCATTGTCATTAAGGCTGAAGCAAGTCAAGCCCCTCTTGATACATCAGAACCAGACGGGTTTTATCCGAGGCAGACACATATCCTCCCTTCTGAGAGAGCTGGATGACCTCATAGAAGACGAAAAGGAGAAAAACAGTAACAGCATTCTGCTATCTGTAGACTACCGTAAAGGCTTCGATTCTCTATCCAGGCAGTGCATGGTTAATGCCTTTAATATATTCGGTTTTGGCGGAAATTTCAAAAAATGGATGAACATTATATCCACAGGTTCCATTATAAGTGTCAAGAATGGAGGACATATTTCTAGGGAATTTAAACTGGAACGGGGCGTGAAGCAAGGATGCCCTCTCTCACCTCTGATCTTTATCCTGACTGCTGAGCTCCTAGCACTCAATATAAGGCAGGACGAAAGCATACAAGGTATTAAGTATCCTAAGTCCCAGACGAGAACAATCATCAGGCAGTACGCTGATGACACAACGCTGTTCCTGCGGAATTTAATAGATTTTCGAGAAGTTCTTTCTAAAATCAAATCTTTCTCTTTATTTTCAGGATTGGAACTAAACAAGAACAAATCATACGCAATGTGTTTGGGCAAAAAGAATGTATTCGGACCTCTTCAGTTTGATATATCGTTTGTGGAAAAATTAAAGATTCTAGGTATTTTTTTCAGTTCTCAAAAGCCTGCCCAAGACCTGGAGGAAAACTGGACAGGCAAAATAGAGTACATAGAGAACTTGGTTGGGGCATGGTCTAGACGTGATCTATCAATTATAGGCAAAATTCAAGTTATTAAAACCTTTGGAGTATCCCAGATACAGCATATAATACAAAGTATATCACTGCCTTTAAAAATTCTTGAGAAAATCAACCGAATATTTTTTAGGTTTACCTGGAAGCGTCGCTTCTCAAATACTAGAGCCTTCGAAAAGGTAAAGAGGAAGATTATGTGCGACCAGTACCACAAGGGTGGACTTAAAATGATAGATATCTGCATGATGCAAGAGGCATACTTATTGCAATGGGTGGAAAAACTCAGTACTGATAAGGAAGAGGAATGGAAATTACTGCCCATGTTCGCGTTAAGACATGTAGGGGGGCTCCTGGCCTATAGGAGTAATCTTGGCCATAAATCCTTTCAAGGCCAGGATAGTATCAATAGCTGCTTCTGGAAGAAGGTTCTGCTAACATGGTTAACGCGGAAAGGGGAGTCTAAAGAAACGGTTCTTCCAAAAAAAGATGATCCTCTGTTCAACAGTGATAAGGTAAAATACAAGGCAAGAACCTTGCTGCTGCCAGGCTGCATAGATAAGAGCATAGTACTCATTAAAGACATGCTGGAAGGAGAAACTGGGAGATTATTAAGTTACCATGAATTTTTAAACAGGTATGGGAATTTTCCGAGTTCACTACTTGAATACAATATTTTGTTCAATGCTTTAAGCCCTCTCACTCTAATTGCCAATTGTGGCATAAACAAGCTGGTTTTTAGAGACATGGAAATCGGAAACTTAGGCCAAAGAACATTTAGATCTCTATTGCAAGAGAGTGAACCATCAATAGCCAATCAGTTTTGGCAGCGCAAATTCCAAATTGAAATAACAACTGAATACTGGCACCTACCATTTAAGGTGACCAAAGAATCAAGACTGAGAGCTCTTCAGTGGAAAATTTTACACAATATATATCCAACAAATATCCTTCTTCAAAAAATGAAAATATCCGAAACAAATCAATGTAAAAGTTGTCAGGCGGTCGATTTCATAGAACATTTTTTCTATGAGTGTGAGATGGTTAAGCAAGTCTGGGCAGAGGTAGAGAACCTGATTAACAGCAATACAGGTAAACGGATCCAGCTAACCAGCTCCACTTGCCTTCTTGGCATCCCCTATCATGACAGCCTGAAGTCTGCTGATCTTTTAATTCTAAACCACGTTATCCTGGTGGCAAAACTGACAATATCAAAATACAAATACGGAAAGCATGGTAACATTTTGGTATTATTTTATAGCGAATTGGCTCTGAGAAATCTATGGGAATAATGAAAGGAAGAACTTGTATTCCACAGATACTAATCACTGCAGATAAGGCCCTATTCAGATCCTGGCGCATCGCGAATTATATCCACACTGCAAGAGGTTAGATAACGCGACATGGCAGATAACAATGACAACTAACTTTGCAACAACAGGTAGGACACAGCCGGGATAACACGCAGGAAAAACGCAACACACAAAAAGATGGGGTCTTAGGATGGGCCCCCTCCCGTATGGTCAGCTGTCCCCTTTCCCACCTTCGGGGCAGGCCACTACCTTTGTGGTCGTTGCCTGGCCTGGAGAGTGGAGAGCGTTTGCTCCAGGGAGTGTCCCGGGAGACCTAGTTGGGGGGGGGGGGTTTCCCTGAGCAGCCCCGTTGAGTGAGGTCTGACCGTCGGGGGGGGGGGATCCCTGACAGAGAACCATCTATAACTCGGGAGGGACAATAAAAACATAAATCAGTACAAGAGAGCTAAAGGCCAGCACATCTCCTACTACATACAAGCAACTAACTCAGTTAACCAGTCCGAATAGGTGTAAGGTATAACAGTAACAGAGTCACCGTAGTAAAGGCCCTCTTGCAGTATTCGGTGTTTTGGCTAGTGATAAAAGATGGTGACGAGAAAATATTTGACAGTGATGGCACCACTCTGGTGCGGGCTTGTGGGTTGCTCCGCCCCGTGACCTGTATGGGCCGGGGACATAGCATAGGATACTAATATTAATCAGTTCGTGTATGCGTGGATTTAACATTTATCGTTTCCTCCTCACCCTCTTCTACCAGTTTCTGTCTACCCAGTTTCAAGGTTATGAAAAACTAACCCATTTACCATACCAGTAACCAAAGATAACCCTGATAAGGAAAGGTAAGTTCATTTATTATAACAATACTAAGTTACCATAGATTGTCAGATAACAGCAAAGTACTAATCAACCTCGCGGCGCCATCCAAAAGGAGCGGGTAAAAAAAAATAAAAAAAATGAGTGATTTTGATTCTGTATTAGGTATTGTGTTTTAGTTAGGTATTGATGATGTGATATATATATGCATAGTGCAGGGCAAATTGATCACCATGTTTTCCCCTGATTTCGGTATCATATGTGCTATGGGCATGAGTAGTTCATTTTTACGTAAATATCGCTCACGCTCACTCGTTGACAATTATCTTGATGCGATTTGGGAATTAATTGCATTAATTTTTTTGGGGTGGGGGATGATGTCACGAGCGAGTGAGCGAGGATCAATAGTTACGGGGAGAAGGGGGTAGAGTAAGATTAACTCACGGCCCACAATTAATGGAAAGCATGGAATGTTGTGAGTTGGGGGGTTTGGATGAGGCGAGATCGGTGTACTACAAGTCACTGCAAGTTAAGAAGTCCAAGGGGACAGACGTGAAGAAAGTATCACGAGCAGGTGAGCTGGGATCAGTAGTTACCGGGGAAGGAGGTAGAGTCAAGTTAACCCACAGCCCACGGGTAATGGAAAGCGTGCATGTTGTGAGTGGGGGGGGGGGTCTGCATGAGGCGAGAGCGCTGTACTACTATCACTGCAAGTTAGAAGGTCCCAGGGGACGGACGTGAGTGAGAACAGTCGGGAGATTGTGACAGTGTTTTCCAGTGATGACTGGTAGGTGGAACGATGATTGATAATTATGATTGATGTATTATATTCGTCTACGACCATGATGTAAATAAGTATATGTGAGGAATGTGGAAGTCCTTGATACTGTATATAGCAATGTGCGCCATGAGCGATAGATGGAAGTTAGCTTCATGGATTTGTAGCGAGAGTGAGTAGGGTGTAATACGGTGGAGGTGGTTACCGTAAGATGTTTGGTGAGTGAAATGTGAACTATTGTGTGTACGCTTCATGAGTTGTAATGAGGCGTGAAGTGATTAGAAATGATATGGTATTATACCAATGTAATGTTATTTTTGTAGATGCCGGGGTCGGGCCGAAGCGCCGCCTACGGTGAGCACAGGGGATAGGCCAGCATAGGGCCGAAGGCCACACATAGGCCAGGAGTGAAGCTGTCGGTGCAGGATGTCACGAGTGGAGTGAGTGCAATTAAGGGGATTGCTACAGAGCGGGTGTAGAATAAGAAGAGCTCACGACAGACGGATAGGAAAAGACGTGAAAGGGGAAGAGTAAAAATAACTCATGCAGACAAGTGGGAAAAGCGTGCGTGTATGAGTGGTGTGGAAGTCTGAATGAGGCGAAAGCGCTGGATTACTATCACTGCAAGTTAGAAGGTCCGACGGAGCGGACCTGTGAATAAGAGCCCATCGGGCGGACATAAAGGGAGCAGTCGAGAAGACTAGTGAGAGTCTTTCCAGTAAGGACTGGTATGTAGAACGTTGATTGATTATTATGATTGATGTATTATATTATATTCGTCTATTACCATGATGTAAATAAGTATATGTGAGGAATGTGGAAGTCCGTGATATTGGATATAGCAATGTGCGCCATGAGCGATAGATGAAAGTGAGTTCATGGATTTGTAGTGCGAGTGAGTAGTGTGTACTCCGATGGAGGTGTGTTACCGTAAGATGTGTGGTGAGTGAAAGGTGAACTAGTGTGTGTACGCTTCGTGGATTGTAAGGAGAGGTGGAGTGAATAGAAATGGTAGGGTATTATACCAATGTAATGTTATTCTTGTAGGTGTCGGGGACGGGCCGCAGAGCCACCTCGATGAGCACAGGGGATAGGCCAGCATAGGGCCGGAGGCCACACATAGGCCAGAAGTGAGGCTGTCAGTGCAGGACAGTAGAGGCACATAAAGTCGTGGCAGTCAGGCCACGGACAGGGACGTAGATATGAGAGTGAATGAGATACTATATTGTTGCCATGTTGATAGGCTAGTGAACTGGTACTATGTTGTTGCCATGTTGATGGCTATGGAAATAATAATGTGTTATGGCCCTGCTGAGGTGCTAGGGGAGTGCTAAGGTGTAGGACAATAGGAAGGTGATATTGAGAGACTGCGGTGCCAGTAAATTATTAATGTGCTATTAAGACCCTGAGGGGAGAGGCTGAGGCCGAAGTGCCTTTAGGAGTGACTACCGGATTGTGGATCCGAGGGAGAGTGTGTGTGAGAATAAGGCCGTTGTACGGCAGTCATTTCAATAATATAATGTATGTAATTGCGCTATTATATGTATAATTATGTTTAATAAATGTGTGAGTCTGATGGGTTGTTCTGTTAAGTGTTAAACTTGTTTGTTCGTGATTGTTGTCCTGTCATAAACTATTACATCTCCCAGTCTGGGATTTGTGACACTGGGGGCTCGTCCTGTTTACCTGTGGTCATTCTGACATTGTGTATTCGTTATATCTAGTTGTTTTTCTGTTGTGCTAGGAATTCATGCTGTTGTCTTTGTTCGTGGGATGAATGGAATTTTCATGATATGATTTATGTATATTTATAGATATGTAGTGATGCATGTATTTTGATGAATATGTATTAATGTGTATTTAAATTTCTGCAGAGTGTGTGTGCCAGCCTGTAGAGGACTCAAGCGGCCAGAGCTCCGATTAAGGGGAGGAGTTAAACTCAAAATTTGAAAGTTAAGTAAAAGTCAAAATTTTTGTGCCCTGGATTTTGGGCTGTTCCTTTAATCTGTCTTTCTCCGCTGTTTTTGCTGTTTTCGTTGTAATTGATTGTACGGGCGGTGGCGCGGGTTTGCTGTGGTGAGCGTAGTTTGTCCTCTTCGGCAGGTGGGCTAAATTTGGAACTTCGTTCATCACAGCGAACAGTTCTATAGGGACCTGTATTTTTGTTTAGATTGTGCCGTTCTATCTTCCTCGTTGTTTTAGGAAGACGTTTCTCTTGTCCTTCTCCTCCCTATCTGTAGATACGTTCTTTTTTTTCAGACTCTGTTCTTGTTCGTACCTTGTTGTGTAATCGGCGTAGTAGGTTGCATTTTTTTTTCCATTATATTTTCTTTTTTACGTCTTTGTCCTAGTCGGGTTCGTTGTCCTTGACGTACTTCTGGTCCTTCTACTATATTTCTTCATTCTTGTCGTTTCTATTTTCTTTTATAATTAGTAGTGCATACATTTTATAGATATAGAATTAGTTGTGCTGTAAAGGTAAATTTCTGAATTGTATTTGAGACAACTGGGTATTGTTATATCTGGTGTGATCTCAGGTCTCTGGTCGTATCGTTAGTGATCATACCGACAGGTTGGTCGTCTTATAATAGATACCATAACCATAAATCTGTGAGATGGCGGAACTCCAACAACTAATGAAGTTGGGTAAGGAACTTGGCCTGGAGGGAGAGGAGCTACGCGGCTGGATTAAAGAACAGCAGGCGGATTTGCGCGATGAGCGTGCTAAGGATAGAGAGCGAGAAAAAGAGGCTAAGGCTCAGGAGGAGGAAAGAGAGGCTAAGGTTAAGCAACAGGAAAGAGAGGCTAAGGATAAGGAACAGGAAAGGGAGTTTAAGCAACAGGAAAGAAAGGCTAAGGATAAGGAAGAGGAAAGAGAGTTTAAGTTAAAGGAGTTGCAACAGGAGAGGGAGTTTAAGTTAAAGGAGTTAGAAGCTCAGCAACAGGAAAGAGAGGCTAAGGAAAGGGAGCAGGAGATAAGGTTAAAGGAGATAGAGGCGCAAGTAAAGATTGCGGAGTTAGAACTCAAGAAAAATACGCCAGCGGAAACGGCTGAGCGGCAGGTACACAATAAAGGTGGTGTTAGGATTAAGCTCCCTACGTTCGACGACCGGAAGGACGACATAGACGCCTTCCTTTACAGGTTCGAACTGAACGCACAATTGCAATGGGGGGAAAATAAGGAATTATGGGCCACCTACCTGGCATCGCTATTGCAGGGGCGAGCGTTAACTTACTTTAAAGAGCTACAGCGCGAAGACGTGCAAGATTACGATAAGCTGAAGGCTTTGCTGCTTCGCCGATTTGCGCGTACCGAGGAATATTTCCGGGAGCAGTTTAGGCGAGCACGTGCAGATACCAGGGAGGACTTTGCTGCCTTCGTCGCGAGACTAACGGAGTATTTCGCGAACTGGGTAGACTTGGCGCATGTGATCACGGATTTCGCTAAACTGAAAGACCTAATGATCCGTGACCAGCTGTACGCGTCGTGCCACAAGGATCTGGTGGCTTTCCTGAAAGAGAACGAACCCGCGACGGTGCAGGAGGCGTCTAAGTTGGCGGAGGCATACCGTACGGCGCATCCGTCCAAACCAGTCGCCAGGGCGTACGTCCAAGATGCTGGCTACGTCGCCGTTGTCGAGGGGTCGCCGGCAGGACTTGGGGACAGGTCGCGTCAGCGTGGTGCCTATAGCGGGCAAGCCCAGGGGCAGCGTAGGGGCTATCACCAATCACCGGCATATGGATCCGGTAAGTTTGACCGAGCAGGAGGGCTAGGTCGCGGTAATGGCCGGGGGCGAATTGTGACCTTTGCCGATGACCGACGGCATAGGGACTCTAGTTCCGGTCGCGAGGGGTCACGGGGACCCAGGCCTAGGGCAGCACAGGGAGCGGAGTGTTGGACTTGCGGACGCGTGGGTCACTTTTCACGCGAGTGTAGGGCCGCGAAGTGTTGGAACTGCGGTAGAGCGGATCACATCAGCGTGAATTGCCCTGCAGGTAGGATAGCGGCGAACGTGGACAGTAGCTCCAGTCCATGTTCCCCAAATAAATTTCATCATGCGGCTGCGTGTGTTACATCGGACAACGGAGGCGGACAGTATTCTAAGTGTCCCAGTTGTGAGAAGTTATTATCTTCCGGTGTTTTACTTTGTGGGAGAAAGATCCCCGTTATAAATTCATGTCATACAGGAGGTGGTCTTAGGGTTTATCCGGGGTTTGTTGGGGACGAACCGGTCTCGGTTTTACGAGATACGGGATCTACCGTTGTGGGAGTGCATAGAGACTGCATTCGGGATTCACAGCTTACAGGTGAGACTGTCCCGTGCATCCAATTTTCGGGGGCCATTGAGAAATTACCCATGGCAAGAATAATGATAGATACACCTTTCCTTAGCGGGGAAGTCGAAGCAGTCGTTGGTTGTTTTCCAGGCGCCCAGCTCATCATTGGGAATGTATCACGGGTAGTTTCCCCTTCCGATGAGAACGTACAAGCATGGTCGCAATCAAAAGGTATTGACTTTTGCGCCGCGGTCGAAACACGTCGACGGGTAGCGGATAAAGATAAAATTAGACCTTTGGCGACGCCAGCGGTCAACCTAGATATCACGCCAGAGCGCTTGGCGAGATTACAAAGGGAGGACCCATCATTAAACCCATGTTTTGGGGAAGCGCGAACCGAGAAAACGAGGAAATATAGGAACGGGTCATCTTCTTTTTTTGTCCAGGGGGGCATTCTGTTCCGTATGTACGTCACAGTGGCTTCCGTTCAAAAGCAGGTCGTCGTGCCACGGTCGTTGATTGCTACAGTATTGCGTCTGGCCCATGATGTTCCATTAGCGGGTCATATGGGAAGTACTAGAACCAAGGAGAGAGTTCTGAAAGATTTTTATTGGCCGTCAGTATACAGAGATGTGCGGTTATATTGTAAGACGTGCAGTGCGTGCCAAAAGACGACGCATAAGGGTCGTACACCCCAGGCTCCTCTTCAGAAGATCCCCACGGTCTCGGAACCGTTTAAAAAGGTCTCGATAGACCTTGTTGGCCCCATTCACCCAGCGACCGATAGGGGGAATCGATTTTTCTTAACGGTCATATGTAATGCTACGAGATGGCCAGAGGCGGTTCCTCTGCGGACCATAACGTCTGAGGCAGTCGCGGAAGCGTTGTTTGCAATTTTCGCTAGGGTAGGAATACCAGAGCAAATTCTGTCTGATAGGGGCGCGCAATTTACGTCGCAGATGATGAAGGAATTGTTCCGCTTATTCAGTATACAACCCATCACTACCACCCCTTATCATCCGCAGGCTAATGGCATGTGCGAGAGATTGAACTCGACGTTAAAGTCGATGCTGCGTAAGGTAGCTGCTGATCGCCCTAAAGATTGGGATAGATATATCCCTGCAGTGTTATTCGCGTACAGAGAGGTACGGCAGGAGTCAACGGGATTCTCGCCGTTCGAAATGATGTACGGTCGTAGTCCTAGGGGCCCAACTGATGTTCTTCGGGACATGATGACGTCGCCATCATCGGGAGACGATGAGCAGATTTCGGTGTTTCAGTACCTTGTTGATTTAAGAGAAAGACTATCTGCAGCGCGCACTATAGCAGAAGAAGCGTCTGATATCGCTTCGAAAAGAGCAAAAGACTATAAAGATAGAGGTTCCAAACTGAGAATTTTTAAGCCAGGAGACAAGGTTCTGTTGTTGTTACCTACGGACCATAATAAGTTATTGATGACATGGAAAGGTCCCTATGTTATTGAGCGAGTTGTTTCAAAGGTAGATTACGCTATCCACATTGATGGAACGAGTAAGGTTTTCCATGTTAATATGCTACAGAGATTTTATGAGAGACCACAGTATCTGTGTGCACAGACAAGACCAGAGGAGACTGTCTTCTCTACTGCTTGCACGGGGGTCGTAGACCAGTTGGACTGTGACGTAAGCGACACCGACGCGCAGGAAGAGTTGCAAATTCAATTGCCGGAGTTAACTGCGACACAAGGTTACAGGGACGTAAAAATTAACCCTGGCCTTACGAGTTCAAGGAGTAGGGAACTTGAGACCCTGTTAGCGTCATTTCCGGATGTTGTTACGGATTTGCCGGGTCGCACTACGGTGATCCAGCACCAAATAAAGTTGACTTCGGATAAGCCAATATTCCTTAGACCGTATCCGTTGCCTTTTTCTTCGAGAGATAGAGTCATAAAGGAAGTTGAGTCAATGTTGAAGTTAGATGTGATAGAACCATCAACATCGCCGTATTCATCACCCATCGTCCTCGTGAAAAAACTTGATGGATCGGTGCGGTTCTGTATTGATTTTCGAAGATTGAACACTATTACGGTAGGCGATAGGGAGCCTATTCCGTTTCAGGAGGAATTAATAGCTTCATTGGCCGGGTCCACGTGGTTTTCCAAGATAGATTTAACGAAAGGTTATTGGGAAATCCCGCTTACTGAGGAGTCTAAACAATACACGGCGTTCCAAACGCCCATTGGATTATTCCAATTTAAGGTCATGCCATTTGGGTTGGTAAACGCACCAGCGACGTTTGCACGATTAATGAGATTAGTGTTGAAGGACCTACCTAATGTCGTGTCATTCTTTGACGATATAGCATGCCATACGTCGACATGGTCTGATCATATTCAGACACTAACAGTAATTTTTCAACGATTACGCCAGTTTGGGCTAACTGCTAAACCCGCAAAGATGGATTTGGCATGTCCAGAGATAATATTCTTAGGACATATCGTGGGTAGAGGTGTTCAGAGACCTGAAGTAACAAAAATTGACAAGTTAGTAGGGTTGCAAATCCCTAAAACAAAGAAACAAGTCAGAAGCTTAGTGGGAATTTTAAATTATTACAGAAAGTTCATTCCAAATTTTTCCTCCTTGTCATCTTCTCTTACTGACCTTACTAAGAAGGGACAACCCGATAAGGTCCAGTGGACGTCTGAATGTCAGACATCATTTGATAATTTGGTGACAGCATTATCATCGTCACCCATTTTGATATTACCCGATTTTCGATCTAATTTTATCCTCAGAACGGATGCGTCGGACTCTGGTGTCGGCGCTTGTCTTCTACAGGAGAAGAACGAATGTCTCCATCCTGTATGTTATGTCAGTAGGAAGTTATTGCAGAGAGAAAGAAAGTATTCTGTGATAGAGCGTGAGTGTCTTGCCATTGTCTGGTCCGTCCAGAAACTAGGACGTTATCTCATGGGACGAGAATTTTGTATCCAGACAGACCACAAGCCACTGACATTTTTGTCGAAGAATCGTTCGTCCAGCCCACGCTTGTCTAGATGGGCATTGGCTTTGCAGCCGTATACCTTCGTTATTCAACCAATTCCAGGAGCCAGCAATCATATCGCCGACTACCTTAGTCGAGCCTAGGGGAAGATTTCAGGAGCTTATACATCGGAGGACAGGAACATTGACAGGATCTGTGTGAATGAGTCGACTTTAAAATATGGACATTATAAATATGATATGAAGAATGGTTGATAGGTTGAGTGGTTTTTTGATTCTGTATTAAGTATTGTGATTAGTTACCTATTTATGATGTGACACATATATGCATATTGCAGGGCATATTGATCATATATTTTTCCCTGATTTCGCTATTGTATATACTAGGGGAACTGCTAGGTCAGTTTTTTTAGTGTAGGTATTGCTCACGCTCACTCGTTGACAGTCATCTTGATGCGATTTGAAATTAATTGCATTAATTTTTTTGGGGTGGGGGATGATGTCACGAGTGGAGTGAGTGCAATTAAGGGGATTGCTACAGAGCGGGTGTAGAATAAGAAGAGCTCACGACAGACGGATAGGAAAAGACGTGAAAGGGGAAGAGTAAAAATAACTCATGCAGACAAGTGGGAAAAGCGTGCGTGTATGAGTGGTGTGGAAGTCTGAATGAGGCGAAAGCGCTGGATTACTATCACTGCAAGTTAGAAGGTCCGACGGAGCGGACCTGTGAATAAGAGCCCATCGGGCGGACATAAAGGGAGCAGTCGAGAAGACTAGTGAGAGTCTTTCCAGTAAGGACTGGTATGTAGAACGTTGATTGATTATTATGATTGATGTATTATATTATATTCGTCTATTACCATGATGTAAATAAGTATATGTGAGGAATGTGGAAGTCCGTGATATTGGATATAGCAATGTGCGCCATGAGCGATAGATGAAAGTGAGTTCATGGATTTGTAGTGCGAGTGAGTAGTGTGTACTCCGATGGAGGTGTGTTACCGTAAGATGTGTGGTGAGTGAAAGGTGAACTAGTGTGTGTACGCTTCGTGGATTGTAAGGAGAGGTGGAGTGAATAGAAATGGTAGGGTATTATACCAATGTAATGTTATTCTTGTAGGTGTCGGGGACGGGCCGCAGAGCCACCTCGATGAGCACAGGGGATAGGCCAGCATAGGGCCGGAGGCCACACATAGGCCAGAAGTGAGGCTGTCAGTGCAGGACAGTAGAGGCACATAAAGTCGTGGCAGTCAGGCCACGGACAGGGACGTAGATATGAGAGTGAATGAGATACTATATTGTTGCCATGTTGATAGGCTAGTGAACTGGTACTATGTTGTTGCCATGTTGATGGCTATGGAAATAATAATGTGTTATGGCCCTGCTGAGGTGCTAGGGGAGTGCTAAGGTGTAGGACAATAGGAAGGTGATATTGAGAGACTGCGGTGCCAGTAAATTATTAATGTGCTATTAAGACCCTGAGGGGAGAGGCTGAGGCCGAAGTGCCTTTAGGAGTGACTACCGGATTGTGGATCCGAGGGAGAGTGTGTGTGAGAATAAGGCCGTTGTACGGCAGTCATTTCAATAATATAATGTATGTAATTGCGCTATTATATGTATAATTATGTTTAATAAATGTGTGAGTCTGATGGGTTGTTCTGTTAAGTGTTAAACTTGTTTGTTCGTGATTGTTGTCCTGTCATAAACTATTACATCTCCCAGTCTGGGATTTGTGACACAGGACAGTAGAGGCACATGAGTTGTGGCACTCTGGCCACAGACAGGGATGTATATATGATCGTGAATGTGCTATTAAGATGTACTACTGTGACATGGATGTATTACTGTGCGAATGAGATATTCATGTTAATTGAAGTATTAACGTGTTATGGCCACGTGAAGTGTATAGGAGGCTAAGGTGTATTGCCATAGGGAGGCGCTACTGAGAGACTGTGGAATGAAAGAATACTAGTGTGTCATTAAGACCCTGAGTGGAGAGGCTGAGGCCGAGGTGTCTTTAGAAGTAATTACCGGGTTGTGGACCCGAGGAAGTGTGCTTACGGAAGAAGGCCGTGGACGGCAGTTAACTTGAAGAATATAATGTATGTATGTAATTGCACTGTTATCCTTATCTTTATATTTATGTTTAATAAATGTGTGAGTCTGATGGGTTGTTCTGTTAAGTGTTATACTTGTTCGTTCGTGATTGTTGTCCTGTTATAACCATCGCATCTCCCAGTCTGGGATTTGTGACAGAAAGCAGTCGGGAGATTGTGTGTTTTCCAGTGATGACTGGTAGGTTGAACTATGATTTATAATTATGATGATTGATGTACTATATTCTCCTATGACCATGATGTAAATAAGTTATATGTGAGGAATGTGAAAGTCATTGATTACTGTGTATAGAGATGTGCGCAATGAGCGATAGATGTAAGTTCGGATCATGGATTCGTAGCGAGTCTCAGTACTGTGTAATACGGTGGAGGTGTGTTACCGTAGAGAGAGTGCAGATGTGTGGTGAGTGAAATGTGGACTGTTGTGTGTACGCTTGATGGTTCGTAATGAGTGGTGAAGCAGATAGTAATTGTATGGTGTTATAGAGATGTAATATTGTTCTTATAGGTGCCGGGGTCGGGCCGTGAGGTTACCCGTGGTGGAGAGACTAAGGCAGGGGATAGGCCAGCATAAGGAGATGCTTGGGTTGAGCAGAAGGCTACCCACAGGCCAGCTTGAGCGAAGCTGTCGCGCAGGACAGTGAGGGCACATTATTCGTGGCAGTCTGGCCACAGACAGGGACGTTATGAATTGAGATATTAATGTGATATTAAGCTATTGAGGTGATATTACGATATTGAGGTAATATTGAGATATTGAGGTGAGATCGAGATACTGAGATTAGGTTGAGCAGGAGCCAATAAGATAGGCCCGCAAGTAATACATACATTGAGGTGAGGCTGAGGCCGGAGTATATTTTAGAAAGTTATTATCGGGTTGTGGACCCGGAGATAGAATGGATGTTGGGAATAACGACCATTGGATGGTATTTAAATTGAATAATGTACTGTATGTAATTGCACGTATATCTTTATTTTTATGTATAATAAATGTGTGAGTCTGTTTGGTTGTTCTGTTAAGTGTTATACTTGTTCGTTCGTGATTGTTTTCCTGTCATAATCATTACATCTCCCAGTCTGGGATTTGTTACACATTGTTCTTTTTAAAATGTAATTCAAGACTCAAATCTAATCATATGTTTCACAGATTCTCCACCTTTGAACTCAAAAGGCTTTTTTGGTAGACCGCCTAAAGTAACCATATTTTGCATGAAGGTTTCAAATACTGTGGAGAGTGCACCGAAGTTTGGATTTTTTTTAAATCTTTTTGTTTTTAAAAAAATTTTTTTAGTTTGCTTTGTGTCGCTGACTGCTCGCCCCCGATTCCATTTTTTTGTTTTTCGCGAGCACATGACACGTGGTGTGAACACTTCCTTTCGTATGTAGGTCACTACTGCATTCACCCTGTTCGGGGCGAAAATGAGAACACAGGAATACCGTGTAGAGGGGGTAGAAAGTGATTGGCGAGGCATTGGTTGGGGTGCCTGCTGGGTGCGTGGCTTTTAAGCTAGTATTAATATAAAACACTTGCCTTTCAATGGGTTAAAAAAGAGAAATAAATGGGACATCTGGAACAAAATGTGTTTTTCTTTACGCAGAATTTTTTATTTTTTTTTAAGAAAAATAAAATCATTTCAGCTCCTTGACGCCTTAGAGTGAAACTGTTCTTCCATTTCCTTTAACTACTGATTCTGTGGACAGCGTTATGTATATTATCCAAATAAATATTTTGTGCTTTACAGTAAAGGCTGGGGGAAAACAGATATCGCTAGATGGAGAGAATGTAGTGCTTCAATGATAATTTCGAAGAAAGAAGGAAAGAAAGAAAGAACGAAAGAAATGGGAAATCTATAAAACATTGCTTTTCAAAAGAATTTTGAAAAGACAAAATCCAGTTCGGCTCGTTCACGCCTTAGTTAATTCCATTTATACTAACATTTTATTTAAGAATTGGATCTGTTGCAAGTATTGATTACTTACATATCAATATTTGTGCTTTATAATAGAAGCTGGAAGAAAACAAATATCCCAATCTCAGGAGAACGGCGTACTGCAACTATAAAGTCATAGATATCATTGGAGTATGACTGTTCTTGCATGTCTATCACTACAAGAGATTACTAAAGTCTAACCTCTCTCTTATCTGTGAATCCGTATGGACCAGAACTTACCAGAGTTGTAGTATCACCAAGAAAGACTTGAGTTGGAACCTAGAACACGCCAGTCTGTACCAGAAAAGGATTAGGCAGGTCTTAAGTACTGGTTCTTTGTGCTGAGGTGTCAACTGATAACATTATATTATTACCAACTACAACTGGAAGACATATCTTGCACGTTCACATTTCCTTTGGATCATTTCGCCTTTTCAATATCATTTTTCTAATTTCATGCGGATCTGTTCAGAACTGTTGACCCAACAGAGACGTGATATCAATACTATATCAAAGGCGTAACTCTTATTAATTTCAAACAATATTTTAAATGACTGTCAAATCAAGAGACTCGTCTTACAAAGAACCTCATGTTTAATCAGCTTACCATCCATTCAATAATGCATCATGGAGAAAACTGGGTTAAAGTCAACATGACAAAAGACTGCTGACGTGTAATACGCTGATGCAAGAATAAATTTGTTTTCTTGCTCGGTTTGGTGTGAAGGATTTTCTGTTGCGAAATAATATTGTTTTCTTCTAAGCTTGTAAATGGTGCATTATATTTATCTTTATCTGTATCTTTGCTGTCACATCCACGTCACACAGTCTCTATTTACATCTGAATGAGATACGTCCTTGTTTATAAACAAGTTCCAACTTTGATTCTCAATTTGATGAGATTTCAAAATGTGGATGGTTAAATTGAAAAGTTTATGATAAAATGATTATTGTACACGTTAGCAATACATAACAAACAAGTTCCGTAGTGTACTTACTGACAGTGCTGAAACTCAAACTGAAAGGTTCCTTCTTCCCAATCTGCCAAAATCCTGTCGCTGGTTGTTTTTTTTTTGTCATTGTGGCGTAAAGGTAAAATCCTAGTTTTGAGAAAATGCTGGTTGAAGTTTTGGCTTGTGTTTCTCTTGCATAAAATTGACAATACGAGGCACAAACTGAACACAAATTGTAAAAACTGAATAGTTAGGCATTTTACTATCGATGTACATAGTAAAATACTTGGTTTGTAACAAAGTAAGCGAGAAAATAACGTTTTATAAAGACAGCCCACCTTTACGTAGATACAGTTTAAGTCTAGTTTATTGTAGGCCATTTAAACATTAAACACAAACAGACAAAAGGCATGGTCATTCACTCTCTCCGCTCCTTGCTGCCTGCTACAATTCACACACTTACTTACTATAGTATACAATAAAATACAACTTGTAATTGCCAGCAACAGTTATCATTTTCAATTGTCTCTCCCCACCCCCCCCCTCCCCCTTTATCCGTTGTGAATATACTATAATTGAAGATATCACTATGATTTATTTTTTCACACAAAGAAGAATTCATTTTTCAGACTTCGCCAGGAGAAGTCACAAAGCGAAGTTATTGTATTGGCTTCGAACTTTATGGCAAAACAGTCCAAACGAATGTAGTTCTTTATAGTGCATCGACGACAGAAAATTTATAAACTTAAACATGCTTGGTCTAACAAGTAGCCAAGACGGTAAAAACTGTTTCTATATCTTAGAATTTTTTGAAAGTTAATAACACCTGAAATTCGACCTCGAATTCATTACAGTTCTCACACAATCTCATAACAAACATACTCCATGATCCAGTTCAGGCCTCTGCCACCTTCCCCTCTCCACCATAAAGTTGTGAGAGCCCAAGTAAGGAGGAAATGCAATCAGCTCTTCGTTTCATATCGCAAAATGGCAGTCAAACTTCATGGGACATGTACAACTAATGAGGGGAGGGGGGGGGGGAATAAATAAACGGACACAGAATGTCGTCAAGCTACCAGAGATGTCGTCACTGATAACCAAGTCATAGAAATGAAGAAAATAATAAATTATGATTTCTCTCAACACAAAAAAAAGTTCACAGTTGTGGCTGAGATTGTGAGATGACATTTGCCATGGCCATCCATTCAATGTGTTAACCACACTGGCCAGTTCATTGTCTAAGATGAAGTAAAATGATTATATTAGCTATAGACAAGGCAGAAATAAAAGACCTGGACAAGTTTGTTTCAAGATAAGTCCGCCCTTGTGTAAATCTGTTAATCGAAATTTGGCAAAATCATTTTTTTGACTTAACTAAAACATGCATTCAGTCGCCACTGCAGAGAACACAGAGCTGGGTTTTTTGGGGTGTTTTTTGTCGAAGTGACGTTCATAAAAGTTTGTCATGTTACAACTGTACACTCTTTGAATTAGCAAAAGGTCAAGGACGATGTTATTTTTAGCGTTAGAAACAACGGATCGGTGGGTGAGAGGTCTAGTGAAATAGCAAACTGTCTACACAAGTTCATGCAGGATCCCTTTTATGCCTAGGGTCCCATTTTTGGGACGCTGATTATTTCATGCCATACACCGTGTAAATATTCTGGGACAAAATCATTATGTACCATGTTTGCCCCAGACACTTCTGCCTCACAAAAAAAAAAAATCCTATTAGGCCTTACACGTTATCTTCCTTTCCAAGATAGCCACTGAAGCATCAACAAGCCAACGTCGGAAGAAAACCAAAGTTAGTTGAGTCAGCATGCAATAAAACTCTTTTTGTCGATGTGTTGCGAATAGAATCCTGTATTAGCATGTCCCCAATCTCTCCACAGCAGAAACAATTGAACTTAATCGATGTCATTTTCTCCGCATGGCTAGGAAGGTGCGTCCCAAAAATGGGACGCTAGGCACGAAAGGGTGCGTCATTTTTGCGTGATTCAGACATTTTCCCTGTTTCTATTGAGAGTGCTGGGGATGGAAATTTCGCTAAATATCATTTCCTAATGCCATTTCTTCAATTGACAGTTAAATATTCAATGCTAAATGAGAGATTTCTTCTCTACTGGCCACCTTCCAAAAACATCAGTGTGGATGAGAGCATGGTTCCATATTATGGACGGCACAGTGCCAAACAATTTATTCGTTGCAAGTCAATAAGATTTGGCTACAAAGCACGGTGCTTAAATGATCCAACGGGCTATCTTATTCAAGCAGAACCCTACCAAGGCACCGGCACAACTAGAATTATCCCTGGTCTTGGAATGGCAGGGTCAGTTGTCATGGATCTGCTGTCTGAACTTGAAAGGAGACCTTACCATTCTTTGACAATCTTTACACTTCTTTGCCTCTTCTGAATATCATAAAAGAGGGTGGCGTGAATGCAACAGGAACTCTTCGTGCAAACGAAGGATACCCCATCCAGTCAGTGGAAACCCTGAAAAAATCAGAACGCGGGACATCTGATCATCGATTGGATACCGAGGCAAACATACATGTAATTATTGTGAGATGGAATGACAACAGTGTTGCCTCAGTTGCTTCCACAGTTCATGGAGTAAATCCAGTGAAAATGGTCAGGAGATGGTCAATGGCCCAACACAGAGAGGTCTTCATCAGGATGCCGTTTGTCCTTGATCCATTCAACAGGTCAATGAGGGGGGGGGGGCACAGAAAGACTGGACCAGAACACTACAAAGTATAGGCCAGAGATTCGGCCTAAGAAATGGTGGTGGCCGCTTTTTCTGTTCTCCATATCGACTTCATTCCATAACTCTTGACACCCGTATCGCAGGTGTGCAGTCGGCTCAGCAAAGCCACGGGACTTCCTTGGCTTCATCAGAGAAGTTGCCATGGCATACATCTATAGATACCGATGCAGAGACCTAACAAGAGGTCGTCAACGAGCAATCAGCAGCCGGATACCAGAGGGTGGGAGATTTGATGGCAAAGACCATTTCATGATAAACAATCCTAAGGGAACGCAGCGAAAATGTGCCTCTTGTGGAAAAAAGACAACAAAGATGTGTTCCAAATGACCGGAGTGCCCTCTCCATGAAAGATGCATGTAGACTTTTTATCAGCGCCAGTGGCCGGTGATAATAAACACTGCCAAGGTTGCCACTTGACTTTGTAAATGACCATTGACTGTGTTTAACTTAGTCTTCTGAATTCTTTAATCTTTCGCTCACAGTGAATTCAGTTTGTGACTGTATAAAAGTTTACCCTGCAGTAATGTTTCAGGTTTCGCACTCAATAAATACAAATTACCTGTGATCTGTGGAGTTATCGCTCACCTTTATTTTTTTATATTTTTTTTTTACTTTCTAAGGTCATTTTATTCCATCAAAATATCACTTATTATTCTGTATTTCAATACATTTCACATATTAGGAATCATTGCTTTGAATTTAAAGGTTACGGGATTTTGTTGGTGAGCATTTCTCACTGTGGCCTTTCGTGTCGGGCGTCCCAATTTTGGGACACATTTTTGGACAACAATTTTGGACATTATAGTCTAAAAAATCACAAAATGGAGTGTAATTCCTTTCATTTGGCGTAAATTGCTACAACATATTAGACTTTGGCAAAAAAAAGTTCAACCTTGGGCATAAAAAGGTTATGGTCAGAGACGGACATGAAGAAGTATTAATCATGCCATTCTTAAGGACAGGCCACATTGACAGCGAATAAAATGAACACGACAGTAAAGAGGTGACTGGCCACACCAACAGCGACACCAAGCGAAGCAAAACGGGACGACGCGGTGAGAAATCCAGGCCGGCCGATTTATTCTCCCTCCCATCGATGGAGTATCAACCACAGAGATAACAACTGAATGCAATTTCATTGTCACCTCTACAGTCAATTAGAAAGGCCACTTCCAGGTCCAGTCATTATTTTCTTAACTTCCTGATCTAAAACGGCGTCGACATAAAATATAAACCATTGTGCAATAAAGTATATTTTGTACATATCGAGTTTTCCATTAGATATAATTACGTGTACCTATAAAAGAACGAAGTGGTTATTTTCAAGGCATGCCTTGGAACTAACGCCAGCGTTATTTTCAAGGCATGTTTCATTGACCAATCAGAAGCTGTTTCAGTATTTCTAAACGTGGAACCTTAGACTGTGCATTGTCAGACTGATATGTAACGACGTGAGGGTCTAGTCAGTTTGTATCACCGAGGCCCT
The DNA here is from genome assembly GCA_963931925.1 of Onchidella celtica. Lineage (NCBI taxonomy): Eukaryota > Metazoa > Mollusca > Gastropoda > Systellommatophora > Onchidiidae > Onchidella > Onchidella celtica. Next base: position 50,335,986 of record OZ007579.1, read on the forward strand.
AGGCCGATGTTCGTCTGGGTAGTAGTCAGATTGACATATCAGGGAAAGCCGCCGGTGTAGCTATGTATTGTTTATTGGACTCAAGGTATGCCTTGGAACTAACGCCAGCGTTATTTTCAAGGCATGTTTCATTGACCACTCAGAAGCTGTTAAGGTATGCCTTGAAAATAACGCTAGAGTTAGTTTCAAGGTATGCCTTGTAAATAACGCCTTGCATAAAAGAATTTAGATTAGGCTAACTTCACGTAGGCTTATCTCAGAGTTACAGCAAGACGCTTGATCGACGGGATAGCCTTTCGGAAGTTAATGGCCCTTTCGCTGATTTTATTTTTGATCGTTTCATGCAGATGAAAAAAAGGAATCACGACTTATTGGAATGTAATTAGCAAATCTGCTTTGCCTGTATAGCTGCGCTCCCCGTGTGGTCACGTGGTGTTTTAGCTTCGCTTCTCCCCGCTTCGCTTTGCTTCTCCTCGCTTCTCACCGCTTAGCTTTGCTTCTCCCCGCTCCGCTTTGCTTCGCCTCGCTCTTCCCTGCTTCTCCCCGCTTCGCTTTGCTTCTCCCCGCTCCGCTTTGCTTCTCCCCGCTCCGCTTTGCTTCGCCTCGCTCTTCCCTGCTTCTCCCCGCTTCGCTTTGCTTCTCCCCGCTTCGCTTTGCTTCTCCCCGCTCCGCTTTGCTTCTCCCCTCTTCGCTTTGCTTCTCCCCTCTTCGCTTTGCTTCTCCCCTCTCCGCTTTGCTTCTCCCCTCTTTGCTTTGCTTCTCCCCGCTTCGCTTTGCTTCTCTCCGCTTCGCTTTGCTTCTGTCCGCTTTGCTTTGCTTCTCCCCGCTTCGATTTGCTTCTCCTCGATCTTCCGCGCTTCTCCCCGCTCCGCTTTGCTTCTCCCCGCTCTGCTTTGCTTCTCTTCGCTTCGCTTTGCTTTTCTCGGCTTTGCTTTGCTTCTCCTCGCTTCGATTTGCTTCTCTCCGCTTTGCTTCTCCCCGCTTCGATTTGCTTCTCTCCGCTTTGCTTCTCCCCGCTTCGCTTTGCTTCTCCCCGCTTCGATTTGCTTCTCCCCGCTTCGATTTGCTTCTCCCCGCTTCGATTTGCTTCTCCCCGCTTCGATTTGCTTCTCCTCGATCTTCCGCGCTTCTCCCCGCTCCGCTTTGCTTCTCCCCGCTCCGCTTTGCTTCTCCCCGCTTCGCTTTGCTTCTCCTCGCAATGCTTCGCTGTCAGTGTGGCCTGTCCTTAAGCCTTAAAGAATTCAACAGCCCTTAGAAAAGAAAAAACACATAAATAAATAAATAATCTCATGCAATCTACAACTCGGACCATAACTCTCTCTTTAAATGTGTGCGTTTGCTCATAAAAGTCTTGGGATTTGTTATTTTCTTGTCAAGTTTTTCTGGGGGTTTTTTTGTGTATGTATGGGGGGGGGGGGGGTCTTTGTTTTTTATTCTTTGAATGTTATACTGGGCCGTTTTTTTTTCCTTGTTACTTTTTTTCTGCAGAAGGAAGGATTTTTTTCATCTAGGGACATAACACTCACAGTGCTAATTCTTCTAAGCAAAAGACACATTAGGGGATATGGCAAGTTGCTGCAGTGCTCTTTTTTCTCCGTTCGTATCAGAGTTATAAAGAACTACACTGTCCAAACAAGGGCAGCCACGTGGCTGGGCGTCCGACAATTCCGAGCAAATTCTTTTTAAAATCTCCACATTCCTGCCTCATGAGACTGTAAGCAGTTGCGGGCGGTAACTGCTACGTAGTTTTCAGAATACGGTCTGTAATGTGGTAATAAATAGCAACAAAACATCCACCATACTTTACAGTGCGGAGTCCAGAAAGTCTCACTATCTTGTAAAGTGTCCACTGACTGAAGGAACGGTGTATATGCATCAATGTAAAGTAGAGCTATCTTACATTAATTAGATCGTTCACTCTTACTGGCCGGCCTTCCCCAAAACCGTGGCCAGGTAGAAAAACAACGGCCATGTTATTCTGGTGTGCGGTAGTGACCTCCTGACCTCTGGTCACACGTTGGTCTGGGGGCAAGGTGCTCACCTCTCATGCCAAAGGTACCGGGTTCGATCCCCAGAAAGTGCAGGAATGTTGAATTTTTTTTTGGGGGGGGGGGGGGGGGGGCGAGATTCCTGTCGATGATCCTATGATAGGTAGGGTCGGGCACCTAGTCTTCTTGGACAAGGGTGAAAAACTCTGAGGGTCCATGGTCGTCTTGGTCACGTTAAAGATACCTTGGCAGTTGAAAGTCGGGAAGAGCAGGGTGAATAAGGCTGTGACCAGAACAAAATTATTTTTTTTTTAAAGGAGAGACTAAGAAGAGGGGAGGGGAGAAGGCTAAGGCGGATAGACAAGGAGAGACTGAGGAGAGAGGTGGAGAGAAGGCTAAGGCGGACAGACGAGGAGAGACTGAGGAGAGAGGTGGAGAGAAGGCTAAGGCGGACAGACAAGGAGAGACTAAGGAGAGAGGTGGAGAGAAGGCTAAGGCGGACAGACGAAGAGAGACTGAGGAGAGAGGTGGGGAGAAGGCTAAGGCGGACAGACGAAGAGAGACTGAGGAGAGAGGTGGGGAGAAGGCTAAGGCGGACAGACGAAGAGAGACTGAGGAGAGAGGTGGGGAGAAGGCTAAGGCGGACAGACAAGGAGAGACTGAGGAGAGAGGTGGAGAGAAGGCTAAGGCGGACAGACGAAGAGAGACTGAGGAGAGATGTGGGGAGAAGGCTAAGGCGGACAGACTAAGAGAGACTGAGGAGAGATGTGGAGAGAAGGCTAAGGCGGACAGACGAAGAGAGACTGAGGAGAGAGGTGGGGAGAAGGCTAAGGCGGACAGACGAAGAGAGACTGAGGAGAGAGGTGGGGAGAAGGCTAAGGCGGACAGACGAAGAGAGACTGAGGAGAGAGGTGGGGAGAAGGCTAAGGCGGACAGACGAAGAGAGACTGAGGAGAGAGGTGGAGAGAAGGCTAAGGCGGACAGACGAAGAGAGACTGAGGAGAGAGGTGGGGAGAAGGCTAAGGCGGACAGACAAGGAGAGACTGAGGAGAGAGGTGGAGAGAAGGCTAAGGCGGACAGACGAGGAGAGACTGAGGAGAGAGGTGGAGAGAAGGCTAAGGCGGATAGACAAGGAGAGACTGAGGAGAGAGGTGGAGAGAAGGCTAAGGCGGATAGACAAGGAGAGACTGAGGAGAGAGGTGGGGAGAAGGCTAAGGCGGATAGACAAGGAGAGACTGAGGAGAGAGGTGGAGAGAAGGCTAAAGCGGACAGACGAGGAGAGACTGAGGAGAGAGGTGGAGAGAAGGCTAAGGCGGACAGACAAGGAGAGACTAGGGAGAGAGGTGGAGAGAAGGCTAAGACGGACAGACGAGGAGAGACTGGGGAGAGAGGTGGAGAGAAGGCTAAGGCGGACAGACGAGGAGAGACTGGGGAGAGAGGTGGGGAGAAGGCTAAGGCGGACAGACGAGGAGAGACTGGGGAGAGAGGTGGGGAGAAGGCTAAGGCGGACAGACGAGGAGAGACTGGGGAGAGAGGTGGGGAGAAGGCTGAGGCGGATAGACAAGGAGAGAGTGAGGAGAGAGTAGGTGAGAAGGCTGAGGCGGATAGACAAGGAGAGAGTGATGAGAGAGTAGGGGAGAAGGCTGAGGCGGATAGACAAGGAGAGACTGGGGAGAGAGTAGGGGAGAAGGCTGAGGCGGATAGACAAGGAGAGACTGGGGAGAGAGTAGGGGAGAAGGCTGAGGCGGATAGACAAGGAGAGAGTGAGGGGAGAGTAGGGGAGAAGGATAAGGCGGATAGACAAGGAGAGAGTGAGGAGAGAGGTGGGGAGAAGGCTAAGGCGGACAGACAAGGAGAGACTGAGGAGAGAGGTGGGGAGAAGGCTAAGGCGGACAGACAAGGAGAGACTGAGGAGAGAGGAGGGGAGAAGACTAAGGCGGACAGACAAAGAGAGACTGAGGAGAGAGTAGGGGAGAAGGCTGAGGCGGACAGACAATGAGGAGAGAGTAGGGGAGAAGGCTGAGGCGGACAGACAAGGAGAGACTGAGGAGAGAGTAGGGGAGAAGGCTGAGGCGGACAGACATGGAGAGACTGAGGAGAGAGTAGGGGAGAAGGCTGAGGCGGACAGACAATGAGGAGAGAGCAGGGGAGAAGGCTGAGGCGGACAGACAAGGAGAGACTGAGGAGAGAGTAGGGGAGAAGGCTAAGGCGGACATACAAGGAGAGACTGAGGAGAGAGGTGGGGAGAAGGCTAAGGCGGACAGACAAGGAGAGACTGAGGAGAGAGGTGAGGAGAAGGCTAAGGCGGACAGACAAGGAGAGACTGAGGACAGAGGTGAGGAGAAGGCTAAGGCGGACAGACAAGGAGAGACTGAGGAGAGAGGTGAGGAGAAGGCTAAGGCGGATAGACAAGGAGAGACTGAGGAGAGAGGTGAGGAGAAGGCTAAGGCGGACAGACAAGGAGAGACTGAGGAGAGAGGTGGGCGGGGGGTGGCGTAAAGCGGAAAGACAACTAGAGACCGGGGAGAGAGGTGTTTAGAGATGTGAAAACAATTCCGATCAAAATAAGGCTAAGAGATTTGCCGTGAGGGGGAAATCCAATTTTTGTCCGTCAAGTCGCGGGTTCTCTCCCCTTATATACTTATCTATATTAATAAAAGTGAAACTTTACGACAATTGCAGCGCGCCTTTCGCTACTCCTCTGTTAATGCTGATTCGGTGGCCCTCAGATTTTATACAACGCTTAGTACAGACTGTCGTCGTGTCCCCGGCACAAAAAATACCAAAAAAAATTAATAACTCGCAGAACGTTTGTATTAGTTGCTAGGTTGCGACACATTGGCGTTCGGTCTATTTTTTCGGCAAATTAATGTAATTGAGATTGATTCCGGTTACAACATCACACTCACAAAACAACTTCCGGTTAGGACTGGTTTGAATGATGAGTTTGAGGATTAGACTATCAAGTATGAAACTTTGTATGTGTGTTCTCAATGTGCCTAGACCAGGAAAAGAAAGGGTCTGGAATTGGGAGATTGACGCTGCAGGGCCAAAAGTACAGGTTTGTGTTTTCAATATTATTCCTAGGAAAATATCATATTTCTTTTCCATTAAAACATGACGTTATCACTTCCTGCGATGTGCAAACAAACTAACCGTGCGCAAATCGTAGCCATTTGACGGATGCTGGCGGGACGCGCAGGACATCAACGCGCAAAAGGAGAGCAGTAAAACGTATCTAAAAACAAATAAATAAATATAAAATAAAGCTAAAGGAACAGACAAAATGAAGCAGGTTCATAATATTAATAATCACCCAGAACTGAAACTAATAAATCTATTTGTCCCGGGCAGGGCCGGGAACTCAGCTAGTCAATTATAACGATGTATTTATATTCAGTATATTATAGAATTATACTCTTAAAACACCCATTTTAAATGGAAAGGGGGGGGGGGGCATATTGGATGCATAATCGTATGGGTGCACGGGAGAATGATTGATAAAGTGATGGGAATAAAAGAATGAACAAATTCAGAACAGGGTGGCTCAATACACAAGGAAATACATTTTAAAAATCCAGTTTGCTTTGCTTCATGGCTAATCTTCAGAATACACACTGTCTGGCAGCAAAGGCAATGTATGAGTCACCTGGGACACTGTGTGCTGGCTAGATTTTGGCAATTGATTGGTGTGAATATGAAGTCATGGGAGGTGTTCTATGGCTGCTATTGTACCAACAGTGAACGGATTCTTTAGTGTTAGTTGTCTAGTATTCTTTTCAACGGTTTGATGCTTTCATAGAAAAATGGTTTTGAAACTTCAGTTGTTACAAATTTAGTACATGTATGCTACTCTTCTTCTCATCTTTCTCTGTGTCTGCAAAATACATGGACCTATATTTCTAAAGCTGTATTCAACAAAATATCCAAGTCATGCACATGACACAGCATTGCATTTTGATTGAATTTTGTTAACAGTGCAAAACCTGTCTGTAAACTGAGAAATTTAACAAATTTAACGATAGAATTGCCAACTATCAATAAAACATATTTTAACTGAATGTGTAGATGTCATGCATATTTCAGGAAGGCACTATGTCTGTGGATCCATGAAAGAATTGTTTTCTGGGTTGGACCTGCAAACTGTCCTGTCTTTTCTGAGAGAGATTGAGATCTACAACTTGATTTAAGAACTTTTATACCCATTTACAAAGCTTTTTTCCAGATCTATACAAAACAACTTTTAAGAATTTTACCAACGTGTTAGAATTAATTGAATATATTTAATTCTATTATTAAACTTGAAAGCTCGCAATAAGAAACAAATAGACCCGTGGAGGGCGCAAAGTGGCCATTATCGTGCCACGCGTCGTAAAAACCTAAACTCAGACTCAAAAACTCAAAGTCAGAAATACAAAATAACATGGATGCCTGTTGTGTACGGCGTGTGTGACAAAGAGGGTCATGTGTGCTATGGTGGCAATGACATTACAGTATCGTGCCGAGGGCTATCAACATCGACTTTCACCACCACTGTCTATTTGTTTTATGTGAAATATTTTCATATTTAACAATCAAACCTTACGGACGATCAAAACTTTGCATAATGCATTGAATGTGGTTTATTTCTGTTCTTGTAATCTGATGTTCATGAATTCTTTATCCATTGCGCAATGGATGAGGGTGACATAAGTCATGTTATTTTTTATAATAAATTATTTTTTCTCTTTTTTAGCATGATTTTGATTATTCTAGACACTGAAGAGGCGTAAATAAACAGACATAAAATGTCGTTAAGCCACCAAGGTTGTTATGAGCGACCACAAAGGACCCACACAAATGCAGACAAAAGGGGATAAAGGTGAAACATGAACTCCCTTAAGGCAAACAAACAAACAAAAAACTTTCACCATCGTTGTTGAGAATAGGAAAACATATTTTTTCGTGACCAACCATTCATTGTGTTAATCACATCAGAGAGTTAAGTGTCTTTGATAATTTCAATATCAAACGGATCTGTTCCAAAGAGATGGCTTATGAAAGAAGTGACATTAATGCTATATCAAAGGAGGAATCCTGAATAAATTCAGAAGGTGTTTGAAAGGAGTGTCGAGTCAAACTAAGTGTATATAGCATGAATAAAGAAGAAAAAACAACGCATTAATGGGCCAAACAACAGTTTAATATTGCATCATGCAGCAAACTGGGTTAAAGTCAACATGACAAAAGACTGCTGACGTGTACACCTGATGTTGGTCCACTATGTTTTGGATCCCATTTTTGCCAAAATTGCTATCCGCATTCAGCTCACCCAAAATCAAACCGTTTCCAGAGCACCATCAATGATTTCAAGATAAGCTCAGTATCGGGTCTTCCAGTGTTACTTCAGTGAGTCGGTAGAGTCAAATAGGACAAGACGTCACCTAGCAACAGCCATAGGTGCTGTCTGGTATTGTTCTTCCCTGGAAAAGATGGAAGTAAAGAGATTTGGGCAATCAATAATTTCTGTTATAGTGCTTTCTTCTTTACTGCTCTTGTATTTGCTTAATTTCGTTATTTGCCGTGTACTGAACCCACTAAGATATAGACCTAACATTCTTTGGAGCCTTACATCTCCAGTCTGTCACTAGTCACTCACGAGATTAGCGTGGAGAAGGTTCCATAAACAGAGGCAAAATTGGCTTACTCAGTGAGATATACAATTTTCGTGTTGTAAGTTAATAGAACTACCCAACAGGCAGTACTGCGTCACGGGAACAACTCAGACAACAAAGAATGGCGATGGACCAGAGAGAAATATCCAGCCCGCTGTTATACAGAGGAGGACCCTACAACATTGTACTGGAGTCTACAGTCTCATACAGGGTCGGATTTAGACCTAGTTAGAGGGTGGGGGGATGGGGCACTTCAAGCTTGGCGGCCCTCTCACACACACATTAAAATACACGGCAAACCACCAAATATACGCCTCGACATCCGTTTATTGCGTACATGGTTATACTCATACTAAAGGCTAAATGGACTATTTGTCCGACGTAAGTACATGTATACACGTAAATGTATGCCAGGAAAGATCCAGGACAACAGATAACAAGATTAAGACTAATTGCAAAAAAATATAGCTATGCTGTTATGCTGTTGTTCTTGTTTTGTTTTATACAAAGCAATGGCTGACTCATAAATATATCTTTGTGAAAGGCTGGGGGGGGGGGGTGGGGGTGTCCGTGGAAATTATCCCCTTTTGGCCCTGGTCCCATAACCACCCTCCTTTATTTATTAGAGATTGTACAACATAATACAAGGCCCAGTATGAATACGGAAAGCAGAAAGGCAATCTCAGTGCGAGCCCCTCCGAAGATAACCTGCCCTGAGATAGAGAAATTTGTTCTCTAGATATCACTCACGTGTTTGAGGGAAATGGATAGATGGGTGGGTGAGTGGATGAATAGATGGATGGATGGATGGATGGATGGATGGAATGGATGGGTGGATGGATAGATGGATAGATGGATGGATATGTGGATGAATGGATGGATGGATGGATCGGCGGACAGATAATTAGATAGATAGACAGTTCGGTAGATAGATAGATAGATAGATAGATAGATAGATAGATAGATAGATAGATAGATAGATAGATAGATAGATAGATAGATAGATAGATAGATAGATAGATAGATAGATAGATAGATAGATAGATAGATAGATAGATAGATAGATAGATAGATAGATAGATAGATAGATAGATAGATAGATAGATAGATAGATAGATAGATCGCCTCATCAACCATTATTTCGTCAATTTTATGATGATCTTTTTTTAACATCAAACATTAATTATATTATGACATCTGAAGTTTCGTTGCCTCTATTTTTTTTATTTTTTTTTTATCAAAACAACAACAGGGGCGGAGCATGGGCGGACCATAGGGGTGGTTACCGTGGGTGCAAAACTGTTGGGGGCGCCAAACTGAGTTCTTGGCATCTTTAACCATTTTCTAATCACTTTCTCACAAATTTTTAATGATTTACGCACCCAATGAATTTTTAAAGAAATATCCATGCTACGCCACTGCAGCAACAATAACAATAGCAACTACCACAATAACAACAGTGCAACAACAATAATACGACAACAACAATAAAAACAACAACTCCACAATAGCAAATATTACAGCAACAACAACGCTATAATTACTAATAATAATAACAACAACAGCAACAGAAACTCTGATTGAAAAGGGTAACAACAGACACTGAATATATGACTCAAAGAATGGACTTTTACGTTAGAAGAGTTTATTTTTTCTCTGAAGAATGGCAAGATGCCATTATGTTAGGAAGAACAGCAAAACAGAAAAAAATAATAATAATAACATTCAGTGCCGGAATTTTTATGGCATCTCCAGTATTCTTTAAGACAACACTTCTTTAATGTCTTAATATATTAGATCTAGGTCTATATCAATTTTCTTTTCTTTTTGCATTTCATTCCAAGGTATCATTTTATCGTGATAAAAATTTACGTTCACTGACGGCACTATGGTAGTGCATGTGTTATATTCAAAACTAATTAATCAACACGCCTTAATGTTTTAATCGATTTTTTACTCGCTACAGTTATTGAATCAGTGATGAATTTGCCAAAAGTCTGTCTGCGGATAAATTCTTTTAGCTTTCTCTTCTGCAACGTCCCGGCCTAACTCTTCTTTAAGTTTGTCCCAGGCCTCTTTCACGTGTTCTTTGATGTTCTCTACACCATCGTCGATCTCTTTCTCAATGGTATCGACTGTTTGTTTGACGTCTTCCCACCTGTCTGAAAGCCAGCTACGCCTTGCCAAGTCCAGTTGTTCTCGCTCGGTCAGGACATTGTCACTGCTCGCTGCATCGCGAATGTACACGCCACTAAGCCAGGGAGGGGGGTGAATTCCTCGCTCTTCGGCGTGAACCGGGCCGGCTGAGACCTGCACCATCACACATGCTACAAGTGTGGCCAAGAGGATCAGATTTGTCATTTTGTTTTTCTCACTCTGTGGATGACAAACAACGATATGATCAAGGATTTCTGTGTTGAAATGAAGGTCCAACCTTCTCTGAGACAAAAATAAGAGCTTTGTTTGGTTTCCTCTGTTTGGGGGAATTTATTTTACTTTACACTCCAATGAAGCTTTAGTAGACACGAGTTTGTCGTGAAAATAGGATTCCCCAGGCAAAATACTTCATTTAATGTGGTATCCAGACATATTTCACTTAGCTGTCGAAACATGACCAAACAAATTAAAAATTATCATTTCACATTTTCCTCATAGAAAAATTGTGTGCGTGTATATCAACACAGTTCTATATTATACCACTTTTAGAAATGTACAAGATGTACGGTATTTTGCCAGTTTTCTTTCTCTTTAGCAGTCCCTCATTGTAATATATGGCTCAATTGGTGTTTATTCAATGATAATATGTGAATTCGTACCTCCACTGGCTTTTGCTGGATATCCTTTTAGGCGCACACTATGCCAAATTATGTACGTTACCTCTAGTATTTATTGTATAGTTTATTTGTTTCCTCAGTAACTAAATTAAGAAGAAAGAAATTGAAGACATAAAACATAAAACTGGAATATATTTTGCAATGGCATTCCTTAGCAACGAACAATTTAAAATACTTTACAATATTTTTCATTTAACGAATTCAACTTAACCCTAGTCCTGCGCAAGGCCGCTATGGCGGCCTAGCGCCCTCAAACCGGGCAGCACGCGGGGCCAATTATTGCGCCTCATATTGTAACCCTTGTCCTGCGCCAGGCCACTTTTGTGGCACGGCAACTCCAAGTTTTCTATTTCTTTACTTGGTTCCTCCAACTAATCATTTTCTTATCCCCATTCCGGTTGTTAATTTTATTTACCCTGTCACCAATAGTACATACTTCTAACAAAGTGGTCACGTCCGATGGAATGTGATAACCATTTGTCATACTCATGTACTAGTTCTGGCAGGTGAGAACTTTAAACTAGGGAAGATCAAAGGGCAACTTTAGACTTTAAGTACCAGTTGCTCTATGCATAATGATTAATGCTGCACAAGGGTGTCTGTTGGTATCTTTGTCATCCGATTGACTTTGTTGTTGGTTGGTTGTCTTATTTGATGCGGTAACTAGAGAGATATTCTGTTGCGCTGAGATACACGTATGTACTGGAGCTGGAAATCAAATCTCTTGCCAAAGTCATTGAGAAGGTTGTGCTAAGTAAATAAACATAATGCTGATTGAGCTTTAAATCGCTGGAGGAGGGAGAAGGAAATGTCATGATGACACCATGCAGTTAATACAAGTTAAGTACCTGGCTTAATAAATAATTTATCCACTTATTCTATTTATGGCCTAACTTAGGGACAAGAAAGGGCAGACCTCTTGGGAAAGAAGTTTTTAAAAAACATGTAAATGTAGAAAATTCTTTATTATGAGCCTTCTCTTCTATTCAGCAATAAAACTGAATACATCTCATCACAAGTACTTCATCCAAATATTATAGGGGTCACTCACAGCTTATCCAGATTATGTTTTTATAGTGTACTAAAGTGAACACGATGCACGTGTTGAAAATGACCTGATTAACCTGACCGCTGAGGTTAGCGGCAACAAGCAGGCGAACGCCTGACTAGGCACCGGTTTTCCACACGCTGGTCGTTACGTGGACGAGTTCACGCAGTGTGGGACGAGGGTTAAAATAAGGGTCTGACTGTTCAAAAAAATGTCTATGCTGTGGGAAACATATTTTCTTTAGCCTGAATGTGTGCTGGCCATTCTGCTTGATGGAACCGTCCAAATGGAGCTTCATGAATGACGCCCCTCTCCCCCCCCCCCCGTATATAAATACAATGAAATGACGCCCCCCCCCCCCAACCGGTATATAAATACAATGAAACCTGAAAAGAAACAGATATCGCAAGCTGGATAGAACGTAAGCTTAGTGCTTCAATGATAACTGCCAAGTCATGAATATTGTAGGTAGAATGCGCATGATGTCACAGGGCGTTTTGTTTTGTTCTTACGCCACTAAAAATGACCAGTGGATCAGCTGATTTGTGCAACTTCGTGATAATGCCTAAGCGATTAAAATATCAGCTCGTTCCATTGTAGTTGATTGTAATGACAGGGGTGGAAAGGGTGGATCCAAGCTGGTCAGATCCTTGTAAACAAGAGAAAGGAAATGAAAGAATTGACCGAACGTCTCCCTTTGAAAATGTACATACGTGCCATTGTTTCCTGTAGCGACCTACTATTATCTCGCCGCCGGTTGGTTCGTGGTTCGCAGTGCAAATCAGTCCGGACACTGAAGATGGTGGACAGGTCAGGTGCACTCTACCTATTGGGGTATCCTATGTCTGTACTTCTGTCTCTATCAGTTTAAGAAGCTGGCGAGCTCTACCTTCTCTCGCGCCTGTAAATTCGTTTAAACCTAAACTTACCAGATTTGTCGATCACCAAAAAAAGACTCAACTCTCTAATACGCCAGTCTAAACCAGAAACAGTGTGTGCAGGATTAAGTACTAGTTTTCTGTGCCTGGGTGTCAAAGGATATCATTACCAACTGGAATTGAAAATGACGACATCTGGCAGGAATTGATACGAAACGTGATTTGCTTTCACACAAACACTGGTAAATTGTGTTTCGCACCGAATGACCAATTCAGTTTCATAAATTATGTAGCTTCATTATTTCTATAATTATTTACTGAGGGCAAAGGAGAACAGAAAATTGCGTAGTCCTTACGTGGTGGAACATGCTGACATTGTCAACATTTGGATGGGAGAAGAAAAGGAAAGTTAAAATGAAATTAATATACCATGCTTGGTGGTTGGTTGGTTGGCATCCATGTCTCGAAAGACTAAAGGCCTGTTTACACTGGTAGGTTTTAGGAATAGAAAAAAGGAATGGGGGACTGTGTGGGAAGAACTCTCCTGGCTTTCCGACTGTTGCTTTCCGATTTCCCTCGTGTTTGTCTAACATGCGTAGCTCCATAACTAATAACCAAAATTTAACTACTCTCGTCATTGGTTGTCTAAAGAGATAGATTATTTCATACTTTTCATTCAGCTAACTAAACACCATGTGCCAATGGGTTGGTTCCATTGTCGAATACATGATGGTGTAATTTTCTCTGTCTTCAAAATTCATGCTCCGGTTCGGTTCGTTAAATGACCCAACGGCATGAGTCGCTCACCCAGTATACTGTTTAGCCTGTTGTTGTTGTTGTTGTTTTTGGCAAGGATACAGTATAAACGGTGTAAGTGTACCGTTGGGGGGATGAATCTTAAACGTGCACAATTCACCACAAAGGATTGGTTGGAGAGTAGACCAATAGACAGACATACAGATACATAGACAGTCAAAGAGACGGATGGATGGGCGGGCGGGCGTTCGGACGAAAGGACATACAGAGAGACAGAGAGAGACAGACAGGCATATAGATAGATGGATAGATAGATAGATAGATAGATAGATAGATAGATAGATAGATAGATAGATAGATAGATAGATAGATAAATAGATAAATAGATAGATAGATAGATAGATAGATAGATAGATAGATAGATAGATAGATAGATAGATAGATAGATAGATAGATAGATAGATAGATAGATATTACTCCTCTGCATCATTCTTGCTGAATGACAATCGAGCTGACATCGAGCTGTGACTGTCCATATCCTAACAGTGTCAAATCCTGTTGCAAGGCGCCATTCTCACACCTCCTGTATTTACCCCCCTGTTTCCCGCAATGAATTGTGACACTTTCAACCTGCCCACGGAAACAATAATAATGTTCATTACTAATCCAATTGCAAAATCCAGCATTCAGCATAAAACTAATTTTCACGCTTTTATTTATTTTATTTTATTTTTTTTGTAGTTGACCTGTCAAAACGTTTGCCCCTTCTTTCTTTTTTCTTTCTTACTTACAGTCAATGATTAACGTGGGGCATTGTGGAATTCTTGGTCCAGCTTTGATATCGTTGTGGGAAAATAAGAAAAAGGAAAAAATATTTCCTGTCCGTCCCAAGCATCAGATGTCTAGTGCATGTCCAAAAGGTTGAGACCCGTTTTTTATTCATAACCTCACTTCTTGTGAACGTTTCAGTTTTTGCACAGGCTCCTAGAGATGTAACTATGACCAAGTCGAATTAATATGTGTCCATCAAAAGCGATATCGATATAATTCACAAATTCTCCACCTTTGAACTCACAAGGCTTTTTCATCAGGCCACTACAGTGACCAATTTTACATGGTGGTTTCAAATACCGTGGAGGGTGCACCGAAGTTTGTATTTTTTAAAATTGAGTTTGCTTTGTGTCGCTGACTGCTTGCTCCCCCCCCCTTTTTTTTTTTTTTTACGAGCATGTGACCAGTGCCATGAACAATTTCTGCCGTATGTAGGTCACTGATATCGATTGATTTAAACTATCCGACGTGCTCGCAGCTAAAATTAGAACACAGGAATACCCTGCTCCTTGCTATGCCGAGACAGATGTAGAGAGGGTAGGAAGTGGAGGGCGAGGCAGTGGCTCGGAGAGTGGGGGCGGAGAGGCGGCTTTTAAGCTATTTCTTTATAAATGTTTGACAACACACAGCTAGATGTAGATGGCAGCTACAGGGAAAAGATGTTTTTACTATCCATCGACTAGGGAAATGTAAATTCTGAGAGGCTCTCTTAGTTTGATATCATTTGCCATCACTCTATCAGATTCTTGCTTGGATGGTTTTGAATTTGAGTTTCAATTTTGGGCTTGACGGCGCTTCTGTTCGACACGGTCACTTTGCACCTTCAGCGGTTTTTTCGTCATCTCACTCTGGGATAGCTTTCAGCCCTCAGATGCCTGTGAGTAGATCAAATCAAAGTGAAGTTTAATATCTAACGGGGAAAAAGCCCGTGCTGTAAGGCGTGTCTATATGAAACTTGTAGATACGATAAGAATCTGTTAAATCAACTTGTAGACTTCGGTCTCTTTCAGAAATGACAGGATGAGCTGTGCGTCCATATCAGAAAATAATGGATAGATGTAAGATTGATGGATGGATGGATGGATGGATGGATGGATGGATGGATGATGAGTGGACTGATAGATGGATAAATGGACCTGTTTTGTTGGTGTAAACCAGGCGACCGTAACCATTCCGCATTTGCATGCCGGATCTCATAGTAACGCTACCTTAATTTATGTTTCAGGTCACAGCAAAGGGTGCCCAACATTTTTTTTTTTTGTAATTAAGGTCACGGCAAGAGCTCATCAGATGCCCGTGTCAAAATAGGCACTAAAGTTATGATGTTTCATTTATAGTCTAATGATGGCGGGCACAGACTGTCGTCCCTTCCTGGAACACACATAAAATAGACAAATTCTAAGTCATGGAATCGGTCACCGTTTAAATTGGCTATGAGTTTACACCCGAGACACAGTAGGATATCGAGACGGATCACACTCGCCAAATTTTGTCCCTGGCTCTGAGCGCGTATTACCGCGTAATAACTAGTAATCACTATGACTCGGCAAGTTGTACGCGCGCAACTTTTGCATAATTTATGTACTGATAGAGAATGGAATGTTTCGTCCCGGTATCCTGTGTCTCGGATAACACCGAAATGCTGAATTTAGAATGAAAGTTTGCTGTATTATCTTGGTTTATTTTCATAGGATTTAAACACCCATTGTTTTGTTTCATCTGGGCGCAACGGCTTTCAGATAAAGTTTTATAGAGATATTACATTTTGCTCCTGTTCGTCCACTCTCAACGAACATTATAATGATCTTAGCGTCGCTCGTCGTAATCCTTTGCCGATAACTATTGCGGGCCCAACTCGAGACATTTCATTGGTTCTTAAATTAGGCAGTTCTGACACTATAAATAGAATATACATTATTGGGGAACCCCTGGCCAGCCATTCTTATCGCGACCGAGCGACACAGCACCGAGCAAGGGGCTGATGGTCCGTCGACGTGGGGGCAGATTTCAGGAACAAACATACATAAAAAGATGAAGGCAAATGAAGCAATCCATGAAATAAACTGCAAAATCAAGTTTTCCACCATCATGCCTCTCTAACAAAGGCGGGGAGCGTAAACGCAAGAGTAATACCTCCACGACTTACTTAATTCCCGGGTTGAGTAACTGACCCACAAATAATATTACTCTTGCGTGTTTTGAAGACAAAATTTTTGACAACTGTAGATAAGCATGGAATTGCATTCCGGTGACATTAAATTACGCCTTTATGTGTAGTGAGTTAGTTTGAAATGTGCAGGTATTGTATATTTTAGAATGCAAAAGGTATCATCGTGATGTTACTTGGAAATTCGAATTTGCAAGAGGTGGAAGGCTACATGAAGTTAAGCTAGCGTCACACTATGCTTTATGGTTGTTGTTGTTGTTGCTTTGTTGCTGCTGTAGTTGTTGTTAGTTTCATGTTCTGGTTGCTGCTGCTGTTGTTATATCGTTGTTGTTGTGGTTGCCGCTGTTGTTGTTGTTGCTGTTGTTATTGGTATTGTTGTTGTTGCTTTGTTGTCATTGCTGTTTTGCTGTTGTTGTTGTTCTGTTGTTATTGCTGTTTTTATTGTTATTGTTGTTGCTGCTGTTGTCATTTTTATGGTTGTTCTACTGCTGTTGTTGTTGGTGGTGGTGGTGGTGACATTGTTGTTGTATTGTTGTTGTTGCTGCTGCTGCTGCTGTTGTTGTTGTTTTTGGATGATGTGTTGGTTGCGGTGGTGGTGGTGATAGTATTAATAATGCCAAAGCTCTTTTTTTGTTCTTATTTTTAGCTTTTCAGTTGTTTGTGTGTAGGGGATAGCAGCGTAGTCAGAGAGTTTTGAGTTTGGGTAAACAGAGATTTTAAAACCAAATTGACAGTGACATCCATTGCAATTCAGTGTGTGTGAAGACAGGGCGCTAAAACGTGTTCACGCATTTGCTGTATGTATCGCCACACCTGCAAGGATCTGCCTGCAAAATTCGTAGGCCGTAACAAAGTCAAACCCGAGACACACGGTATCAAGACGGTTCAATTCGCCAATTTCCGTCCGTCGACTTGCGCGCGTATCATCCATGCCAACAATGCAACAATCCGCACCACACCCCTTCATAACAGAATAGCGGGGAGGGAATATATCAGTTTTCGTAAAAATCGTGCACTTTGTGACAACTTTTTTAAACTTTGCATGGTGTTAGGTACGGATATGACGTTTTCAAAAACCACCGCACACAAGTTAAGGGAGACCCCTAGCGGCCGTTATGCACAAAATCCAAGATGGCCGCCACTGGAAACTGAAAGGGCTATAACTCTGCTCATATTAAGGGCAGAACCTATTGTAATACCACTTTTCTAGGGTTTTTTGGGGTGAGGAATAGGTTTTTGAAGTCATTTTTAGGTTTTACTTACATTATCAGGATTATTTTGCCTTTTGACATAGTTATTTTCCTATGATGAATGTAATGCTTCACCACATTTCCCCTCAAAATAGTCATCTCTCCTTGGTGGAAAGCATGTTAAGCGTACACGTTATGCATACCAAGTCACTCTTGTCTGGCTTAATACACTCAGAATTCAGGCATATGACGGGTACTGTCATGATGGCTACGGACCTCATGAACCAAT
The DNA here is from genome assembly GCA_963931925.1 of Onchidella celtica. Taxonomy (NCBI): domain Eukaryota; kingdom Metazoa; phylum Mollusca; class Gastropoda; order Systellommatophora; family Onchidiidae; genus Onchidella; species Onchidella celtica. The sequence goes on from OZ007579.1 coordinate 50,353,621, forward strand.
CGAAATGTGGGAAAAGCGACTCATCAGCAATGCTCCAACAATCTGCTACTGGACAACAGTGCGAGACTACATGCTTATCCAGTGCCGCTTCGTGCGGGGTCAGCGAACAGGTGACTGGCCATTGACACTCAAATCTATTGAGGACATTTGTCCATGGTTTTTCACCTTTGGTCAAACAAACTATGCACGATGGACGCCAGTCTTCTTGCAAGATATGGGACGGCTTCCTCAGATCCATCCGACTGTCCATGAGGCCTTTATGGAAGGGAAGTTCGTTGTGCAACGAGGCGACAAGAAGTTCTCCATGATGGCGCTTGATCAGAGCCATGAGCACAGTATAAAATTTCTGAAGGAGGACAGTGGAGCAAAGGGCCTTTACGGTCAGCAAGAGGAGAAAGAAGTCATCGAGCTTTCCAAACCGGAGGTGCTGAGGGTCATTAGTGAGTTTGAGAGTGTTTCCAATCCTGAGTCAAACACAAAGGACAGTCTTGAACGTCCAGAATCATCAGCTGCTGAACAGAATAAGTTCCTCAAGCACCTCAAAGCTATCTTAGGCCTTTGCCTCAATACAACATTGTATTTGTACCTTTCTCAAAACTACATGAATCAGAATAAACAAGAAAGTAGAAAACAAAACCTGAATTTACAATCATCTTTCATTTCAGACATGTGCCTCGTGAAAAAGACAGCAGTTCCCTCCCCGTTTCAGCCACAAGCCCCAAGATGGTGAAAAGAGAAAGCGAACTTCTGAAGCCAAATTTACTACACAGGATCTCACATATCATGATAATGATAATCTATTATTCAGAACAAGAGGAGATACAGGTCAGGTGCACTCGGCTTGAAAATGCCAATGGCATGTTGGAACAAAAAGTAGAACAGCCCACGCGTTTCACCTTTGACTGAGACTCTGCCACCAGAACAAATGAAGCGAGTCAAGTCACCGTCAAGTCACAGGTTTCACTTCATCTACTGTTCAAACCATGTTTTATTTTTTCACTTTACAAACTGTCTTATCTAATAGGAAAAATGCTGCACTCATACCAATGAATGTTTTCTTCATGACCTTTTGTAAGACTGGGACAAGGTTTGAATGAAAGTATGCTTGCTCTGTTATTTGATGTTTGTATAACCAGCCCTCAGCATAAATCATGTGTTTTCTTTGTTGAATTTCAACAACCATTGCTCTGTATGATATTAACACAACACTGGTACAGCAGTGTTCAAGTCATATAAATTCTGCTACCCTCAAATGTAATATGTTACAGTGTGTAAAAAAAAAATAGGGTGAAATATAAATGGGCAAAATGAGAAAAAAATGAGTTACGGAATGAATACAAGTCAGTTTTTAAGAAAGAATAAATAAATTTACAATTTAAACAAGTAAACTTGGCAAACTAAAATATCAAAATCAAATTTCTGACCCAAGGGAACTTTCGAACTGTATGAGCAAATTATTTTCATAAATTTACACATATGCTTTCTCTTTCTATTCTGAATGTATGACCATTGATATTATAATTTATTGTTTCTTACTATTTCCTGTTCATTTTTCAGCTGAATTAGTCATTGCTGCAAAATAAACAATTTTGTACATTTCAAATTCATGTTCATTGCGTATTATTTCTCTGGCCACCAGACAATACCTTCTAAATCAGAACAGATATCAAGAGAATACATTTTCCCAGAATGCACTCAACTCACCCAATCAATAATGCATTAAGAGGCATATTCATATAATTATACCACATTGTCCTAAGCAATCATGTTCATAGATTAGAAATCATATCAATTTTATCATACAATATACTTAACTCAATCCAAGTAATCAGTTGAAGATGAGAACTGACATTTAATTAAGGTGAGAAAAAAACAAACACAGTTGAACTGGTAGTTTTAAGTAATATAATAATTCTGGTCTCATCGACAGTCAGACACCAATCCATTCCTTCTTCAAACAACCTGTGGAAGGAAATAATTGAAATAAAATTGCTTCAGCTTCTCAAGGATTGGTTTCCAGCCCCCATAATCAAACATTACTATTTCCATGAGCAAAGACTTCAGCTGATGATGCATCAAAACAAACAAACATTTTGACACATTAGCACAAAAAGCTGACCCTGAATTTGTAAATAATATCTATGGTATTTCTTGAGTTTGAAAACATCAGAGTATGCAATGTATGACAGATGAAAATCTTTCCTCTCCTCACACAGCTTCCTTAAATCAACATCAAGATTTTTATTGTAAACACATTTGATCTCTACAATCATGGGGTATCATCATTATGGAGATAGCCATCAGGGGAGGCAGCAAATATACGGATGTGTCTGACTGACAATGAAACCTGTGCTCCTAAATGTATGGTTCCTGAACTTGAACCGCAAAACATTCTTAAAGGAGGGCTCATTTAAGCGCCCAAACTGAATAGGCTTAGTGCCACTTAAGTCTCATCCTGGTTTTGAAAGCTCCTGGGCCAACTTCAAAAAGTCCCCTTGCCTGTAGACCACACGATGTAAAGTCGATGCTGTCAACCTTTTCAGCCTTTCGGCATGCCACTGGGAGGCATTGTTGAAAATTCAAGGGCCTGTATTTCAGCGAGACTCATTTTAATGTGTTTCTGGTAATACAGGATAGCATCCAGGGACAGGGACTTAACTGTGCTGCCTGCAATAGCCCCTTCATCTTCGGCTGGGACTGGGAGTGGTGATGTGCTGCTGTAAAATATTTCGTCTACTGCAAGGGATGGAGACGACTCACCATACAGTCCATGGTGTTCACAGCACAGTCAAACGATGGCTCAGATTCTGAGTACACATCTTTCACTTTCATTATCGGCACAGGGGTGGGTTTGGGCTGATGCCTGCTGTAGTCTTATAAGGCTACCAGTAAACCAAAGACATGCTTGCAGCAGGTCGGTTGCTTCCCACCCGGACATTTGCAGTCTGCATTAGTGACCTGTTATTAGTGTTAAAAACAATATTGAAAGAAATAGGTTATTACATGAGAGAAAGAAATCACAGCTGAGCAGCCAGAATGGAAAAACTAGTTTGAAATCTGTAGCCAAAATGATATTTCAGATAATTTACAATAATCCCATAGATCATGAATGTGGTATGAATTTTTTTCATTAATTTATGAAGGACAGGCACTGTGTACCACTCTCATGGATTGTCTGCTGGCTATCATTAGTATCAATGATCTTTTACCATGGATTTTGGATATAAAACATTCTGGCTGATAACCTTTAGATATGGAGCTATGAAAATATTCTTTAAAATTGTATCAACTGATCTTCGACACTAGTTCCAAACATTCATGATCACAAACAGTAACACTCTTAACAGAAACCAAGGTCATGTACATGTATGTGTTGTCTGAAGACCAACTACACAAGCACCTAACTGACGTTGTACACACCTCATTGCTACTATTTCTAAAATTATAAGGTATTTTTAATCCTGCAGCCAAGAACAAAAAATTATTCTTTTTTAAACTATCTCTAAAATTGGGTCATCCCTGTTGCACATCTAATAATAAATATATATTGATTTTAATCTATAAATTTACTTTGCTACTTAATCACAAAACCACAATTAGGCTATAGTTTATAGATGAACATGTAAATCAGTGAAAAAATATGCTTTAAAATCAAACATTTCATTCTGTCCTCTGCCTCAAACTGTGGATCAGAAACAACATCTGAAGACGATGACGATATTTAATAGGAGAATGCATAGATGGCTTCTATAACACAGAGTGTGATTACATGAATTGCAGGGAATATTTCAGGTGCCTTGCTGTTAACTTCATAGTACATGTAATAGGAAGCTTTTACGGAGAATTACTCCATTCAACAAGACACAAAACTGGTTGATTTCAAACTCAAAGCCACAAGCTCCTCCCCAGAAATCATTTTAATATGACACACTCATATCTCTAATAAAAATAAAATGCACAACCAACTCTAAATCTTGACAATTTGTACGTTGCATCCTGTTAGTATCAGCTTACACTTACAGTAGTTACAGCCCTACAGTGGGCGCAGACAGTAGCCTTGAGTAGTCTAACACTGCCCACAGACAGGCCATAACCTCAAAACTTTCATTTTCTAAATCGAATGAGCCAAACTCCATCATCATCAGTCTGGGTTATATTTTACAAAGTGATGGTTGAAATCTATATCCTGGCATATACAGTTTCACTTATTATTTAAAATCAGTAGCAGTCAGTAGCAGTGGCCTACTTACATATCGATCTTGATGTTGTGCCTGTGCAGAGACAAACTCCATGCATGTAGATCTACATTCTAGATCTATCATCTATGTAACAGCTGAGGTTGTTCTAGCACGTTATAGTACGGGGGAGTTAGTTGATCTAACTACAACCCTTTAGAAAACGAAACTATTACAGCTGTAAAATAAATAAACACGAGATCCGACGATAGATTAAATAATACTAAAGTTTAATAACTGTATAGTGAACAATAAATTACCAGGAAGACACCAGCGAAACTAAATACCTACGCCACACAAAAGGAAACTCACTTACTCACCCACCAACCACTCACACAGGTCTATATATATATAAACATTCCTACAGAAAGTTCCCGAAATAAACGTTACCTTTGCCCTCGCACAAACTAACCAATCACGCATCAATACGTCATCAGGTTACATCACTCAAGGCCAAATCTGGCGTAAACATTCGTATCCACAACGTTATCGAATATTCGGGAACATACTAATATTTACTGAACGAGTCAAAACACCTGACAACAAGCGAGCGAGGAAAAAAACTACTCACTAGAAAAGAAGGTCAGGTCACGGAGTACAGTACACTCCGGCGGTTGTCAACAATAAGATGAAAAAAGTAGTGGACACATGCTCAGCCACCAGCACAACAACAAAACCGGGGGAGGGCAAGGGGTAGCCCGCAGATGCTACACAACTCCCCAATTTAAGTTGAATATCTTTCAACTCCAAAAACATTATACAGCGTCTGCACTATCGTGAAATAATCTTATAGCACTCCCAATCTCACAAAGGTAGTTGCTAATTCTATTACAATTAATAACAATTTCAGTGTCTTCCCGAATGTCATCACAAATACAATACAATGCAGTGTACTTTGCATCACTAATGCCATAACTAATACAATACCGTCATTGCTTCCCAATAGTAAACAGTAGGCCTACTAGTCAAAATAACACAACGCCACCACTGTGGTGAAACAATGGTCAATGATATTATTACAAATCATATAAGGTGAAACGATGGCCCATCGTTTACATAATGCTTCGTGCACGAATCATAGCATACAACCTGTTGTACATAACATAGTTATCTCCAAAATGTCTAACTCATACGTACAATGGCAAAATACCAATACATACCGACCACTGATCAGGGTCTTTCTTCATCGTATTAGGTCAAAACAAGTTACAACAATGCAATATAACACAAACACTGCTTGCTCGCAGTCCCCATTTGGGTTACATTTTCCAAAAATTACACCAAGTTCCATTGGTAACAAATATGACATAGCATAAAATCAAAATGTGACTAACACATCATGACTCTCTATCAGCCATCAATTCAATATTCAGTCACAGATGAACTATGTCCCCAGTTACAGTACAATACTGCCGTCCTAGAAATTCATCTAGTAGGCAAAAGTATGGGTTACAATGCATTTCACTGATAGTGTACTACTTTAAAATACCCTGCTCAGGAAATCGGCACAGACATTTTCTCTGCCTTTTACGTAGTGAATCCTGAATCGATAAGACTGTAAAAATAAACTCCATCGTAATAACTTTGGACTGTCAAACTTGGCAGAGTTCAAAAACTCTAATGACCGATGGTCAGTTTGGAGCACAAACTCCTTTCCATACAAATACAAAGTAAACTTTTTTACAGCCCAAACAATAGCTAAACATTTGCGCTCTGAGACCGAATATTTTGTCTCACGAGGCAATAGTGTTACGATGGGGATTACTGTGCTCGTGTTTTACGGGGATGGTTAATTATAAATTTACGTGTTCGACTGCATTTAATAAAATATCGAGAGGTTTTAGAAATTACTCTGCCATACCATGCCACATACACTAATAACAATTTCGAGTACGTTATATCAAGGACCTTGTAGGGCCACAAATTTATTACTTAAAATTCCTAACAATTTCGTCTATCGTTTACATATTAAAAAGACAACATCAGCAGCATCAAATGAAACTAGTATACTACATAACTAGAAGTCTCCTCTAGGTTCTTAAAGATTAGAAAATCCATATCATTCTGACTCATTCACAGTTTACTTAGTAATTATTTATCTTCAGAAATATAGTCTGCCTACTATCTCACAAATAATATTCTTATGTCTCAGACGACAATGTTAACTCAGTTAATTACTTATAAAGGATCAAACCGTCAAGACACACTGACGTAGTTAAGATAGATCTAGATCTGCTCTAGGATGGGCTGGCAATCCCCAGCCTCATCCAGACACATCAATTACAATTTACAAATGTATATTCCAGACACTCATTCTAGATCTAATTGCAAGTAACAAACATTATGGTCTTGCATTCCTTTGGTAGCACTTCTACTGGAAAATTAGGGTCAGATTCACATCATCTCGAATCATTGTGAAGACACTTACGATTGGTTCCCTGAAACGATTTCAGGGAACTGGAGAAAATAGCTGTGGATTATTTCATTGTCTATCCAGGACATAGACATGCCTTAACAGTCTTATGGTTCTCTCTGGCTGAACCTTAGCCGACCGCCCTCGTAGCTGGAAAGATCTACATGGAAGTGGTCAAATCCAAAGATGGCTTCGCTTAAATCTTCTGCAGACCCAGCGAACTGCTCAAATTTGATTGGTGCATCCGCTTCAAGCTCAGCTCGCAGCGCCAATAGATTCTATTAATAGTAACAGACAAAGTTACTCAAGTATATCAAAACCGTTCGCAAAGTCTCTACACCCTAAACGTTTTATGTACGAATGTATTCACTCCTTATTCGCCCCGTCTTTCCCTGTTAAAGTACACCCAAACCACGGGGTTGAAAACTGCATCGTCACTGTTAATTTATCCATTCGTTCTATCTTGCCCCACCTTCTTTCCATCCCCAAGAAAACGCGTTTCAAAAACAAACCGTCCACGGGAACAGTTCAAGGACGTTTGCACTGGCCAAAATCAATGATGACATGAAATAAACAAAACCGTGACCCAGCACGGCAATTCAAATTCTAACCCTGACATATCCCCCACCCCAGTGAAAATTTTAAGAAAAATTTACACGATAAGATCCAAAAAATCCCAAAGTTATTGTGGTAGGGGCTTAAGTAGTACTGTAGAAAAATGAGTCTTAAGCTTGAGAAGAAAAATCTAACTAAGAACGTGCATACTGGATGGACAAAAAGCATACAATTATTGATGCAATGTTCTATAGAATTTATTCTATTTAAACATTCTTACTGCACACAATCCAAATTCTCAGAAACATCTATAATAATAATGAGTATATCACTGTATACTGCTGGGTTAAAGTATAACTATTATCAAATAATGAAGCCTTACTGAAGAAATAGGCTTATGACTATCTAGTCAACACACACAATTGCTGCTTATATACACATTCACACACAATATATTGTTAATTAAAATACTGTGGTATCCAATGGCAGCAGTAGCTCTGGTAGCTTGGTTTGCCATGTCTTCATCTCATTGACCCGCTGACAAGGGCGTCAGGTTTGCCAGAAGTTCAGGTCACAGTCAGGAATGACGCTGGTGGAAAGAGGATATTCACAAAAAAGGATTGTAAAACTGGTTCATAAAGTAATGAACAAGATAAATGTGAATCCATCCACCGTCTAGAAATGAGGGGGACAAGCACTATCCAACCCCAATACAAGACAACACTCTTTAATGGGAAATTAAATGAGACGTGACAAAATATCAGCTTGGGAATTGTCACCGCCCGGGATAGCACGGATTACAAACCGGTATTCCTGGAGTGCAAGACTCCACCTCGCTAATCGAGCATTTTTAGCCCTGTTAGTCTTTAAGAATAACAACGGACGATGGTCCGTTTCAATTATAAACTCGGACATGAGTAGATATCTCGAAAATGCGTTTACAGCAAAAATGATAGCGAGGCACTCTCGCTCGATAATTGCATAGCGGCATTCCCTATCTAGCAACTTGCGGCTGGCGTATAGACATGGCCGCAAGGTATCGTCTCGTTCCTGTAATAACACAGCTCCCAATCCCTTGTCCGACGCATCAGTGCGGACAATAAATATTTGGTTTATGTCTGGAAGTATGAGAATGGGGGAAGTGGAAAACAATTGTTGAACGGTACGAAGTGTATCAGCACATTCGGTTGTCCATTTCACTTTATTAGGAAAATTCTTTCTTGTGAGGTCCGATAACGGAGCTGTAAGCGAAGAAAAATTTGGAATGAATTTCCTATAATAGTTAAGAAAGCCCAATAAACTACGAACTTCTTTCTTAGTTCGAGGTGGTTGGAGCTTTAAGATGGTAGTTATCTTCTTGTCATCTGGAGTCTGAACGCCGTGGGCAATTGTATGGCCCAGAAAATTAATTTCATTATATCCTAAAAACACCTTACTGGGTTTCGCCGTAAGGCCAGCTCGACGAAGAGCAATAAAAACTTGTCGTAGGGCTGCGAGGTGGCCCGACCAATCGGTTTCATAAATACAAATGTCGTTAGAATACGACAATACGGAATTCATACGCTGGAGTAATATTGTCATCATACGGGCGAAAGTAGCAGGGGCTGTAACTAACCCGAAAGGCATATAGCGCCACTGCATAAGACCCAACGGAGTCTGAAAAGCGGTATATTGCTTGCTATTCTCATCAAGCGGAATTTGCCAATAGCCTTTGGAAAGATCAATTTTAGAAAAAATCGTTGCCCTCGCTAACTGAGCAAAAAGATTCTCCTGGTTGGGAATCGGTTCCGCGTCATATATCGTAACCTCATTAAGTTTACGATAGTCAATACAAAAACGCACTGTATCATCTTTTTTTTTCACTAAGACGATGGGTGAGTTATATGGGCTCGTCGATCGCTCTATCACTCCCAGGTGAAACATGTTACGTACCTCGGATATTATAGTCTCTTGTGCGTGCAGCGGACGCGGATATGGTTTAACAAAGACTGGTATATCCGTCTTTAATCTTATAACATGCTGTACCAAAGAAGTATTACCTGGTAGATCAGTAAAGACTGTAGTAAACTCGTTAAGCAAATCTCTTAAATCTTGTCTTTGCGATTCAGATAAATCTGGATTTATATTCACATCCGAAGTGTTTTCAGAAGATCGAAGTGCGGGTATTGAATTCTCTATCTTAATAGGATCATCATCGTCAACTGAAACCAAGGCCGCATTGGCCTGTGCAACCACATTTCGGCGATTATTCTGTCGATTATCATCGTCGGACAGGTACTGCTTTAACATATTTATATGGAAGACTTTGTCCTGTCCTCGAATCTTGATAAGATAATTTACTCGAGAAAGTCTCTTTAGAACTTTAAAAGGTCCCTTCCATGTAAGAAGGAGTTTATTTTTCGTTTCCGGAAGGAGAACAAGAGTTTGGTCTCCGACGGCCAAGGTTCGCAATCGGCTACCTTGATCACGATATTGTTTATAAAGACTCGCATGCGCAGCTGAAGATTTTTGTGCGAGCTGACATGCGTTAAGAATTCGATGGCGCAAGTCTACAACGTATTGATATGCAGACCGCGTATCATTGTCGTCGGTGTCTGATCCGGCGAATAAATCATGGAGTATGGCCATTGGACCACGCGGCTTACGACCATACAATAATTCGAAGGGGGAAAAACCTGTCGATGCGTTCGGTAGTTCTCGGTATGCAAAAAGAATAGCGGGGAGTTGTCGATCCCAATCACTCGGTTTGTCGGCGGAAACTCGCGCAAGCATACTTTTCATGGTAGCATTCCAACGTTCACAGCAGCCATTAGACTGTGGGTGATATGGAGATGTCAATCTTTGTTTAATCCCGACCAACTCCAAGACTTTCTTAAAAAGCTCAGAGGTAAACTGTGGACCTCTGTCCGATAAAATTTCAACTGGAAACCCAAGACGCGAAAAAATAGTAATAAGAGCTTCAGCGACATGATCAGCTGAAATGTCTTTTAGCGGAATGGCCTCTGGCCAACGGGTTGCGTAGTCAATGACAGAAAGTATAAAACGATGTCCTCTGTCTGACTTGTGTAGGGGACCAACTATATCTACGGCAACGCGCTCAAATGGTCTGGAGACCATTGGCATCTCCTGCAGAGGAGCTCGCGATGCTCTTCCTTTAGGAGTACGTCTCTGACATACGTCACATGTTGATACGAACCGGTTTACATCTGCGTAAATACTGGGCCAAAAAAATTGCGATAGTATTCGAGACTTAGTTCTGGCCTTTCCCTGGTGACCTGCCAAGGAAGTGTCATGCGCGAGACGAATAATGTCGCGACGAAAAGATCTCGGTACTACAAGTTGCATAACGGTCTCTCGCTTACTCCGAAAATTACGATATAATAAGTCATCTTTCATAAGAAACTTAGAGGTATCCGGTGCGGTAGGATCAACCTTAGCAAACAAATGTTTCAATGTGGGATCTGAATGTTGCTCATCATGAAATGCACCAGACGTTATGTTCACTTCAATAGTAGGATTACTCAATGGACTGTCTGCTCGTCGACTCGATTGTAGGCGTGTTGTCGCACAAGCAATACTTTCATCGTCACTCCAAATTTCCAAGTTACCGGTAGGAAACTTATTTACTTGAGGTACATTACCTATGATTATATCAGCCACTGGATTAGGCAGTACACATGCAGTAACAATACCTGTGAGAAAAGGTGTATCAATATAAACTTCTGCAAGACGGAATCGCTCTACAGATCCGCCAAAAGTAATACAAGTTACCTCTTTATCCAAAAATTGTGTTGGACGGACTAGTGACTGTCGAACGCCGATAGTCGTGCATCCGGAGTCACGTAGAACAGAAACGCGAATAGCGTTCACGCGGCCCTGGTAGAATGTTAATTCACCCAGTTCATGTAGGGCGGACATGACTGGAATAGATTTTGATTGTCATGAAGATTCAGAATGACCGTCAGTGTCATAAGGTGTAGATTTAACCGAGCAGGCATTTGCTGACTCCAATTTCACGTTACAAAATCTCTGTATGTGGCCTACCCTATTACACTTATAACATATAGTACGATTAGGATCGTTTGCACGATAGGGAAGACTCTGCGGTCTATTATAATTATGATTATCATCAAAATGCACTCGTCGCGGCGGTCCCTGAGGCCGGTTATATTGATGGCCTGGATAGTTGCCACGATAATATGGGCGAGGCTCGTAAAATGAATAACTCTGGTATCCTCGACGCGGGGATACATTACCTCGATTCGGAAAATCTCTCTGTCTACAAAAAGGCGGCTCTGATTGAGAGCGCGGATTTGGGGCCTGACGACGAGTCGGCCTTGAACGATCGTGTCCGGTTGGCGCTACTTTGCCTACGTTGGCATAACACGGTGCTGTAGTTGAAGGCTTTGCCAAAGGACGATTTGGGTGGGCCGACGCGTATCGTTCCGCGCACGATGTGATTTCTTCAGAGGATGTCGGTGCCCTCTCTTTAAGGTGGGCGACTAAATCGGAATGACATGCCGTATAGATTTGGTCCTTTAAGACCAAATCGTAAAGTTGGGAATAATTTCCGGTAGTTACGTTCGCGAGCTCTATCCAGCGATCTAAATAATGTTTCAGCCGATTCACATAAGTTGAGAAATTTTCAGATGGCTCAGGTTTACATGAGCGAAATCTTTGATGAAAGCCATCCTCGGTATGCTGGAATCGTTTAAGCAGTGCTGTTTTAAGCTTGTCATAATCGTTGGCATCTTCTACTTTAAGGCTGTGAAATACTTCTAAAGCCTTACCCGTTAATAAATTGGACAGGCATGAACTGTACATCGCCCGCTGCCATCCGACGCATTTAGCGTGTAACTCGAACCGATGTAAATATGCGTCGATCCGGTCGAGTTTTTCATTAAATGTGGGTAGTTTTGGTTTCTTAGCATAAGTATTGCTGGCAGTAGAGGGGCCCACAAGCGATTGTTGCTCTAATTTTTTCATTGCGAGTTCATGCTCTCTTTCCTTTTCTCTCTCTCTTTCTTTTTCTCTTTCTCTTTCTTCTTTCTCTCTCTCTCTTGCTTCTTTTTCTCTTTCTCTTTCTCTTGCTTCTTTTCGATCCTCGCGCTCTCGGTCTTGCTGTACTTGTCGTTCGCACCACGCGGCGCGTTCTTCCTCTGGTATGCCCAGAACTTTGGCAGATTCAAAGTATTTAAGAAAGTCAGCCATGATATGTTAAAGTCTGTAAATAGTAAGTATCTACCTACTATTAAGGTATATCGCGGTATCAATTATATTATATGAACAGATATTGTCTGTTAATATTAATTCAGTGTCTTATGTTAGCACTGCTTCGCGAAAAGAACGTTCTATCTCTCTCTCTGAAAATTACAGGCAGTATCACTTAAACTGCAAAAACTTTATCTCTCTCTCTCTATGAATATGGCAGTGCCGTCTATCCGTTGCTCCCACTGCAATAAAATACTATATATCGCCTTTACTGCGATAAATTAATGTCTCGAGTGATCACTCTCAAAATTTTACGTCTCTCTCAACGCAAGAATCAGTGTCCTCTGTTATCACTGTGAAAAACGAATCGCTCTCTCAATGCGATGAATCAAAAATATATCTCTCTCTCAACACGACAAATTTGAAATATCTCTCTCTTCTCAAAACGCGGACACGCAGTGTCTTCTGTTACCACTGCAAAATTATTCTCTCTATTCTCACCGTGAAATTGTCACGTGAACAACAATTTATTATATCTCTCTCTCTCACATATGTCAATACCAGATTACAATTCAACGTGGTTTTAGCACGTGAAACACCTCAGGCATATATTGTAAACATATCAATGTTAGTATAGTAGTTTAAAGCTCATAATAAGGAAAAAGAAATACAATAAACAGAACGCTATACTGACAAGTAAAACGAACGATAACAGACCCTACAAGTCCTAACTTATTTTACAGAAAGTTTAAGAAAAAGACAGGAGAGACATCTTCCTAAAGAAAAGTGAGGAAGTAAAGAAACGCCACAGTCTATACGAATAATGGATCCCTAATAGAACTATTCACAGAGAAGCAAATCCCCCCGAGTTATTTTACATAGCCACCAAGGCCTCCAATATCCTTCGTAATGGCAAAGAAGATATGCTAAACTATGATCCCAACCAACCTCCCGCACTTAAACTAAACATATAGTAAATAGTAAAATGGCCTGGAACACACACACAGAGCGGAAAGTACGTCGCCCTCCCCAAGACTGTTAGATAGATGATTCACTTATCTTTGTTTTTGAGGAATTCAGATGTTAATATCCTCAATCCATAGCTCCAAGCCCAAAACTGTATTTCTGTCTGAGGTAGATCTGGATGATGAAAGGGTTCCCTTGCCGGTGTCCACGGGTCAATGGGATGTTGAGTTCACCATATGAAATTGAAATACAAAATATTAGATTAATACAAATTGTCTAAAGTCGATAATAAAAAGGACCTGAAAACATAATATGACAAGAGTACAATATTAAATGATGGAATAAAAAAATACAATAGGTGTTAAATAATTTATCTATGGCATGGCGTTATCTAAAGTTCTTTTAAGGGTCCCTCTCCAGTGTTACGAATTCAAGGAAGGGTGTGCCCTCGAGTGTTACGATGGGGATTACTGTGCTCGTGTTTTACGGGGATGGTTAATTATAAATTTACGTGTTCGACTGCATTTAATAAAATATCGAGAGGTTTTAGAAATTACTCTGCCATACCATGCCACATACACTAATAACAATTTCGAGTACGTTATATCAAGGACCTTGTAGGGCCACAAATTTATTACTTAAAATTCCTAACAATTTCGTCTATCGTTTACATATTAAAAAGACAACATCAGCAGCATCAAATGAAACTAGTATACTACATAACTAGAAGTCTCCTCTAGGTTTTTAAAGATTAGAAAATCCATATCATTCTGACTCATTCACAGTTTACTTAGTAATTATTTATCTTCAGAAATATAGTCTGCCTACTATCTCACAAATAATATTCTTATGTCTCAGACGACAATGTTAACTCAGTTAATTACTTATAAAGGATCAAACCGTCAAGACACACTGACGTAGTTAAGATAGATCTAGATCTGCTCTAGGATGGGCTGGCAATCCCCAGCCTCATCCAGACACATCAATTACAATTTACAAATGTATATTCCAGACACTCATTCTAGATCTAATTGCAAGTAACAAACATTATGGTCTTGCATTCCTTTGGTAGCACTTCTACTGGAAAATTAGGGTCAGATTCACATCATCTCGAATCATTGTGAAGACATTTACGATTGGTTCCCTGAAACGATTTCAGGGAACTGGAGAAAATAGCTGTGGATTATTTCATTGTCTATCCAGGACATAGACATGCCTTAACAGTCTTATGGTTCTCTCTGGCTGAACCTTAGCCGACCGCCCTCGTAGCTGGAAAGATCTACATGGAAGTGGTCAAATCCAAAGATGGCTTCGCTTAAATCTTCTGCAGACCCAGCGAACTGCTCAAATTTGATTGGTGCATCCGCTTCAAGCTCAGCTCGCAGCGCCAATAGATTCTATTAATAGTAACAGACAAAGTTACTCAAGTATATCAAAACCGTTCGCAAAGTCTCTACACCCTAAACGTTTTATGTACGAATTTATTCACTCCTTATTCGCCCCGTCTTTCCCTGTTAAAGTACACCCAAACCACGGGGTTGAAAACTGCATCGTCACTGTTAATTTATCCATTCGTTCTATCTTGCCCCACCTTCTTTCCATCCCCAAGAAAACGCGTTTCAAAAACAAACCGTCCACGGGAACAGTTCAAGGACGTTTGCACTGGCCAAAATCAATGATGACATGAAATAAACAAAACCGTGACCCAGCACGGCAATTCAAATTCTAACCCTGACAAATAGCTTACGACTAGCATATGCCACAGGGTACAACTTTCCCTCGTGTTCCTGCATAAGACTAGCGCCTAATCCGCGATCTGATGCATCAGTTGCTAAGACAAACTCTTTGGAAAAATCTGGCAAACATAACACGGGTTTGGAGATAATGACATTCTTCAAAGAGGTGTACGCTTTCTCCTGCGTTTCATCCCACTGAACTATATTGGGCTGACCCTTTCTAAGTAAATCAGACAATGGTGATGCAAGCGCTGAAAAGTTAGGAATAAATTCATGGTAATATCCCACTAATCCTAAGAATGCTTTCACTTCCTTCTTAGTGGTGGGTCTGGGTGCGTCTCGTACCTTACATACATTCTTTCTAACAGGCCAATCATACCTTCTCCCACTAAGTGTCCAACAAAGTCTACTTCAGACGTTCCAATCAGACACTTCGATGGTCTTGCAGTTAATCCAGCTTGGTCCATCCTCTGCAGTAAGTCCTTGAGAGTCTTCACATGCTCGTCGAATGTCTCTGTATGAATCAGCAGGTCATCCACATATGCTGTCACATTGTTCATTCCACGGATCAATGGCTTTACGATCCTGTTCAGCGTGGCTCCTGAGTTCATCATCCCAAGAGGCATCCGAATGAATTCATAGTGTTCGCCCATGGTGACGAACGCCGTCTTGGGAATGTCTTGCTCTCGAACTTTCACTTGCCAGTACCCCTTGCTCAGATCAATCCGAGAGAATAATTTTCCTCTCGAGAGACTCTGAAACACTTCTAATGGCGCTGCTGTCGGATGAGGGTCGAATACTGTGATCTTGTTTAACCTCCTGTAGTCGATGCAGACTCGGTTGGATCCGACCTTCTTCTTGACGACAACAATAGGTGAAGCATAAGCTGATGAGCTCCTTCGAATGATGCCCAGCCTTTCCATGGTGCTAAGCTCCTCCTTCAATGAGTCGCGCATAGCGTAGGGCACCGGGTATGGTCGTTGACGAACTGGTACTTCTGTCGTCAGGTCGATGCGATGTTCACCCAACTGGCAGCATCCAGGGAGATTGGTGAAGACGTGCTGGTAATTCTTCACCACATCGCAGAGTTCTTGACGTTGTTCCGATGTCAGTTGCGTTCCATACTGGACATCTCTGTAGCCTTCATTCTGGTCCCAGCTTCCTAGGTCGGCAAGGTCCTCCGTCGTTCCACCGTTGTCGCCTTCCAGGTCGCAGTCCTCGATGATTGTCATGCCAGCTGACTCCACGGGTTGACTCTTGTCCATCATGTCGTCCTCTGCCAGTACAGTCTCAGCACTATCACCGCCGCCGTCCTTTATGGCGTTGACATGTTCAGGCGTGGTATCTCTCCTACTGTTGTCCATCCCACACATCTCGGTCACAATAGGTCTCGGTTCCATTGCCACTGCTGCTGCTTTTGACGTCCTTGGAATGTATCTCTTGAGGAGTTTGGCGTGCAAGGTCTTTTCTTTTGCACCCATCTTGACTCTATAGTCGTTAACACCGACAACTGAGACTACCTTATATGGTCCCTTCCATTGGACTAGGAGCTTGTTAGTGTTCGTCGGCAGTAGCACCAACGCTTCATCTCCGGGGCGGAACTTCCTCTCTCGCGCCTTCCGGTCGTAGTAGGTCTTCTGTCTACCTTGAGCCTTGGAGAGTTCTTCCGTCGCTAACTTCCATGTGTCCTCCAGCCTCTCACGTAGTTCCATGACGTACTGGTAACTGGTCTTCGTTTCCGGCTCCTCTACATCCTTGGTCCATAGTTGTCGTAAGATGTGCATTGGTCCTCTCACAGTTCTCCCATACAGCAACTCGAATGGGGCAAACTTGGTCGACTCTTGGGGAACTTCACGATATGCGAAGAGCAGCGGGTTGATGTATCTGTGCCACTGCTTGGGTTGCTCTGCGCACAGTCGCCTTAAGGTCTTCTTCAGTGCGCTGTTAAATCGCTCCACCAACCCGTTGCACATAGGGTGGTAGACTGTAGTGGTCGACTGTCGAATTCCCAATGGTCTATTCGTTTCCTTCATGACATCTGACATAAACTGGGTCCCTTGGTCTGACAAGATCTCTTCGGGCACACCCAAACGGCTGTAGATGTTCACTAAGGCTTCTGCTACCGTTTCTGCGTCGATCTTCTTCAAGGGTGTGGCTTCGGGGTAACGAGTAGCGTAGTCTATGTACACCAGGATATACCGATGTCCACCTTCACTTGGGGGGTCGATAGGTCCTACTAAGTCCACGGCCACTCGCCTAAATGGTACGTCCACTACTGGCATACTCTGCAGGTGCACCTTTGGGGTCGCTCCTTTGTTCACCGTCCTCTGGCATATGTCGCATGAGCGGCAGTATCTCGCGACGTCACCTTCAATTCCAGGCCAATAAAAATTGCTCATAACTCTGTCTTTGGTTTTCTTCACGCCGAGGTGTCCTCCGACGATCGAATCGTGGGCTACACTCAGTACATACTCTCTCAGTTTCTCGGGTAGTACCACTTGCCTTATAACCGTCGCCTGTCTCAGGTCCTTGTAGATCCGGTACAGTACTCCTCCATGTTTCTCAAAATGAACAGATTTATTGCCTCTATTAGTTGGGATCTTCTTCTGCTCTACCTTCCTAATGACTTCGTCTTCTTCTTGGAGTCGGATAAGTTCCTCTCTATCCACTCCCGCGTGCCGTTCTGCCCTCGGCACCTTCAGCGACGTAGACCGGTCCTTCCTCTTCTCCTGGGCCCTCGTGGTCACCGCTCCTACCATCACCTCAGTATCAGGGTCGTACGGATCCTTCGCTCCGTCCACGTTCCCGACTACTAGGTCGCAGATGGTCTCCGGGAGACACAGCGCCGTCACTTTGCCCGTCAGGTAAGGCGTCTTCACGTCGATAACGGCTTCCTCCGCCGCTAGCAAGGAGTTATCGATCCTCGCGATAAGTTTCTTCCCACCGGTGAGCTGTCCGTC
Source organism: Onchidella celtica (assembly GCA_963931925.1). NCBI lineage: Eukaryota > Metazoa > Mollusca > Gastropoda > Systellommatophora > Onchidiidae > Onchidella > Onchidella celtica. The sequence goes on from OZ007579.1 coordinate 50,371,697, forward strand.
GTCCACCAGTGCTCGCTGCACCACTACACCTTCACAGCCGGTATCTCTTAGGACAACTACCACTCGATTTCCAATCAAGCCCTTCATCACTGGTAACTTCAGCTTCTCCACGGTCCTTCCGTCACTGCATCCTCCGCACGCAACAGGCACCGCTAACTGTAGCTTCCCGTCCTTCATTACTGCTTGAACGTTGATGCTGGTGTCAGCCGTCGTCGCATCCTGTCTCGACGACTCGTCCGCCGCTATCACTACGGCCGCCGCCGCCTTGTTCGGCTTGCCTCGTCCCATATCCTTCTGGGCTGGGCACATCCTCCGAACGTGGCCTGGCTTTCCACAAAGGTAACATTTCAACTCACCTTTGTCGTTTAACTTTGCACGACACTCCGTCGCCTTGTGTCCCGGCCTCTGGCACCTATGGCAGACCTGTGGGCTTCTGTCTCCGTTGGGCCTCTGTCGCACTGGCCGGCTCTGCAGTCTGGCGCTCCCGCTGAGCGTCCGGTTCCTCGCTACCAGGTACGCCTCCGCTGAATCTGCGATGTCCTGTAGCGTCTTTGGTTTCCTCTCCCTCACATGGGTTGCAAGGTCTGGTGGGCAGGCATCCATGAATTGCTCTCAGACGAACAGATCTCTCACTCCTTCATAGGTCTCCTCCGTCTTCGACAGCTTTATCCACCTCTCTAGATAGGTCTTGATCCTGGTCAAAAACATTCCAACATCTTCTCCATCTTCAGGCTTACCTTGTCTGAACATGAGTCTGTATCCGTCCTCTGACAGGTTGTACCTCTTCTGCAACGCTTCCTTGACCTTGTCGTAGTCCTTGGCTTCGTCGATCGGTAGTCTGCAGAAGCACTCCAAAGCTCTCCCAGTCAGCAGGGCAGACAGTGATGTCGTCCAGGTGGATCTGGGCCATTCAGCTGTCTCGGCAAACCTCTCAAACCGCAGCAACCAGCTATCCAGATCGTCCTTCTTGTCCTGAAATGCAGGTAGCTTGGGTCTCTTAGAACTGGCGTGGTCGTCGGTCTTCTGCGCTGAGTCGTTGCCTCCACGTTGCTGGCGCATCCTCTCTATCTCCAACTCGTGGTTCATCTTTTCCCTTTCCAGCTGTCGTTCAGCCTCCTTCTCCTGTCGTTCAGCCTCCTTCTCCTGTCGTTCAGCCTCCTTCTCCTGTCGTTCAGCCTCCTTCTCCCGAGCCTGTCGTTCAGCCTCCTCCTGTCGTTGAGCCTCCAGCTGTCTTTCTCTTTCTAGGTCTTCACGGAGGTAGTCCCGTCTCTCCTGCCCAGTGAGCTCCATAGCGTCCGCTTCCTGGCTAAGCCTTCCAATAACCTCCGACATGTTGTAGATAGCTTGTCGATGATATTCTACAATAAACTATGTAAATAAATCTAGTAATTTTGATCTGGTCCGCTCGAATATGGTCGGATCCCGGACGAGCCCCCAATATGTAACAGCTGAGGTTGTTCTAGCACGTTATAGTAGGGGGGAGTTAGTTGATCTAACTACAACCCCTTAGAAAACGAAACTATTACAGCTGTAAAATAAATAAACACGAGATCCGACGATAGATTAAATAATACTAAAGTTTAATAACTGTATAGTGAACAATAAATTACAGGAAGACACCAGCGAAACTAAATACCTACGCCACACAAAAGGAAACTCACTTACTCACCCACCAACCACTCACACAGGTCTATATATATAAACATTCCTACAGAAAGTTCCCGAAATAAACGTTACCTTTGCCCTCGCACAAACTAACCAATCACGCATCAATACGTCATCAGGTTACATCACTCAAGGCCAAATCTGTCGTAAACATTCGTATCCACAACGTTATCGAATATTCGGGAACATACTAATATTTACTGAACGAGTCAAAACACCTGACAACAAGCGAGCGAGGAAAAAAACTACTCACTAGAAAAGAAGGTCAGGTCACGGAGTACAGTACACTCTGGCGGTTGTCAACAATAAGATGAAAAAAGTAGTGGACACATGCTCAGCCACCAGCACAACAACAAAACCGGGGGAGGGCAAGGGGTAGCCCGCAGATGCTACAATCTAGAATCTAGATCTAGATCTAGATCTAGATCTATGTAATGTCATTAATTTAGGCTAGCCACATGCACATGTGTTCTGCAGGATGCCGTTATTCATAACTGTGACACAGTTTACACAAATAGTATAGCCTACTTAGATCCAGAGCTAGTCTAGGTTTACTTACAGTGTTGTTGTCAATCCATACAGTCACGTCATAACGTCATATGCCTCCCTCTTCTTCATCTGTCTTCACTCGACTGGAGACTGTGAAGCCTTGGGCTTGGTTGTCTTTGGCTTGGAATTTTATATCAGTGACAAAACGATACTGAACAGCAGTCTGCCTTTATTCGCTTCATGATTATATTTATTATCACATTTGTATTAAACGTTCAACAGATCGCAAAAATCGATAATGTTGACGATAGAGAAGTCGTGCAATTCAAGCGGAGCTTCGATCAGTCTTACATATTTCGCCATCTTTCTCACGTCACCTGACTTCCTGTGCCAGCTGATTGGTTTCCTAAAATAGGTTTACAACACGTGGCAATGTTTACCTACTTTATTTTGAGCACGCTCGCCTGCCCACTGTTGTCACGGAATTCACGCGGAAGTTTCCCCTCTCCCTAAATCTATACTCTCTGGTAATACTATCCTATCTATCTACTGATCGCCGATTTTATGTGGATGACCCAACATGTCTCGACATCAATGTCTTTGTGCTGATTCCTTTCGGTCTGGAGTGGTGAGCTTTGTTTTTTACCATTCGAAGAATGGGGCAGTTACCGCTCCTTGTGATTTTAATAAACACGGAAACCAAAACCGTGTTGTGGTGTCTTCGCTGAGTGTATTGAAAGATGTGCTGGTATAGGAGAAGAGAATGAAGAAAGCAGAGGGAGAAAATGGCGAGGAGAACTAAGCGACGGAAAGGAAGAGATAAATGAAGAAAATTACACACACATACGCGAGAGAGAGAGAGAGAGAGAGAGAGAGAGAGAGAGAGAGAGGATGGTGAAGATAATGCTTGAAAAATGACGACACGAAGGGGGAAGGAAGGAAATTGATTGCTGAGAAAGAAGGTTAAAAATAACGAATGGATGGAGGAGGCAAACTGATGACCAAAAAAAAAAAAACCCGCTTTGACTTTTTTTAAATTTTGTTTTAATCAACGCTCAATGGATTTTTCTCTATGTGAAGTACTCTAAAAAAAAAAAAAAAGTTTAAAATTCTGTTTACAATAAATCTAAGTCCACGTTCTTTAAGAAAACATTGCAAAAAAAGTGCAACCCTTTCACTGTCTTCAGCCAGGACAGTTTCCATGAATCGTGGAAAACATCCCGTGAATCATACAATTCGTCAAATTTGTCCCTATCGTGATACCATACATATTTCCCTTTTAATTTATGTAAGTCACCCTGAGCAGACAGGCCTGCCATAATAGTGGGGACAGCGATTTCCAGGAATAAATGATGCCTGGAGAAGACGGTGGAAAAGTAGATGAACTGGAATTTCAAGGATGATGGCACATAGAAGATATCTGAAGCTTCGTACGTCACGCATGTGGAACAGTTCGTAATTTGCTGAAGCTGTAGTCCAAACCGTTTTACCACATCCCCCAACAATGGGTGTGACGCCAGTGATTTCAGAGAATTGAGAGTGACTGCCGCAGTGCTCCTGCCCACGTCAAAATCCCACGGTATCCAATGATCTTGCTTGTCTATATCCGGGACTTTAGCGGATCTGACGTCACCAGACCGTAGTCTCGGAAACCACAGTTGATTAACAGGTAGTTTATTGATGGTGATTGGTTGATTAAAGAAAAAAAAGGGATTAATATAAAACATATATTACCAAAAAAAGGCGTGGGTGGATAGATTGATAGGCGGACAGAAGGATGGACAGGTGAACAGATGGACAGACACACAGACAGACAGACAGGCAGGCAAGCAGGCAGACAGACAAATAGATTAGCCAAACAGACAGATGGTCAAAAATAACAAAATTATTTTTCTTAAGTGTCAGCTAATCCAGCCCAGTCGCTTTTGTATCTACCCATTGCGTTGATTCAAGTTTCAGGTATTTGTAAATAAAAAGTTGTAAGAATGTAAAATACAATGATCTCTGTTTTTGGCTCCCAGAAGACAATTTTATTGTCGCTGATCCTTAATTGTGCCCAACTTTTCTGTTTATTTTGTAGTCCAAGTAGACTTTCGTATCGTGAAGAAATCCCGTTGATTGTTCTGATAGACCGACTTTTACCTGTGGCCCCGGAAATGGTTGACCTCAATGTATGTGGTGGGATTTGTTGATTGGTTATAGTGGCGGCTGAAGGAACTGAGCACTTCTGTGCAGTAAACGATATGTTTGAAGTGGCGCCCGTACATCACTTCCAGATAAGGAACGTCTTTGATATACCTGAACAGAGATGATCGTGCGAGCAGGTCAATTCAATTGTAACAATATAAAGTATAATCGGATGATGTAATGTCATATATAAAGTAATGTAGTAAAAATGTAATCTATTGCACTATTATGATATAATATAACTTTGTTTCAAGCCCTGTTCCATCCCCGCGGAGTTTGCTTGTGTGTGTAAATTGTTCGTTGACGTAGACAGGAGTGGCCAAACCACTTTACGTCCCTTTACCTTCAGTAGTGCAGCTCGTGGAAATAATTATGTTGGCTAAGTGTGTTTGTTGTTGTTGTTATTATTTTGAAAGCATTTGGTATATAAATGTTTGTGATTACTGAAATCAACACAATTTAACCGTTTAAAAAACTGCACACATTAGTAAGTATTCTTGGAAACACATGTATTTTCTTAATATCAATTTTATGAGTGGTTGTTGTTTTTTTTTAGGGGGGGGGGGGGGGGTTTGGTAACAATATGAACAATAAAAACGTGTGTAAATTTTGTTGATATCTTTATGGCTCTTGAACATCTGAAGTATATGGTATGTGGCTCTTACATTATGAAAGTGTGCCCCCCCCCCCCCAATGACATAATGGTATACTCACTCCGCCCAGTTAAAGACTACGATCAGAAGAATGTTCGGTATTTTATTGTGCTTCGGCATGGTGCCCATCAAAGTGATGTTTCCTCTTTGGCAAATGCTCTTGAACACAGTATTTGGTGAGATCATTCCACAGTTTGCTTGTGTGTTGACTTTCTGATGGGTACCGTTGTGTCTCAAAGATGTAACGTTCCTCGTTCTCAGACTATTCGAGCACTCCTTCTCGTGGACAAGTTTTTTGCCTGGTGTGAAGAGAACGGGAATCCCCGATGCACTGTTTTGCACTTTGTCGAAATCAAAGACACTTCTGCGTGTAAAATTGTAACCTGTCCATCGCAGCATCTGCAACCAGCCAATCAGGCCATCGTTTAAATTGGCATCCATTTTAATATTCGTAGAATATGACGTCACCAGTTCTTGAATGCATTTGTCTACCGTGTTGTTTACCTGGCATCTCGAGTTCTTGAGCCGATCTGGCAGTGTATTTAGTTCTTTTTGCATTGTCTGGTGAATCCTGCACGTATCGCAGGTTTGTTTGGCATATCTGTTATAAACACGGCTGAAAGTATATGGAAAGAATCCTAACTCTATCTTTGTTTCCCACAAAAGCCGCTGTATGAAAAGACAGATCACTGCTTGGACAGTTTCGTCACTACTGTCAGTGAGTGACCCAAACAGCAGCCAGAATGCATCTCTGGGGACAAGAATGTTCTGGAGATCCACTGCAGCAAACGTTCCAGCCTTCACGAAAGGTTTTGCTGCTCTGGAGTCAAGGGCGTCCTTGTGAGCACTTGTAGAAATGCCCTGAAGGAGTGAAATGAAATGACAACCCTTGACAAATGTAAACGACAATCTTGGCTTATTGTGATGGTATGGGATGTATCAACCTATGAGGATGGGTACATCTAGTACATTTAGACTTTCACATACACACTTGCTGTGAGTGAAGGACAAAGAGGGTGAGAGGAGTGAGAGAGAATGAGAGAGAGACAGGATGACAGAGAGGGAGCGTGTGAGAGAGGCAGGGAGAAACAGAGTGAGAAAGAGACATAGCGAGAGAGAAGAGAGAGGGACAGAGAGACCGAGTGTGAGAGAGTTGAAGAGAGAGAGAGAGGGGGGGGATACAGACAAACTGACAGACAGGCTAGACAGACAGAAAAACAAAGAAGTGCACAAAGATTCATGAGGGGGAAAGACCGCGCTGTCTATATCGTACATCCAGACAGTGTTGGGGTCAAGGGACTTTGTTCTCGGTCATGATGCGTCAGTACAAATATGGAACAACAGATCTTTCCTACTTTAGCTATATTCATGATGTTCGTTGCATTGTACAAGAAATAAAATTCACCTTGGTGCCTTTCATTGTTCAGTTAAAACTTAATACGTTCCGGCCCGCCAACATCCGAAAATAAAGACGGAACAAAGTATGTTTTAACTGAACACTTAGACCGCGCCTTATATTATTTCTGAATGACCATCTGAAAGGGGCCACAACTCGTGCAAAGATTGACTCACTCAGTTTTGGCAAAATGCTTTTCAACTGGGTACTTTATTTATGTTTCGTTTTCACATCTTCTAAATTTTCTAAAAAAACGCCGACCGGCGCTGCACTGTGGCGACGACGTGCCTGCTCCAGTTATAACTGGGCTGCAATGGCACAAAGTCAAAATTTCCCAAATGGGATTAAAGAGTTATACAAATACAAATACAAATACAAAATTTTACAAATAAAATTAAATAGTTCGAATAAATTCTATCGCATTGGTAAAATTCTCAAAAAGTTGTTTCGTGAGAAAGTGACAGGTCAGAGGAAGACAAACAGAGAAGATGTTGGACTGTTTGTTAAAATGGCATGGAAAAACCAGGATTTCCAACTGGTTATCGCTGACGGGTGCAGGAGTTAATAAAGGACAATAATCGACCACTTTCACTTTCAGGCAAAGGCAGGACGATGAAGATGAAGATGATGATGATAATGATGAGAATGGTGATGACCATGCAGTTGATTATTTGTGCTGTCTCTATAGAAATGAAGGAAGAACTGCCGCTAAAGTCTGGAGTCTGCTGCTGGTTCCTGGGACACGCAGACCTACATAATTTGTCGTCATTTCTACCCATTCAAATACATGCAATTATCTTCAGAAATATTAACAGGCTCACATATGACAAACAGCTGACAGACGGTCGGACAGACAAATATAGTTGGGCATGCAGGAAAGCAGCCAAGAAAGCGGATAGACAGATAGATAAATAGATAGATAGATAGACAGACAGACAGACAGACAGACAGACGGACAGACGGACTAACGGCCGGACGGACAGACAGACAGACAGACAGACAGACAGATAGACAGACAGACAGACAGACAGACAGACAGATAGGCAGACAGACAGATAGACAGACAGACAGATAGATAGATAGACAGACATAGATAGATAGATAGATAGATAGATAGATAGATAGATAGATAGATAGATAGATAGATAGATAGATAGATAGATAGATAGATAGATAGATAGATAGATAGATAGATGGATGGATGGATGGATGGATGGATGGATGGATGGATGGATGGATAATTGTAGGCCCATTCCATATGGATGCGCTCTTACACGTCATCAAATAAAATAGTAATTTAAAAAATTGACAGAGGGATCAAACGATAGGGTGAGGGGAAACATGAGAAATGTTTACGACATATTTACAACCTAAGTTCAAAGAACATGTCTATGATATTCTCCCATACGTAAATGTATACGTATTTCAAAAGTGTGCACAAACAAAAAACAAAATCATAACAAGAGCACGAGCTGAAGAAATGGTTGGAAATCACTGACTGGTCGATATTACCTTCTTCTTGCAGTGGGCCACAGGGGCGTAGACTGCCCGCTGGGATACTTTGGCGATCGCGTAATTCTTAGCCGTCAGCTGTGACAGCTTGCCCATCCAGCTGTAAGGGTCCATGAAATGCCCGCAGGGCTCAAATATATCCTGCAAAATGACAAAGTAATCACCTAGTAGAATAAAGTTCTTTTTGTCTTCGTAAAATTTGGCGCTTTCTTTGTACGTACACGGTTTGTGATCTACAAACTAACCTGATCTTCTATTACAAGCAAAATTTGGTCTCTGCTGGTAGCCTGATTAAAAAAAAAAAAAAAAAACTTTTGCTGTCAAAGATGGAAAATTTGTGAATTAATAATAGAGATAATTTGATACCATGGAGGCAATGCTCTCACTTTATGAAAACCAACTGAACACCAAGTCATGAAACATTCGTAGATGAAAAGTAATGAAATAAGCTAGGCTTTTACGTTTGTAGCCAGTCCCCACGCTGAATTAGGCAAACAAAGAAGTTAACGGGCATAGTAAAATTCGTGCTACAACAGAAGATGAATTGGGTCGGGCATGTGGAAAGGATGAATGACAATAGATGGACAAAACGCTGCGCTGAATGGCAAACCAGGGTCAGGAAAAAGAACACGGGGAGACCAAGAAGAAGATGGCAGGATGGTATTAAAACGAGAGAAGGAACAACACGGATGAAGAAGACACTAGACAGAAAGGAATGGAACTGGAAGTCATTATCGGAGGGCTACATGCTACAGTAAATGGACAATGCATGGGTGAACGGTGAAAGGTGAAAGCCAGCTGAGGGATAAATTTGTTCTGAAAACTAATTAATTGATCGAAAATGCGATGTTGTGAGGCCATGAGTTCCTTTGCCACTTGATAAAAATCAGATTCTCCCACTTAAGCACCAACAAGCTAGAAATTATAACATACTGACGTCAGGTTCAGTGAACACAAAGCTTCGTGTTGCGGTCCATGTTGTGCTCTGCAACATTATTTTTCTTTCACCCTGACATTCCCTCCATTATTGCCTGCGCAGCCTTTAGGCCTAGCCAACCTCCCTTATAGGCAGCTTTTAGACCATCTTTCTTATCTTATCTTATTATTAAAAAAAAAATAGTGGCGCGAGTAATTCATTGTGGTGCAATTTTGATCCTTTTTTTGCTCGACTCTACAGCCTAAATGATAGTTTCAACATTCATAAAGTCAATTTTCCTAAGTGTCAACGACTCCAGTGAAATGGCTTTTGTATCGACCGATTGTGTTGATTCAAGTTTCAGGTAATTTTGAATTAAGAGTAGTAAAAAAGTAAAATACAATCATCTTTGTTTTGGCTCCCTGCAGTAAGCCCATCGCACCAGAAATGATGTTAATACGCGTTCAATTCCGTGCGCACAATTTCCCTATAAAAAATGAGTGCATAGGATGCGCATGAAATCTATGGCAAGACCAGACTGTAGAATACGGGAAGCTTTTCTCTCTCTCGCTCTCATTCTCTCTCTCTCTCTCTCTCTCTCTCTCTCTCTCTCTCTCTCTCTCTCTCTCTCTCGCTCTCATTCTCTCTCTCTCTCTCTCTCTCTCTCTCTCTCTCTCCCTCTCTCTCTCTCTCTCTTTCTCTCACTCTCATTCTCCCTCTCTCTCTCTCTCTCTGTGTCTCTCTCTCTCTCTTTCTCTCTCTCCCCCCTCCCTCTCTCTCTCTCTCTCTCTCTCTGACACACACACACATTCTAAACTGCACAGACGAAATTCAAGGCGTTGAATTCTCATGCAAGATCTATTTGGACCATGTATCCAACATTCTGACAATAAGACTTTCATTTCCCATTGTTGTGTGCACAATTTCCCCGCAAAAGTTACTATCAATAACGTTCCCTCTAACGTTTCCAAACCACTGAGAGGAACTTTTGATGCTTTGAGCAAAAGTATTCTAACATCATCGAATTTTGTACATTAAAATGAGAAGTAACATTCTGATGTACGCGGCACCAGTACCGCAACTGGGTAGCCGCGCACCCGTGCAGCTTAGAGGGAACATTGATCATCATCATGTCTCCAGCCAAAAACGTTGTTGCGGCCAATTAACTATCTTAATCCCGAGTCTAAGCCCGAAATATTCCCCGAAATCCTTGAGCAAGCAAATCAGACCACATGGTGCAATGTTTATAATAATTATAGTCACTTGGTTAATTAGTTAGCTGACAGAACTTATGGTAATTGTCAAGCTATGTCTCACCTTCTCCTTGTAGACCACACCCGTGGGGACCTTCCCCCGCACCATGTTTTCCAGATACCCGAGAGGTGGAGGGGTGGGACTGTTCGTCATGAAGATCCAATCAGCACCAGACGCTATGGCAAACAGAACGCCCATAGTTCTGTAGATTTTCTGATTGGATAACAGCCCGGAAGTCTGAGAGTGTCTGAAAATAGCTGCCATCAGTCGGGATCGTTTTAGCCAATCGTGGTCGAGAAAGATGCACTTTGGGCAGCTGCAACGTCAGTGAATTATATTACATCAGTAATATTACTACATTGTGTATCAGATATGTCTGTACGGGTATAAGACTGTTACGATTTGGGTCCGCCCTCAAATGTTACGGGGTGGTATATTATGGAATTTAGGTGTTCGACTGCATTTAATAAATATCGAGAGGTTTTACAAATTACTCTGCCATACCATGCCACATACGCTAATAACAATTTCGGGTAAGTTATATCAAGGACCTAGTAGGGCCACAAATTTATTACTTAAAATTCCTAACAATTTCGTCTATCTTACATATTAAAAAGACAACATCAGCAGCATCAAATGAAAATACTATAATACATAACTAGAAGTCTCCTCTAGATTCTTAAGAGATTATAAAATCCATATCATTCTGACTCATTCACAGTTTACTTAGTAATTATTTGTCTTCAGAAATATAATCTGCCTACTATCTCACAAATAATATTCTTATGTCTCAGACGACAATATTAACTCAGTAATAGCTTATAAAGGATCAAACTGTCAAGACACACTGACGTAGTTAAGATAGATCTAGATCTGCTCTAGGATGGGCTGGCAATCCCCAGCCTCATCCAGACACATCAAATTACAATTTACAAATGTGTATATCAGTCACTCAGTCTAGATCTTAATGGCAAGTAAAAACATTATAGTCTTGCATCCTTTGGTAGTACTTCTACTGGAAAAGTAGGGTCAGATTCACGTCATCGTCGACGCACTGTCTCAAAACTTACGATTGGTTCCCTGAAACAATATCAGGGAACTGGAGAAAATAGCTGTGGGTAAATTCATTGTCTATCAAGGACATAGACATGTCTTTAACAGTCTCATGATTCTCTCAGGCTGAATCTTGCCGACACCCTCGCAGGAGGAAAGGATCTGCATGGAGTGAGTAAACCTAAAGATGGCTTCGCTTATATCTTCTGCAACCCCCAGCGAACTGCTCAAATTTGATTGGTGCATCCATTTCGAGCTCAGCTCGCAGTCTATTAATAGTAACAGACAAAGTTAATTTACTATGTCAAAAGCTTTCGCAAAGTCTCTACACCCTCTACGTTTTATGTACGAATTTATTCACTCCTTATTCGCCCCGTCTTCCCTTGCTAAAGTACACCCAAACCACGGGGTCGAAAACTGCACCGTCACTGTTAATTTATCCATTCGTTCTATCTTGCCCCACTTTCTTTCCATCTCTAAGAAAAAGCGTCACAAAAACAAACCGTCCACGGGAATAGTTCAAGGACGTTTGCACTGGCCAAAATCAATGATGACATGAAATAAACAAAGCGTGACCCAGCACAACAATTCAAATCCTAACCCTGACATATCCCCCACCCCAGTGAAAATTTTAAGAAAAATTTACACGATAGGATCCAAGAAATCCCAAAGTTACTGTGGTAGGGGCTTAAGTAGTACTGTAGAAAAATGAGCCTTAAGCTTGAGAAGAAAAATCTAACTAAGAACGTGCATATTGGATGGACAAAAAGCATACAATTATTGATGCCACGTTCTATAGAATTTATTCTATTTAAACACTCTTACTGCACACAATCAAAATTCTCAGAAACATCTATAATAATAATGAGTATATCACTGTATACTGCTGGATTAAAGTATAACTATTATCAAATAATGAAGCCTTACTGAAGGAATAGGCTTATAATTATATAGTCAACACACACAATTGCTGCTTATATAGACATTCACACACAATATATTGTTAATTAAAATACTGTGGTATCCAATGGCAGCAGTAGCTCTGGTAGCTTGGTTTGCCATGTCTCCATCTCATTGACCCGCTGACAAGGGCGTCAGGTTTGCCAGAAGTTCAGGTCACAGTCAGGAATGACGCTGGTGGAAAAAGGATATTCACAAAAAAGGATTGTAAAAATGGTTCATAAAGTAATGAACAAGATAAATGTGAATCCATCCACCGTCTAGAATTGAGGGGGACAAGCACTATCCAACCCCAATACAAGACACAACACTCTTTAATAGGAATTTAAATGAGACGTGACAAAATATCAGCTTGGGAATTGTCACCGCCAGGGATAGCACGGATAACAAACCGGTATTCCTGGAGTGCAAGACTCCACCTCGTTAATCGAGCATTTTTAGCCCTGTTAGTCTTTAAGAATAACAACGGACGATGGTCCGTTTCAATTATAAACTCGGACATGAGTAGATATCGCGAAAATGCGTTTACAGCAAAAATGATAGCGAGGCACTCTCGCTCGATAATTGCATAGCGGCATTCCCTATCTAGCAACTTGCGGCTGGCGTATAGACATGGCCGCAAGGTATCGTCTCGTTCCTGTAATAACACAGCTCCCAATCCCTTGTCCGACGCATCAGTGCGGACAATAAATATTTGGTTAATATCTGGAAGTATGAGAATGGGGGAAGTGGAAAACAATTGTTGAACGGTACGAAGTGTATCAGCACATTCGGTTGTCCATTTCACTTTATTAGGAAAATTCTTTCTTGTGAGGTCCGACAACGGAGCTGTAAGCGAAGAAAAATTTGGAATGAATTTCCTATAATAGTTAAGAAAGCCCAATAAACTACGAACTTCTTTCTTAGTTCGAGGTGGTTGGAGCTTTAAAATGGTAGTTATCTTCTTGTCATCAGGAGTCTGAACGCCGTGGGCAATTGTATGGCCCAGAAAATTAATTTCATTATATCCTAAAAACACACCTCCTCTGACGAAACCAAAGACATTTTCTACGAGGCATTGCAGAGGACTCTCCACAACATCCCTCTCACCGAAGGCCTGCTAATTCTGGGTGACTTTAACGCTCGAGTGGGAGCAGATCACTCCGCATGGCCAAAGTGCATTGGGCACTTCGGCATTGGCAACATCAACGAAAACGGGCAGCGCCTTCTGGAGCTATGCTCCGTAAACTCATTATGTGTTACAAACACGTACTTTGACCTTAAGAGATGCCAAAGAACATCATGGCGCCATCCCAGGTCTGGCCATTGGCATCAATTAGATCTTATTCTCTCAAGGAGGAAGAGTTTGGGCTGTATAAAAATAACTCGTTCCCTCCACAGTGCTGACTGTGACACCGACCATGCACTGGTAGTCAGCAAAATCAAAATTTCGGCCAAGAAAATATACAGATCAAAAGCCCCTTCAATCCCTAAGATCAATGTAACAGCAATCAGAGATGAATCAAATAGAAAGTCATTTGAAAAGTTATTTGCTGAAAGCATGGATAATGTCACCCAATGTGACTCGGTAGATGAAACATGGAACACTCTCAGTTCAAAAATTCATGACTGTGCCATCAAGTCTTTTGGACAGCATAAAGTTTCAAACAACGACTGGGTAGCCCAGAACAGCGAAATTCTCCTACCTCTCATTGAGCAAAAGAAATCTGCTTTCAATGAGTATAACAAAAATTGCAATCAGAGTACAAAAACTTGTTTGAAAAATGCAAAAGCTAAACTTCAGCTGGAGGTAAGACGTTGCGCCAACAAATACTGGACAGACTTGTGTAACAGCATACAAGAGGCAAATGAAAAGGGAGATATGAAAACCGCCTTTAGTCAGATGAAAGTAGCCCTTGGGCCAATCATCACCAAAAGCGCCCCACTTAAGTCTGTAAATGGTGAACCCATCACAGATAAAAATGAACAACTGAATAGGTGGGTAGAGCATTACTCTCTGTTGTATTCAACTGAGAAAAATATTCCACCAGATTTTGAGGAACACCTCCAAAAACTGCCAATAATGGCCGAACTTGACGCTGAACCTTCCTTAGTCGAGCTTTCCAATGCAATCGACCACCTGTCTGCTGGAAAAGCCACAGGAAGTGACAACATTCCTGCAGAGGTATTAAAAGACCTAAAAGGCCCACTATTACCACACCTGTATAATCTGTTACTGCAGTGTTGGAAAGAAGGCGTGATACCACATGATATGAGAGACGCCAAAATTGTCACACTTTACAAGAACAAAGGAGACAAAGGCGACTGCAACAACTATCGAGGCATATCCCTCCTCAGCATTACTGGAAAGGCTTTTGCTCGCGTCATCCTCTGCCGCCTTCAACAACTGGCGGAAAAAGTCTTACCAGAAACACAATGTGGCTTTCGAAGCAAACGATCAACTATTGACATGATATTTGCACTTCGGCAAATCCAAGAAAAATGTAAAGAACAAAACAGGCCGCTTATAACATGCTTTGTGGACCTAACAAAGGCTTTCGACACCGTAAGCCGATCTGGCCTGTATGCAGTCCTTAAATCCATAGGCTGTCCACCAACATTGCTAAAACTTATTGCATCCTTCCACACTGACATGAGGGCATGTGTCAACTTTGAGGGCTGCACATCCAATTCATTTGCTGTAAACAGCGGTGTGAAGCAGGGATGTGTTCTTGCTCCTACCTTATTTGGTATATATTTTGCAGCCCTACTCAAGAATGCCTTTGGTCAATGTTCAGGTGGAGTACTTATTAACACCAGAGTGGACGGCTCCATTTTTAATGTTGCCAGACTAAAAGCAAAATCTCGTACAGAGCATATTATGTTACAAGAGCTCCTCTTCGCAGATGATGCTGCAATCGTGGCCCACGATGAAACCACGCTCCAGGCTCTCATCAATAGCCTTGCCAAAGCCTGTGACAAATTCATGCTAAAGATCAGTGTCTCAAAAACTGTAGTTTTGACACAAGGCTTGAGAAACTCCAACCCAATCATGCTGAATGGCTCTCCTCTGGAGCAAGTGGGAAAATTCTGCTACCTAGGCTCAACCATCAGTGGTAGCACAGACATAACAACTGAAATAAATGCCAGAATAGGAAAGGCGGCCACAGCTTTTGGCAAACTCTCAAAAAGGGTGTGGAACAATAGCAAGCTGACCATCAAAACAAAGGTACTCGTGTACCAAACTTGCGTCCTAAGCACCCTGCTGTATGGCTCAGAGACATGGACCACCTACTCCAAACATGAAAGATCCCTCAACTCCTTCCACCTGCGCTGCCTACGCAAAATTCTCAAGATCAAGTGGCAAGACAGGATCTCAAATATCGAAGTTCTGAGCCGAGCCAACATTCCATCAACTCAGGCTCTCCTAGGCAAAAAAAGACTGCGGTGGCTTGGACATCTCCACCGTATGGAAAATGATCGCATCCCCAGACAAATTCTCTACGGGGAACTTGCTACTGGCAACCGACCCAGAGGTAGGCCACATCTGCGATTCAAAGACACTTGCAAGGTCACGATGAAAGCATTCAACATCGACCCCAATGAATGGGAGAACCTTGCAAGTGATCGAAGCAGATGGAGACAAAAATTGCGCAGTGGCACGCTCGCAATAGACTTCAAGGCAAAAGAAACATACCTGACAAAACGACAGAGGCGGAATGAAAACACTCGCCAAAGTGAACCCAAAAGACTGACCTGCAATCACTGCCATCGCACTCTCGGGTCAAACATTGGTAGAATAAGCCACGAGAGAAGCTGTCAGTCAAAGTGAAAGTGAATATTCTAGCTGCTAAGACCGTCTGTAAAGACGCTAAAGGCCATATATAAAAACACTTTACTGGGTTTCGCCGTAGGACCAGCTCGACGAAGAGCAATAAAAACTTGTCGTAGGGCTGCAAGGTGGCCCGACCAATCGGTTTCATAAATACAAATGTCGTCAAAATACGACAATACGGAATTCATACCCTGGAGCAATATTGTCATCATACGGGCGAAAGTAGCAGGGGCTGTAACTAACCCGAAAGGCATATAGCGCCACTGCATAAGACCCAACGGAGTCTGAAAAGCGGTATATTGCTTGCTATTCTCCTCAAGCGGAATTTGCCAATAGCCTTTGGAAAGATCAATTTTAGAAAAAATCGTTGCCCTGGCTAACTGAGCAAAAAGATTCTCCTGGTTGGGAATCGGTTCAGCGTCATATATCGTAACCTCATTAAGTTTACGATAGTCAATACAAAAACGCACGGTATCATCTTTTTTTTTCACTAAGACGATGGGTGAGTTATATGGACTCGTCGATCGCTCTATCACTCCTAGGTGAAACATGTTACGTACCTCGGTTATTATAGTCTCTTGTGCGTGCAGCGGACGCGGATATGGTTTAACAAAGACGGGTATATCCGTCTTTAATCTTATAACATGCTGTACCAAAGAAGTATTACCTGGTAGATCAGTAAAGACTGTAGTAAACTCGTCAAGCAAATCTCTTAAATCTTGTCTTTGCGATTCAGATAAATCTGGGTTTATATGTACATCCGAAGTGTTTTCAGAAGATCGAAGTGCGGGGATTGAATTCTCTATCTTGATAGGATCATCATCGTCAACTGAAACCAAGGCCGCATTGGCCTGAACAATTACATTTCGGCGATTATTCTGTCGATTATCATCGTCGGACAGGTACTGCTTTAACATATTTATATGGAAGACTTTGTCCTGTCCTCGAATCTTGATAAGATAATTTACTCGAGAAAGTCTCTTTAGAACTTTAAAAGGTCCCTTCCATGTAAGAAGGAGTTTATTTTTCGTCTCCGGAAGGAGAACAAGAGTTTGGTCTCCGACGGCCAAGGTTCGCAATCGGCTACCTTGATCACGATATTGTTTATAAAGACTCGCATGCGCAGCTGAAGATTTTTGTGCGAGCTGACATGCGTTAAGAATTCGATGGCGCAAGTCTACAACGTATTGATATGCAGACCGCGTATCATTGTCGTCGGTGTCTGATCCGGCGAATAAATCATGAAGTATGGCCATTGGACCACGCGGCTTACGACCATACAATAATTCGAAGGGAGAAAAACCCGTCGATGCGTTCGGTAGTTCTCGGTATGCAAAAAGAATAGCGGGGAGTTGTCGATCCCAATCACTCGGTTTGTCGGCGGAAACTCGCGCAAGCATACTTTTCATGGTAGCATTCCACCGTTCACAGCAGCCATTAGACTGTGGGTGGTATGGAGACGTCAATCTTTGTTTAATCCCGACCAATTCCAAGACTTTCTTTAAAAGCTCAGAGGTAAACTGTGGACCTCTGTCCGATAAAATTTCAACCGGAAACCCAAGACGCGAAAAAATAGTAATAAGGGCTTCAGCGACATGATCAGCTGAAATGTCTTTTAGCGGAATGGCCTCTGGCCAACGGGTTGCGTAGTCAATGACAGAAAGTATAAAACGATGTCCTCTGTCTGACTTGTGTAGGGGACCAACTATATCTACGGCAACGCGCTCAAATGGTCTGGAGACCATAGGCATCTCCTGCAGAGGAGCTCGCGATGCTCTTCCTTTAGGAGTACGTCTCTGACATACGTCACATGTTGATACGAACCGGTTTACATCTGCGTAAATACTGGGCCAAAAAAATTGCGATAGTATTCGAGACTTAGTTCTGGCCTTTCCCTGGTGACCTGCCAAGGAAGTGTCATGCGCGAGACGAATAATGTCGCGACGAAAAGATCTTGGTACCACAAGTTGCATAACGGTCTCTCGCTTACTCCGAAAATTACGATATAATAAGTCATCTTTAATAAGAAACTTAGAGGTATCCGGTGCGGTAGGCCGGTAGGATCAACCTTAGCAAAGAAATGTTTCAATGTGGGATCTGAATGTTGCTCATCATGAAATGCACTAGACGTTATGTTCACTTCAATAGTAGGATTACTCAATGGACTGTCTGCTCGTCGACTCGATTGTAGGCGTGTTGTCGCACAAGCAACACTCTCATCCTCAGTCCAAATTTCCAAGTTACCGATAGGAAACTTATTTACTTGAGGTACATTCCCTATGATTATATCAGCCACTGGATTAGGCAGTACACATGCAGTAACAATACCTGTGAGAAAAGGTGTATCAATATAAATTTCTGCAAGACGGAATCGCTCTACAGATCCGCCAAAAGTAATACAAGTTACCTCCTTGTCCAAAAATTCTGTTGGACGGACTAGTGACTGTCGAACGCCGATAGTCGTGCATCCGGAGTCACGTAGAACAGAAGCGCGAATCGCGTTCACGCGGCCCTGGTAAAATGTTAATTCACCCAGTTCATGTAGGGCGGACATGACTGGAATAGATTTTGATTGTCATGAAGATTCAGGATGACCGTCAGTCTCATAAGGTGTAAATTTAACCGAGCAGGCATTTGCTGCTTCCATTTTCACGTTACAAAATCTTTGTATGTGGCCTACCTTATTACACCCAAACCACGGGGTCGAAAACTGCACCGTCACTGTTAATTTATCCATTCGTTCTATCTTGCCCCACTTTCTTTCCATCTCTAAGAAAAAGCGTCACAAAAACAAACCGTCCACGGGAATAGTTCAAGGACGTTTGCACTGGCCAAAATCAATGATGACATGAAATAAACAAAGCGTGACCCAGCACAACAATTCAAATCCTAACCCTGACATATCTGACAAAATTATTCTCTCTAGATCTATCTTCAACGTGAAATTGTCACGTGAACAAAAATTTATTATATCTCTCTCTCATATGTCAATACCAGATTACAATTCAACGTGGTTTTAGCACGTGAAACACCTCAGGCATATATTGCAAACATATCAATGTTAGTATAGTAGTTCAAAGTTTATAAGGAAGCAAAAAGAAATACAATAAACAGGACGCTATACTGACAAGTAAAACGAACGATAACAGACCCTACAAGTCCTAACTTATATTACAGAGAGCTTAAGAAAAAGGACAGGAGAGACATCTTCCTAAAGAAAAGTGAGGAAGTAAGAAACGCCACAATCTATACGAATAATGGATCCCTAAAAGAACTATTCACAGTGAAGCAAATCCCCCCGAGTTATTATAAATAGCCACCAAGGCACTCCAATATCCTTCGTAATGGCAAAGAAGATATGCTAAACTATGACCCCATCCAACCTCCCGCACTTAAACTAAACATATAGTAAAAAGTAAAATGGCCTGGAAAACACACACAGAGCGGAAAGTACGTCGCCCTCCTCAAGACTGTTAGATAGATGGTTCACTTAACTTTGTTTTTGAGGAATTCAGATGGTATGTATCCCTAATCCACAGCTCCAAGCCCAAAAAACTGTATTTCCGTCTGAGGTAGATCTCTACGGTGAAAGGGTTCCCTCGCCGGTGTCCACGGGTCAATGGGATGTTGAATTCACCATATGAAATTGAAACACAATGTTAAATTAGTAGAAATTGTCTAAAATCGATAATAAAAAGACCTGAAAACATACTATTATAAGAGTACAATATTAAATAATGGAATAAAAATACAATAGGTTTTAAAATAATCTATCTATGGCATGGCGTTATCTAAAGTTCTTTAAGGGTCCCTCTCCAGTGTTACGATTTGGGTCCGCCCTCAAATGTTACGGGGTGGTATATTATGGAATTTAGGTGTTCGACTGCATTTAATAAATATCGAGAGGTTTTACAAATTACTCTGCCATACCATGCCACATACGCTAATAACAATTTCGAGTAAGTTATATCAAGGACCTAGTAGGGCCACAAATTTATTACTTAAAATTCCTAACAATTTCGTCTATCTTACATATTAAAAAGACAACATCAGCAGCATCAAATGAAAATACTATAATACATAACTAGAAGTCTCCTCTAGATTCTTAAGAGATTATAAAATCCATATCATTCTGACTCATTCACAGTTTACTTAGTAATTATTTATCTTCAGAAATATAATCTGCCTACTATCTCACAAATAATATTCTTATGTCTCAGACGACAATATTAACTCAGTAATAGCTTATAAAGGATCAAACTGTCAAGACACACTGACGTAGTTAAGATAGATCTAGATCTGCTCTAGGATGGGCTGGCAATCCCCAGCCTCATCCAGACACATCAAATTACAATTTACAAATGTGTATATCAGTCACTCAGTCTAGATCTTAATGGCGAGTAAAAACATTATAGTCTTGCATCCTTTGGTAGTACTTCTACTGGAAAAGTAGGGTCAGATTCACGTCATCGTCGACGCACTGTCTCAAAACTTACGATTGGTTCCCTGAAACAATATCAGGGAACTGGAGAAAATAGCTGTGGGTAAATTCATTGTCTATCAAGGACATAGACATGTCTTTAACAGTCTCATGATTCTCTCAGGCTGAATCTTGCCGACACCCTCGCAGGAGGAAAGGATCTGCATGGAGTGAGTAAACCTAAAGATGGCTTCGCTTATATCTTCTGCAACCCCCAGCGAACTGCTCAAATTTGATTGGTGCATCCATTTCGAGCTCAGCTCGCAGTCTATTAATAGTAACAGACAAAGTTAATTTACTATGTCAAAAGCTTTCGCAAAGTCTCTACACCCTCTACGTTTTATGTACGAATTTATTCACTCCTTATTCGCCCCGTCTTCCCTTGCTAAAGTACACCCAAACCACGGGGTCGAAAACTGCACCGTCACTGTTAATTTATCCATTCGTTCTATCTTGCCCCACTTTCTTTCCATCTCTAAGAAAAAGCGTCACAAAAACAAACCGTCCACGGGAATAGTTCAAGGACGTTTGCACTGGCCAAAATCAATGATGACATGAAATAAACAAAGCGTGACCCAGCACAACAATTCAAATCCTAACCCTGACAAAGACTAAATCGTGTACCTCATGTATTATCGGTATTGGTCAGCCAAACAATATTTACGTCCAATAGTCTGCATCATTATGCAAGCGGTTTACTTTCGATTGTCTCTTTAGAAATATTAGACAAGTACCTTCATTATAAGGAAAGCACAGTTTTCCAGAGGAATTTCACTGCGCTCAACAATTAGGTTTACCTCTGTTGAGTCGTGGTATCCGCCATCCCCGTCACTGCGATGTTCCAGTTTTCTGTTGCAGAGTTTA
Organism: Onchidella celtica; assembly: GCA_963931925.1. Lineage (NCBI taxonomy): Eukaryota > Metazoa > Mollusca > Gastropoda > Systellommatophora > Onchidiidae > Onchidella > Onchidella celtica. The sequence goes on from OZ007579.1 coordinate 50,392,940, forward strand.
AGAACTGGAAACTTCCGTCGTGGTCACTCGTGTCCAATATTATCCATAACTGGCTGACAGTATGATGGTAGACGTGGAAGAGCTTGAAAATCATACTATAATGTGGAAGTATTGTATAGAAAGAGGCGACGGATGGATGGATGGATGGATAGATGGATGGATGGATGGATGGATGGATGGATGGATGGATGGATGGATGGATGGAGGGTTTGGGTGGATGGATGGATGGATGGGTGGGTAGGTGGATGGGTGAATGGATGGATGGATGTGCACGGGCTTACGAATAAACGCAGGAGAAATTATCACCACTTTTCCACGAGGTATTACAAAAACAAATGCTCCCTACTCCTCCTTTTCAAACCTTCCCCCTTTCCCTTTTCCCCTCTGGAAAGACCAATTCAGGCACAAACTATCACATTGTCTTGTAAAGAGAGAGGGAGGAGGGAGGAGAGCAATATATCACTGTTACCTTTTTTCATGTTGCCTCTTATCCTTTTCCGAGACATTTGTGGAGTGCCAATGTATTTTTCTGTGGCCAGGAGTTCTGCCGAGTGTATGTGGTGTATATGATTTTGCTGAAAGTCTCAAGCTTAAAACGACGAAGACCATCAAAAGAACCACAAACGGCCACATGGAAGACATGCTTGCCGAAACCCTCACTTCTCTGGTTCCCAGAACAATTTAGGTTTCATTCAGAGGATAGGACTTACTTGTCATGTCGACTTCTGAATATTCGTGGTCAAACAATTTCTTGAGCAAGCATGCCGTATCGAACTATTATTCAGCTATTTTCAACTGTTATTGAACAACATTCGATAGTGAACCCCCTACTACCATGTGAGCAGAATCGGTCTTACGAAAGATGTGCGATATGTGTCAGTCGGTGCCTGATAAATTCTGCAATAGCGAAGGTGCCTTTTTCTTCTTTCTTTAAATCCGAGGACCAAAAATTATAGACTTATAGATATTAATCATTAAAGAAAGGCGTAAGATAGACGAACATACACAACTTGAATGTGTCCTAAGAATTCCTGTACAGTTGGCTAAATCAAGCACACATCACAATCACCCACTATCATCGTCACACACCACAGAAAAATAATGTAGAGTTTGGTAGGTTCAACGTAAGAGTCGGCCACATCCTTAAGTTTAATGAAATGGTCAGTTTGGTGAAGACAAGAGTGGCCTCCCCGCCAGGCACGAGCAGATGTTGCAGTGATAACTCAGCACCCGTGGCCGTTGAAGTTTCTTTTCATGGTCTCTTCAAAATGAGTCACAATTAACGTCACGCTCATATGCAAAACGCCAAACTCAGAGTTAGGCATTTTGCATTCTTTGTCATTATCGACTTTGCGAAGCCGGATGACATAGTTAGAACATAGAATAGGAACCCTCAAAAAAGAGGCAGGAAACTGCCTAAGCTAAAGGCGAGGTCGGCATATGTTCAGAACTAATAGTTTTCTACACTGTGAATTTCCATTCTCACACTTTCAAGTACTTCCTTGAAACAGTTTGTTTTTCTTTAAATCTGTCGTGTAAAATGATGGGAAATGAGTTAGACAATTTGCTTTTGAGCGGTACAATAATTACATAGTTATGTGTCATCTACTTTTATAATTTGGTTACTTGGAGGCAGGGCTGGATTTAACCATTAAGCAAGGACTACTATATCATGATATAGTAGTCCTTGCCATTAAGCAAAACAAGCACGTGTTGGTCAGGTATCAAGGGAAGGGGGGACACCACAGAAAAATTTTCATTGCAGGATTTACCATGGACCATAATATTATAGGGCAAAACTGAAAATGTTGAGGCTGAACAGGGGTCGACAAAAAGGGGCCCCCGTAATAAATGAAAACAATTAAAGTATTTGCTGGCGCGCGTCTAAGACTCGCTATTTTTTTTTTTCCGTTGAATTACAGACAGTACCGGTATATGCGGGAACTTTTAAGTGCGCATAATCCGGCCCTGCTTGGAGGCTATGGGAGCTAGGCTATGGGAGCTAGGCTATGGGAGGCTAAATGTTTTTGAAAAAAACGGCTGGGCATACAAGAGTCCTGAAACTTTCGAGGACAAAAAGTAAGGGATTAGGCTAGGCTTGTACGGTAAGGAACTATTTTGTGGGGAAATTGTTATGAAAAGTAATTAGACAGATAGATTGTTATGAAAGGTAGTCAGACAGATAAATTGTTATAATTATAAACTAATTAGACAGATAGATTGTTATGTAAACTAATTAGACAGGTAAATTGTTATGAAAAGTAATTAGATCGACAACCAAATTTTGCGAAGCTGCGGAATTCCTTAGCAATTTTTGAAGAATTCTCTTCTCCATTAAACACCACAATCTATAAATAATTTATAGCCCAATGGCTACGTACGTAAGACAGAAAGCTTCATGCCTCTGAAAAAAAAAATCCATATATTTTATTGAATATCTTTGAATAATGATCTAAATACTTTAGCTAGATTGCTTAAACAATGAACCATTTTTTTAACAAACAAAAAAACGGGATCGGGTACTAATATTGTTTTTGCAGCACAATTTTAGTTCCGGTTTGGTTGCTGTTTTTTTTCCCGTTCATCCAAGGGGTTACCGTGCTTTCATCCAAGGGGTTACCGTGCTTTCATCCAAGGGGTTACCGTGCTTTCATCAAAGGGGTTACCGTGCTTTCATGCAAGGGGTTACCGTGCTTGAAAATAAATAAATTTTTAAAATATTGATTGCCGTATCAGATCTCTAGTTTTCCCATTGTCTCAGTTTTTTTCCCCCCTCCCCAACCTCCTACCTTACTAGTTTGTCCCTACTTTTGAAAACAGAGCTATTATATCGACCAAAGATTGTCCATTCATTGACTTTGACTTGTACTGTTTTTCTTTGAATCCACTCTCCTGTGGAAAAGACCCATCAACTGCAGTGGTGATGGACGTTAGATCTTCTGACTGTTAACACGTGGGCCCCACTGTCTTCAATTCAAAACTGTATTGAGAATTCGGGAAAGTCTCGACAAGTGTGCGAAATAATAATGTAAGTTAAGTGGCGAATTATTGTGGAAATGTCACGAAGAGCTAAAATTAGGGACAAATGACGTCATAGACCGTCGCCATTTTCTCCAGTTGGATAATTGTAAACAAAGGGTGTTGAAATTGCTCATCATCACGCGAATATACCTGACATTGTCTTCTGCTGAGTCAAATTAGAGTCGTAGTTGTAGAAACAGTTAAGCCCATTTGTAGGGAACTCAGTTACGATGGGGTGTATTATCGGAACAGTGAGTATTTTTGGACTTATCTACAAATCTTCTAACGCTGAATCAGTGAATGAAAGTAGTAAAAGTAGAATCTCGATCTAGATTCTAGATCTAGATCTAGATCGAGATCTACAACAGCTGGTCCCCGCTTTAAACATGACTTCCTTATTGCGTCTATGTCATTATCTCCTAAACCTGTGATTTTAACCAAGCTATAAGAATTTTGAACCCCAAAGTTTAACCCACAATGTATCATTGTATATATTGTATGACTAAACATAGAATAGAAATTTTAAATGAATTGAAAATGAAGCTGAAATAAAGAGAGCTCAACAAACAAGTTTTATGAGTACATCAAGACTCTACCTAACTAGATCTAGATCTAGATGAGATCTATTCAAGCTGAAATTCTGGGATTCTTTTACTTCATGTTGCATTTCATTAATGTAAGAGTACAATACAAATAAAAACAATGTATCATTTGTTGTAATTTCAGGCAGCATGCTGTTGTGGAAGTGCAGCTTGCAGTCTGTGCTGCGCTGCTTGTCCATCATGCAAGAACTCAACTGCTTCCAGAATTGGATATGCCCTGATGTTGCTGGCAGGCTCCATTGTTGCTGTATTCATGTTGATCCCAGATATTCGGAAGAAGCTGGATGATGTAGGCTATGAATAATTTTCTTGAAAGATAAAAGTGATAAATAGGGTTCAGACTCCAAGACTGAATACTGAAATGAAAAGCAGTGGAAGAAGTATCTTAACCTTCGTCCTGCGGGAGGCCACTATATTGTGGCATAATAGGCTACTGCAAACTGGGTCCTGCAGGAGGCTAATATATTGTATGGCAGCGCTGCTCCTCATGTTTTGTTTATTCAGTTGCCGCAATTATCGTTTTTTTCACGTTTCTTTATTTCTGCACTATTTTCACGTGTTTACCTATCCTGTCACCCCTACTATGTATCTAACAAAATGGTATCGTCCAATTGCATTTATTATGATACAACTATTTGTAACTATTCATCATACTCATGTAGTAGTACTGACGGTCTGAAGTTCGAACTGGGGAAAATCTTGGGGAAACTTTTACTTTGATTATGCTGGTTGTCGTCTATGTGAAATGACAAGAAAGGGGTCATGTGCATATTTGAGAAACTGTTCTATGTCTGTAATTATGAATTCCGATGTAATACTAGGGCATGCTGCATAAGATGTCTATCTGTAGGTTTTCCATCAAGGAAAACAGGGAGAAAATGACCGACTTTGTTATTGGTCGTTGTCTTTATGTGATACATGTGGTAATTAGAGAGATATTGTGTTCCTTTGATTAAACCGCTTTTCAGTACATGTATGTACTCTACGAACTGGAAATCAAATCTCTTGCTAAAACTAACATCATAGTACGTGGAAGCTTTACATAGTAGAGGAGGGAGAAGGCAATGCCACGATACATGTGGTCAGTAAATTAAGCGAATGGCTTAAAAAATAATTTGTTCATCTGAATGGCCTGACTTAGGGACAGAAAAAGCGCAGAGGTCTTGGGAAAATGATAAAACATGTGTTAAATGGCATGTAAATGCAGAAAATTCTTGATTTGGGGCCTTCCATTTAACAATAGAACTTACTGCATATCATCACAAGTACTTTATCCAAATATCATAGGGGTCACTTACGATTTATCCACCACTATTGTTGTTATTGCGTCCTGAAGTAAATACGATACACGTGTTCAAAAGGACCCAATTGACTCGACCGCTGAGGTTACCAGTAACATGCGAACGATCGACTGACTGGCCGCTGGCTATCCCTGCACAAGGCATTACGTGGGTGAATTCACTCAACGTGGGACGAGGGTTGACACGATTTGAAAATTATCGAATGCTAAAAAATCTGTTTCCATTTAAATTGTGTTTAGATGGCAGGTGCCATGAAAATGGCTGAAACGGCTAGTCCAAGACCAAAGTTTCAAAATGAGCGAAAATATTTTCCATTTCATTTAGGCTTACCTAAAAATAAACTAAGGGAAAAGTAAAAATAAGGTTTTACAAGTCCAGATAAGAGAAACTTGCTTTTATTGACTTGTTGCTGAACATTTATATCACATTATATGATGAACAGACAATGGACAATTTCCAGAGATTGGGGGTATGCATTATGAACCAAATCACTCGCACGTTTATGATGTTATATCTCCAACCAGATGTAATGAAATTTTAGTTTTTCTTCATACTGAGTGCCTGTTTTGTTTATTGAGCCTAAAGAGTTGGTCAGCTGAAGCCATTTTGAAATGTAAAAAATTCCCAAAACATATTATTTTCCCTTAGCTGTCATGACTTACACCAGCATGACCGCCTCTTTCTTTTAATGTTTTTCCAATCCCATTGTTAGACATCCTTGAAGTAACTGTATCTTTAGATTCTTCCAATCAGCTTTCATCACAGGTAAGAAAAAGATTTGGTGCAATCCGTTAGATCTTATGAACTTCAATCGACATTTGCTGTGAATTTCCGCTGTGGTTGATTTTCAGGGCAGCAAGGCAAAACCATGCTGTATTTATAGGGGCTGAGGTGCGAGAACAGGTAATCCAAAATATAAATGGGAAATACCTTAGGTCAGTTCCATGGAACCAGCCAGAGTGTATGGTTTAGCGAATGTATCAAAATGATTTTGAAGATGAGTTACATTGCTTTCATAATTAAAACTAACATACCAGAGAAGCTGACTGCAAGCAATAATTGGATAGATTGTCAATTCTCCTGACCCCACACAAACAAGATCCTAATTTAAAATTCCTTTGATCCCTCAGATACCAGGTTTGTGCTCAGGATTCATGGGTCATGGTGATTCTTTAATCAAAAAAGAGACTTGTGACAGTGTGGTGGGTTTCCTGGCTGTCTACCGAGTGTGCTTTGCAATGGCAATGTTCTTTCTTTTATTTTGCGTCCTCATGATCCAAGTCAATTCTTCGAAAGACCCACGAGCAAAAATTCAGAATGGGTAAGTGCCAAAAAAATGTTTGTAATTTTGAATGCACAATAAAATACATTTTATTTATAAGGCAGTGGTGGATGAGTATAACACAATACATTGACACTATCTATAATTGGATTTGCAGTATGATATAGGAACTTTAATAATTTTTTTTTTTTTTTAAGTGTCATTAACTTTGCAAATCAAAAGTAAAAAAAGAAAGTCAGATTGAAAGGGAAAAAGAAAAATGCCCAGGTCTTGTGTATTCAGATTACTCATCTCATATCACCTAGATTTAGTTCTGCCTGAAGGCATTTTGGAGGTAGCATGCTGGCACGCATGATCTGATTCATAATTCATTCTTTTCTCACTGTCATCCTGAAGATTATATTAGATGGTCAAAGTTTTTTATCTTCTAAAGTACGATTTGAAGTACTAACGTTTTGTATCTCACTTTCCACAGCTTTTGGTTTTTCAAGGTTTTGATCATGATTGGCATTTGTATCGGTGCATTCTTCATCCCAGGAGGAGACTTTGGCCATGGTAATTTGAATTTTATCCTGACACCCTCTTGTCGGTCGGCTGTTGGAACTTTGTTAAACCTAAACTCAAAAGTTTGCAGCTGGTGTTGGGGGGCCGTAGTATCATATTATAAAAAAAAAAATAGTGGCAGGAGTAATTCATTATTTGTGGTGCAATTTTGGCTTTTTTTTTTTTAGATGCTACAGCCTAAATGATAGTTTCAAAAATTATAAAATTAATTTCCTTAAGTGTCAACCGATCCAGTCCAATCGCTTTTGTATCGACCGATTGTGTTGATTCAAGTTTCAGGTATTTTTAAATAAAATAACAATAATTGGCTCTTTTCGTCTTGGCAGACGGTCAGCAGCTAAATAGTTTTTGTGCTGCATGCCAGGGCTGTGGGTATGGAGAAAGTGCCTAGCCCATGGTGCACTTTCCCCCTCTCGACAGTGTTGATTTGATCCATTGGCACGACATGGTCGATACGCGTGGAATCAACAGTGTTGCAGGAGATGCATTCCTCCATGTAGTCTGCCTTTAGGGGTTCTCCCTATTTTTAATAATAAGTAATGAATTATATACATTTTTTTTGTTGGAGATATGGAGGGGGAGGTGATATGGCTGAATTAGATGCAATTTTGCCCAGGCAGTGGCCTGTACGGCCTACTCTTTACGATTTCCAACTGCCAAGGTTTCCTTAACGTGCACACGGGCCCTCCGAATTTTTCGTCCTTATCCGAGAAGACTAGGTACTCGATTCTCCTCCTCCTCCCCCCCCCCCACCCCCAAATAGGCTCAGGGACACGAAAATATGAGAAAAATCCCAATTTCCAACATGCCTGCACAGCCCGGCTTTCGAACCCAGGACCCTTGGCACGAGAGGCGAGCACCTTGCCTATAGACCACCTTGTATTTTTAAATAAAAAGTTGTAAACATGTAAAACACAATGATCTTTGTTTTCGGCTCCCTGTAGAAAGCCCACTGCACCGGAAACGATATTAATATGCGTTCACTTCCGTGCCCACAATTTCCCTATCACAAATGAGTGAGTAGTGCTCAGGAGCACATGGAATCTGGAGTAAGACTAGAATATGGGAAGCTTTGTAGGCAAAAAAGAAAGAGAGAGATAGAATGGCGGGGTTAAGAGGTTTATCGTGGATAATCACGGGAAGTTCATCTAGTTTTCTATAGAAAATTATGGCTGAACAGTGAACACAGCTCAGGATGTTCTCTCTTTGGCTTTGTAATTACAATAAAGTCCCCTGGTAGTAAAAATAGCCTTTGTTTTGAGGCTAGGTTAATGAGGTTTTAACAGTCAACGGACGATTTGTACATTTGTAGTTTCATAAATGTATATCGTGTTGGTCTTGATTGAAACAGTTCGGTTTTTTTCCCATCGTCATGAAATTGTCAGACTTTTTCCTATATGGACAAACCAGATTTCTGGGTTGGGAGCATATTGTTAACCCTCGTCCCACGATGAGTGAACCCGTCCACGTAACGTCCCATGCGGGGATAGCCAGCGGCCAGTCAGCCGATCGTTCGCGTGTTGCCGATAACCTCGGCGGTCGGGCCAATCGGGTCCTTGTGAACACATGTATCGCATATCCTTCAGGACTCAATAACAACAATAATGGTGGATAAATCGTAAGTGACTCTATGATATTTGGATAGAGTACTTGTAATGATATGCAGTAAGTTTTATTGTGAAATGGAAGACCCCAAATCAAGAGTTTTCTGCATTTACATGCCGTTTAACACACACATTTTATCATTTTCCCAAGACCTCTGCACTTTTTCTGTCCCTAAGTCAGGCCATTCAGGTCAACAAATTATATTTTAAGCCATTCGCTTAATTTACTAACCACGTATCGTGACATTGCCTTCTCCCTCCTCTACTATGTAAAGCTTCCACTTACTATAATGTTAGTTTTAGCGAGAGATTTGATTTCCAGGTCGTAGAGCACAGTCATACATGTACTGAAAAGCGGTTTAATCAAAGGAACACAATATCTCTCTAATTGCCACATCAAATAAAGACAACGACCAACAACAAAGTGGGTCATTTTCTCCCACTTTTCCCTAATGAAAAACCTACCGACGCCCTTATGCAGCATGCCCTAATATTACATCAGAATTCATAATTACAGACGTAGAACAGCGACTTAAATACGCACATGGCCCCCTTCTTCTCATTTCTCATGTAGACGACACCCAGCATCATAGCAAAAGTTTCCCCAAGATTTTCCCCAGTTCGAACTTCAGACTGTCAGTACTATTACACAAGTATGACGAATAGTTGCAAATAGTTGCATCGTAATAAACGTAGCCGGACGATACTATTTTATTAGATGTAGTAGGGGTGACAGGATAGATAAACACACGAAAATCGTGTGGGGAAAGAACGTGAAAAAAAACGACAGCCACGGCAACCGAATAAACAAAGCGCGAGGCGCACCGTTGCTATACAAAAATGTGGCCTCCCGTAGGACCCGCGGTTAAGCGTGTTGGACAAAATAATGGCCTCGCGTGCCTCACGTATTGCGCAGGGAGGCCAATATAGTGGCCTCCCGCAGGACTAGGGTTAAAATAGGAAACATGATATATTTTATTTGGTGGAGATTATAGGGAGCCATGAAAACCTTGCCCACTGTTATTTATGTCTTATTATATATTGTTGTTACAGCTGATTTATTTGCTAAAAGATGTAAAACAGTTTGTTTAAAAAAAAAAAAAAAAGAATTTACAAACACCCATGTATTAATGTTATTAACAGAGGTGCCACTTTTCCGTAAATTTACGGAATTCTGTAATTCTCGTATAATAACATCCACTCAGCGCCGCGCACTTTACGTCGAGCCTGCTTGCACTTACCGAAGAGATGCTTCAGTTCGATTTGGCTGATGATACACAAACATTTAGTTGATTTAGTGGTGATTTCGTATTGTTCTGGATTATTATGTTGAAATGTAAACAAAATGGTTGAAAATGCATTTCAAGCTTTATTTTTAAACATTTTATGGGGGGGGGGGGGGTGGCATGCTCCTGAACCCCCCTTTTTACACTCCCATCTGCAACGGTTGCGGGCTACTAGTACGGTAAAAAAAATTGGCTCAGGTGGCAACTGTATAAAGTTGAACAGACTTAATGATGTGAGTATTGAGTTGGTGTCAGTCAGACTTGCCAACTGTCTAGATTGTACAGGACCAAGCTGTATTTGTAGCAGTGCAAGGACTCTAAACAACGTGATGAAATCCGAAATGAATGTCGGAAATAATTCCATCTCATTTTCAAAATGTGCTAGAAATCTTGGTGTTCTGCTCGATAATGATTTATGTATTACCAGTGACGTCAAGCATCTGATTCGAAGAATGTACATAGAAATCAAGAAAATAAGTAAAGAAAGGTGCACTATCTCGACTGTCAGTGCCACCCTATTGGTAAAGACGCTCGTCTTGTCAAAATTAAGTCTGCTATACTGTAACTCACCACTTGCTGGACCACCGCAGGAAAAAATTAAAAACCTCCAAATAGTACAGAATAATGCAGCACGGTTAATCCTTAAGGAAAGGAAAAGAGATCATACATCACCCCTACTACAGAGCTTGCACTGGCTACCGTTAGAAAAACTAATAATGTATAAGCTGGCAACCCTGTTTCACAAATGCATGTACAAAATTACACCAACTTATTTAACTGATCTTTTGACTCCCTGTGTACCATCATGGCATCTTAAATCACCTGCTGGCACTAGAAAGCTTATAATTCCTAAGAATTGCCTTAAGACCATGGGTGAAAAATGGTTTTCTTTTCAAGGGCCTCAGGTTTGGAATTCTCTGTCTCTGAGAAAGACTGAAAATTTTACTTCTTTTAAACATCAGCTGAAGAGTCATTCTTTTGCGCTCTGAATGTCCATCTAGTTTTTTGAGTATGCCTGTGTCCTGTGTGTATGATTATAGGATATAAATGTTATAAAGTGCTTAGAGCCTGGTTGTTAACGGGATGAAGCGCTAGATCTAAAGGCCGTGTATTATTATTCTTAGTATTATTTAGAGTGTTGAAGGACATGGGAAAGGTTGTATATTTTTTTTCAACGAAAAAAGAAATTGGTACCAGGATTGACAGTAAAGGCCAGTCCAGTGCAAGACCACAATGTCAGCATGCATATTGTACTAATTTACCCAAAGTACAAATTGAGGACGGCCTGACTGTCACAACTTGCAGATTTTCAAACCTTTACATATTTGGCATGCTTGGCCCTTGACAGCCCTCAGGTGGCTGTAAGCTGGGGGTTAAATTGTGAAAACCAATGACTAAATAACATTTTTTTAAAATTGTAACCATTAACTCATTCCCAACGGTAACTTTTTTTGTGGGTGTGGACCGGAAATTTCAACAACATCCTGTTTGAACATGAGGGGTGGGTCAAAGATGTTTTTTCTTTCACTTAGTGCGAATGTAAGACATAACGTATTATACATCAATCATCAAAGTAAAGGAAAATTGGCTTAGATATTAGTGTTGGAAATTTGGTGTCCACTCAAGCCGAATGTTCAGTTTTCATAGTGAAGCAAAAACCCACAAACTGAATATTTGGCTTACCATAGCGAATGAGTTCAGTCTGATAAAGAACATTAATTAATTTTTAACTTTTTTGCTTTTGAAAAGTCATTTACGATAGTCTACAATGGTAGATTGTCAAAGTGTGACCTGAAAAATGTATTCCAGCATTTTGATTCTTTATTGTATGGAAATCATGATTAACTCACATTCTCAATCTGGTTTTATACGTACAGGGTTCATAGTGGAACCTTGAAAACCTTAAAAAACAATGAAGAACAAAGTCAGTTTTGGAAATATGAAAAGCCTTGAAAGTGCAGCAGCCTTGAAAAGAAGAACAAGGAGGAAAATATCTAAAAACCCTCGCAAAAAAAAAAGCAGAAGAAGAAAGAAAGAAGAAACTACCACCAAACAAGAAGAATGTAAGAAAAATATCCAGCAGAAACAAGTCTGGACTTTAGCATTGACATTGGGGCAGCATTTTATAACATTGAAAGATTGAACTTGAACCTTGAAAAACGTTGAAAAAAAAAAAAGAATTTTGCACATGAAGGTTGGCTATAAACCCTTTTTCTAAGGAATGGGTTTACATAGCCCATTATTAGGTGTCCCATATTGATATAGTCAATTGGTTTGCAGGTCTGACATTTCAGTGTGTTAGACTTTTGTGACATTCTTCACTGATCACTGTCTTATAAATTATGTACACCTATATCTTCCTGTTTCACAGTTTGGATGTGGGTGGGAATGGTTGGAGGATTCCTGTTCATTCTGATCCAGCTAGTGCTTCTGGTAGACTTTGCACACGGCTGGGCTGAATCTTGGGTGGAGAAATATGAAGAGACAGAATCCAAATGCTACTATTTTGGTGAGTATATCTTGTTAGGACAATGGGTCGTTGGATGCGTCTAATAGGATTTCCTTCTGTCCTATCATTCTGTTATATTCTGTCTATCGTCGTGCTTTTTCCTAATACAATGTGACCGTTATCGTGTCTCCAAACTGGGACTCAGAAGCGTTCAGGATTTTCAGTTGATGCGAAAGGAAAGCATTCAACAGCAGCGCTTTCAGAAATCTAGAGAGGACAGTAAGATTAAGACAATACCATTTTTGATGTTACTGGTCGAAGATTCATCTTGTTCAGATATTTGCTAGCTTGTTGTGGCACATGATTGAGTTTGAAAGCAATCTTATCAACAAGTTACTCAGCAGGTTTACGATGTCTTTTCTTTTTTTTTTCATTGAACGTGCAAAAAGGTTCAGACTGTTGCATCCTCACCAATATGATACAGGCTGTTACAGTTAACACTACACAATATTTTTTCTATTACACTGTGGTGCCCCCCTGAGAAGAGCCAGTGATGACAGTGCATTTCCTAATTAATCATTTGTTTTTTGTTCCCCAGGCCTGTTCTTCTTCACCATTTTCTTCTACCTGATCTGCTTGACAGCAATTGTACTCTTCTATGTATACTATGCCACTGTAAGTAAACATTTCATCCCTGGTAAAGCTCAAGATACATAATTCCATCATTTGTTAACTACAGTCGAGCACGGAAAACTGGAATTCTTGGGGTGGCTTCATCTAGTTCGAGTTTGCCGAATTTCGAGGAAAATGTGAAGTATTAATCATGAGTATTATTATTGTATATTCAAGGAAAATAATACAACTGACAAATGTGTACCACGAATTACATGTACCTCCCTCAATCTGCCCCTCCCCCCCTTTTCCCGTAATCGGTTGAAAGAGAAGCAAGTGGCGACAGCGGCAAGCGACCTTGTCCCCGAACACTTTTTTTTTTTCTGCTGGAAATGCTTCGGTAAGGACCGTTTCAAGTTAAGCCCAACAGTGATAGAATAAACTAAAGGGTGAACACAATTCACCATTTTTCCATTTTTCTCTGTTCGGCTTTACTCCTGTTCGCGCAGCAGCACTTCCTTTCTTTTTTTTTTTTCTATTGGGGTATGAGCGCAGGACAAATCCAAGGTTATTTCCAGCCCGAATCGATCGTCTCAGGTATTTTAATGGCCGTCTTTAACGGGGCGAGGGAGAGGGGGCGACTATACGCACTATCTTGCCACCACTAGACAATGCTACGGCTAACCAAATGAAGTTTCTAGCATTCGTTTTTCTTTTCTGCTTCTAGGCTACTTGGATAACACTTGCAGCAGGAAAACTAATTCGACGAATCCATGTCACAGTTCGAGGCCCGCGTGAAATAACTGCAAAGAATATTGAGAAATAAATTGGGAACCTAGCTCTTTGTTTGTGGGATCCGTGATTTCAACTTAAGTGTGTTCAAGTTTTGCGTGCTCGACTGTATAATGAAGTGATCTGGAAATTATATTTATTTGCTGATGGCTGATTGCAATTTTTGTTTTTGCCATGGAAATGGCCGCTATCTTAAATCTCTTTTCACTTCCTTTTAACCCTAGTCCTGCGGGAGGCCACTATATTGGCCTCCCCGCGCAACACGGGAGGCCATTATTTTGTCCAACATGCTTAACTGCGGGAGGCCACATTTTCGTATAGCAACGGTGCGCCTCGCGCTTTGTTTACTCGGTTGCCAAGGCTGTCGTTGTTGTTGTTTTTTTCACGTTTTTTTTTTCCACACTATTTTCGCGTGTTATATCTATCCTGTCACCCCTACTATATCTAACAAAATGGTATCGTCCGATTACGTTTATTACGATGCAACTATTCGCAACTATTTGTCATACTCGTGTAATAGTACTGACGGTCTGAAGTTTGAACTGGGGAGAATCTTGGGGAAACTTTTACTTTGATGCTGGTTGTCGTCTACATGTGAAATGAGAAGAAAGGGGCCATGTGCGTATTTGAGATGCCGTTCTACATCTGTAATTATGAATTCCGATGTAATATTAGGACATGCTGCATAAGGGCGTCTGTCCAGAGGTTTTTCATCAGGGAAAACTGGGAGAAAATGACCGACTTTGTTGTTGGTCGTTGTCTTTATTTGATGTGGTAATTAGAGAGATATTGTGTTCCTTTGATTAAATCGCTTTTCAGTACATGTTGTCAACGAGGGGTTTTGGAGATAATTGCGTTATTGTATGACCCCCTCTCAGATGTTATAACGAGGTGAGTCAGTGTATGGGAACGTAGCTCGGCGACTTACACTCGGACATTCATACCAAAACTAAGATAACACAAGAAACTCTTTTGGTCAGGCCTGAAGGGCCATATAATTTTAAACGACATTCGACTGCATAATTATATAATAATAACAATTATGAATATTGCATAAAAGTCAGCAACTACAGAAATTCCTGCAAGCCTATGTAAAATAGGGTATAGGAAAAAGTATTGTACAATTCCCTCTTCAAATGCGCCTACCCAGAACTACGGTTCCTAAAGGAGAACCGGTATGAACAAATTCAATTTGGTCAGTCTCGATTACAAACAATCAGTAATAGCACATAAGTCAAATGAATGACCGAATCACAACGCACAGCAGTGCTCACTAATAATTTCACTGTAATACACTTTATGAAATATCTAGGCTGTTCCACACTAAGAAGTATATATACATGGAAAGTGAACATAGCTCAACTCAAAGCACAATCTGAGCAGCTAATAACACATCTAGTAAATTTATATTCAATGTCCTGATCTCTCGTCACAATGGGGTGACGGAAAAGCTTTCACAGTTCCTGGCACAAATACATACGAGAGCTCTCACCATTTTCTCGCTCGCTGTCCATTGCGAGCGAGAGAGTCCAATACAAGCGGTATGCACACTCAAGTCTGGTGCATCGAGACTTCGTCACTGTATAGGTTTATCACAGTGCGATCTTTCTGTCTGTCATCTCCACTCAGGTAGGAGGCCCCCGTGACTCATCATCTACCGCAATGCTAAGCGATCTGAATCCGCTGAGCAATGGGGTGTGTTAGCTTTTATACCCCCTGATGGTTGCTAAGGGTCTCTCTCCTGATTGGACGATCAGGACCTAGCTACGACAAACACAAGTTTGTCTTATAGTTAACACTAACTGCTCTCTCATAAAAGTCAATATAGGTGAGCAGAAAGCTCGGGGGGAGGCAGAGCACTAGGATAACAGTTCAAGAGAAAATAAGTATTAGGCGGACGAAAGTTGTAGTGCCTAGTTTGTCGCGGGTTCTAGTCCCATCTTGATCATTTTTCTTTCTTCCTTCTTTCACTCCCGCTTTGCTTTCCTGAGCACTAACTAGGCACTACAACCTTCGTCCGCCTAATACTTATTTTCTCTTGAACTCTCTCATAAAAGGTATGTACATAACTCAAAAAACCTACGCTCGAACTTCTACAATCCTACTATGTAAACAAGAAAGTCTCACACGCAAACCAAAATCTAAGGGTTAACTTAATGTTTACAATCTTCACCCACACATCCCTCATCCCCGTTCCATGGGCTCGAAATCCGTGACTCGATTAATAGCTAAAAGCGTTTCATATTCTCCCAAAATAACTAACCCATGACTAACAGAAAAAAGAGCTCATGCGGCTCGTGACACATGTATCTCTACGACCTGGAACTGGAAATCAAATCTCTCGCTAAAACTAACATTATAGGAAGTGGAAGCGTTACATAGTAGAGGAGGGAGAAGGCAATGTCACAATACATGTGGTTAGTAAATTAAGTGAATGGCTTAAAAAATAATTTGATCACCTGAATGGCCCGACATAGGGACAGAAAAAGCGCAGAGGTCTTGGGAAAATGATAAAACGTGTGTTAAACGGCATGTAAATGCAGAAAATTCTTGATTTGGGGCCTTCCATTTCACAATAAAACCTACTGCATACCAACACAAGTACTTTATCCAAATATCATAGGGGTCCCTTACGATTTATCCACCACGTTTGTTGTTATTGCATCCTGAAGTATATGCGATACACGTGTTCACAAGGACCCGATTGACCCGACCGCCGAGGTTATCGGCAACACGCGAACAATCAGCTGACTGGCCGCTGGCTATCCCCGCACGGGGCGTTACGTGGACGAGTTCACTCAACGCAGGACGAGGGTTTATATGGATAATATATAGATTTCAGTAGATGATGGTTTGCATGAAGCTTTAGACAACAGTGCTTCCTCACCATATCTGAAATTAAACACCTGATTTGCAGTGTCTTCCAAAACTCATTTTCTGTGAATCTTTGAGACACCAGGTGTGTGTGGGCTTTGATTCTCAATGTTCTATAAAGTCAGAGAAACCACAGAATAGTTTGTGTACATTTTTATACAAGAAGAAGAGTCCGGTGGGCAAAATTTCACCCAGAGACATACATAAAAAAGAAGATTGATTCTCATTATGAAATACACAAGAAAAATGGCATTTTCAGGAGGAAAAAAGAAAAAAAAAAGAAGAAGAAGAACATTCTGTTTAGCCATTTTGAGCTAAAAATAACAAATGAAAGAAATGGCTGTTGGTTTTGGCACAAACTCAGAGAACTTTCACCAAATTCAGAACTGCCAGATCATTGATCTGAAGCAAAAATTGATTTTTCAGGTCTGTTTGACCACCCTCGAAAGATGGAAGACAAAAGTAGCTCAAGAATGTTTTAGATTAAATGAAGGATTGAGTTTAATTTAGTACAAGTGCAGTTCCTTGTTTGGTCTCTGGTAGTACACAGCTTTTGCATTTTTTTATAAGCAGTTTGCTGCACCCTCTTGTGAGCCATTGCTAGGAATGAGAAAATACTAATGTGATGTGATTGTGTTACTGTGTTCTCTCCAGGGTGATTGTGCACTTCACAAGTTCTTTGTGTCCTTCAATATGATTCTGTGTGTGGCCATGAGTGTGATTGCCATTCTGCCAAGGATTCAAGAACGTAAGCTTTCCCCATTGTTACAACCAGGTCCACTTACACAAAGGACTGTAGGAGTGACCCAAGAAAATATAATAATAACAATAACACGTAGCATTTAAATAGAGCTTCATCCCAATATCAACCAGGCTCTAAGTGCTTTACACCATTTGCATCATACAGATCACATACACAATTCACAGGCATGCTCAGGAAAAACAAAGGCTTGATGATGTAAAAAGATGATTCTTCAACTGATGTTTAAAAGTCATAAAATTTTCAGTCTCTCTGAAAGACAGAGACAGAGAATTCCAAATCTGAGGCCCTTGAAAAGAAAAAGATTTTCACCTCTGGTCTTATGAGACATCCTAGGAATTTTAAAGTCTAGACTGTCTGCAGATGATCTAAGATGTTGTGATGGTACATAGGGGAATCAAAACATCACTTGAATAAATTGGTGCGTTTTTGGATGTACATTTGTGTCACAGGGTAGCCAGCTTATATATTACTCTTTTATATGCCTGTAGCCAGTGTCACGAGTGGAGTGAGTGCAATTAAGGGGATTGCTACAGAGCGGGTGTAGAGTAAGAAAGGCTCACAGTAGACAGCAAGTTAAGCGTGCTGTTGTGAGTAGT
This sequence comes from Onchidella celtica, assembly GCA_963931925.1. Lineage (NCBI taxonomy): Eukaryota > Metazoa > Mollusca > Gastropoda > Systellommatophora > Onchidiidae > Onchidella > Onchidella celtica. The sequence goes on from OZ007579.1 coordinate 50,410,686, forward strand.
AGTGGGGGCGGGGTCTGAAGGAGGCGAAAGCGCGGTAATACTATCACTGCAAGTTAGAAGGTCCTACGGATCGGACCTGTGAAAGAGAGCCCAGCGGGCGGACATAAGTGAAAGCAGTCGGGAGACGGATGAGTGTTGTTCCAGTTATGACTGGTATGTAGAACGTTGATTGATTATTATGATTGATGTATTATATGATATTCGTCTATTACCATGATGTAAATAAGTATATGTGAGGAATGTGGAAGTCCTTGATATTGGATATAGCAATGTGCGCCACGAGCGATAGATGAAAGTGAGTTCATGGATTTGTAGCGCGAGTGAGTAGTGTGTACTCCGATGGAGGTGTGTTACCGTAAGATGTGTGGTGAGTGGAAGGTGAACTAGAGTGTGTGCGTTTCATGGGTTGTAAGGAGAGGTGGAGTGAATAGAAATGGTAGGATATTATACCAATGTAATGTTATTCTTGTAGGTGTCGGGGACGGGCCGCAGAGCCACCTCGATGAGCACAGGGGATAGGCCAGCATAGGGCCGGAGGCCACACATAGGCCAGAAGTGAGGCTGTCAGTGTAGGACAGTGGAGGCACATAAAGTCGTGGCAGTCAGGTCACGGACAGGGACGTAGATATGAGAGTGAATGAGATACTATATTGTTGCCATGTTGATAGGCTGTGAACTGATACTATGTTGTTGCCATGTTGATGGCTATGGAAATAATAATGTGTTATTGCCCTGCTGAGGTGCTAGGGGAGTGTTAAGGTGTATGACAATAGGAAGGGGATATTGAGAGACTGCGGTGCCAGTGAATCATTAATGTACTATTAAGACCCTGAGGGGAGAGGCTGAGGCCGAAGCGCCTTTAGGAGTAACTACCGGAGTGTGGATCCGAGGGAGAGTGTGTGTGAGAATAAGGCCGTTGTACGGCAGTGCATTTCAATAATATAATGTATGTAATTGCGCTATTATATGTATAATTATGTTTAATAAATGTGTGAGTCTGATGGATTGTTTTGTTAAGTGTTAAACTTGTTTGTTCGTGATTGTCGTCCTGTCATAACTATTACATCTCCCAGTCTGGGATTTGTGACATTGGGGGCTCGTCCGTTGTGACATTGGGGGCTCGTCCATTGTGACTCGTCCATTTTCGTAATATTTAGTTGTAGTTAGTTAGTAGGTATTTGTGCTGTCTTGTTCGTTGGATGAATGGACATTTCATGATATGATTTATGTATATTTATGAATAATAATATGTATTGATGCATGTATTTTGATGAATATGTATTAATGTGTACTTAAATTTCAGAGAGACAGTGTGTGTGCGTGCAGCCTGAGGAGACAAGCAGCCAGAGCTCCGATTAGGTCGAGGACTTAAACTCATAAGGCTGAAAGTTAAGTAAAAGTCTAAAATTTTGTACCCTGGATTAAGGGCTGTCTTTTCATCTGTCTGTTTCCCTGTTTTTGCTGTTTTCGTTGTAATTGATTATACGGGCGGTGGCGCGGGTTTGCTGTGTTGAACTTAGTTTATCCTTTTAAAAAGGTGTGGTAAACTTTGGAACTTCGTTCATCACAGTGACCAGTTCTGTAGGGACCTGTAATATTGTTTAGTTGTAGCGTCGATATCTTCCTCGTTGTTTTAGGAAGACGTTTCTCTTGTCCCTCTCTTACCTGTCTGTAAATACGTTCTTTTTTTTCAGACTCTGTTCTTGTTCGTACCTTGTAGTGTAATCGGCGTATTTAGGTTGCATTTTTTTTCCATTATATTTTCTTTTTTAGGCCTTGTCTTAGTCTGGTTCGTTGTCCTTGACGTACTTGTGGTCCTTCTACTGAATTTTCTCATTCTTATCTTTTCCTTTCGTTTTGTTATTTAATAGTGCTAGACATTTTATAAACATACAATTAGTTAGAGAGAGTAGGCTGTAGAATGTTTAGTTAGGGGTGTTTCTGAATTGTATTTGGGTTTTGTTATATCTGGTGTGATCTCAGGTCTCTGGTCGTATCGCTAGTGATCATACCGACAGGTTGGTCGTCTTATAATAGATACCATAACCATAAATCGGTGAAATGGCGGAACTCCAACAACTAATGAAGTTGGGTAAGGAACTTGGCCTGGAGGGAGAAGAGCTACGCGGCTGGATTAAAGAACAGCAGGCAGAAATGCGCGATGAGCGTGCTAAGGATAGAGAACAGGAAAAAAAGGATAAGGAACAGGAAAGAGAGTTTAAGTTAAAGGAGTTAGAAGCTCAGCAACAGGAGAGACAGGCTAAGGAAAGGGAGCAGGAGATAAGGTTAAAGGAGATAGAAGCTCAAGAGCGGGAGACAGACGCGCGAGTAAGAATCGCAGAATTAGAAAGCAAAAAGAGTGCGCCAACAGAAACAGTTGAGCGGCAGGTACCCAATAAAGGTGGCGTTAGGATTAAGCTCCCTACGTTCGACGACCGGAAGGACGACATAGACGCCTTCCTTTACAGGTTCGAACTGAACGCACAATTGCAATGGGGGGAAAATAAGGAATTATGGGCCACGTACCTGGCATCGCTATTGCAGGGGCGAGCGTTAACCTACTTTAAAGAGCTACAGCGCGAAGACGTGCAAGACTACGATAAGCTGAAGGCTTTGCTGCTTCGCCGATTTGCGCGTACCGAGGAATATTTCCGGGAGCAGTTTAGGCGGGCACGTGCAGATACCAGGGAGGACTTTGCTGCCTTCGTCGCGAGACTAACGGAGTATTTCGCGAACTGGGTAGACTTGGCGCATGTGGGCACGGATTTTGCTAAACTGAAAGACTTAATGATCCGTGACCAGCTGTACGCGTCGTGCCACAAAGATCTGGTGGCTTTCCTGAAAGAGAACGAACCCGCGACGGTGCAGGAGGCGTCTAAGTTGGCGGAGGCATACCGTACGGCGCACCCGTCCAAACCAGTCGCCAGGGCGTACGTCCAAGATGCTGGGTACGTCGCCGTTGTCGAGGGGTCGCCGGCAGGACTTAGGGACAGGTCGCGTCAGCGTGGTGCCTATAGTGGGCAAGGCCAGGGGCAGCATAGGGGCTATCACCAATCACCGGCATATGGATCCGGTAAGTTTGACCGAGCAGGAGGGCTAGGTCGCGGTAATGGCCGGGGGCGAGTTGTGACCTTTGCCGATGACCGACGGCATAGGGACTTTAGTTCCGGTCGCGACGGGTCACGGGGACCCAGGCCTAGTACAGCACAGGGAGCGGAGTGTTGGACTTGCGGACGCGTGGGTCACTTTTCGCGCGAGTGTAGGGCCGCGAAGTGTTGGAACTGCGGAAGAGCAGATCACATCAGCGTGAACTGCCCTGCAGGTAGGATAGCGGCGAACGTGGACAGTAGCTCCAGTCCATGTTCCCCAAATAAATTTCATCATGCGGCTGCGTGTGTTACATCGGACAACGGAGGCGGACAGTATTCTAAGTGTCCCAGTTGTGAGAAGTTATTATCTTCCGGTGTTTTACCTTGTGGGAGAAAGATCCCCGTCATAAATTCATGTCATACAGGAGGTGGTCTTAGGGTTTATCCGGGGTTTGTTGGGGACGAACCGGTCTCGGTTTTACGAGATACCGGATCTACCGTTGTGGGAGTGCATAGGGATTGCATTCGGGATTCACAGCTTACAGGTGAGACTGTCCCGTGCATCCAATTTTCGGGGGCCATTGAGAAATTACCCATGGCAAGAATAATGATAGATACACCTTTCCTTAGCGGGGAAGTCGAAGCAGTCGTTGGTTGTTTTCCAGGCGCCCAGCTCATCATTGGGAATGTATCACGGGTGGTTTCCCCTTCCGATGAGAACGTGCAAGCATGGTCGCAATCAAAAGGTATTGACTTTTGCGCCGCGGTCGAAACACGTCGACGGGTAGCTGATAAAGATAACATTAGACCTTTGGCCACGCCAGCGGTCAACCTAGATATCACGCCAGAGCGCTTGGCGAAATTACAAAGGGAGGACCCATCATTAAACCCATGCTTTGGGGAAGCGCGAACCGAGAAAACGAGGAGATATAAGAACGGGTCGTCCTCCTTTATTGTTCAGGCGGGCATTCTGTTCCGTAAGTATGTAACGGTGTCCTCAATTTTAAAGCAGGTCGTTGTGCCAGCGTTGCTGATCGCAACAGTATTGCACTTGGCACATGATGTCCCATTAGCGGGTCATATGGGGATAGCTAGAACCAAAGAAAGGGTTCTTAAAAATTTTTTACTGGCCATCGATCCACAGAGATGTGCAGGTCTATTGTAAGACGTGCAGTGCGTGCCAAAAGACGACGCATAAGGGTCGTACACCCCAGGCTCCTCTTCAGAAGATCCCCACGGTCTCGGAACCGTTTAAAAAGGTCTCGATAGACCTTGTTGGCCCCATTCACCCAGCGACCGATAGGGGGAATCGATTTTTCTTAACGGTCATATGTAATGCTACAAGATGGCCAGAGGCGGTTCCCCTGCGGACCATAACGTCTGAGGCAGTCGCGGAAGCGTTGTTTGCAATTTTCGCTAGGGTAGGAATACCAGAGCAAATTCTGTCTGATAGGGGCGCGCAATTTACGTCCGAGATGATGAAGGAATTGTTCCGCTTATTCAGTATACAACCCATCACTACCACCCCTTATCATCCGCAGGCTAATGGCATGTGCGAGAGATTGAACTCGACGTTAAAGTCGATGCTGCGTAAGGTAGCTGCTGATCGCCCTAAAGATTGGGATAGATATATCCCCGCAGTGTTATTCGCGTACAGAGAGGTACGGCAGGAGTCAACGGGATTCTCGCCGTTCGAAATGATGTACGGTCGTAGTCCGAGGGGCCCAACTGATGTTCTTCGGGACATGATGACGTCGCCATCATCGGGAGACGATGAGCAGATTTCGGTGTTTCAGTACCTTGTTGATTTAAGAGAAAGACTATCTTCAGCGCGCACTATAGCACAAGAAGCTTCTGGTATCGCTTCGAAAAGAGCAAAAGACTATAAAGATAGAGGGTCCAAACTGAGAATTTTTAAGCCAGGAGACAAGGTTCTGTTGTTGTTACCTACGGACCATAATAAGTTATTGATGACATGGAAAGGTCCGTATGTTATTGAGCAAATTGTTTCGAAGGTAGATTACGCTATCCACATTGATGGATCAGTTAAGGTTTTCCACGTTGATATGCTGCAGAGGTTTCATCAGAGACCAGAGTATCGCTATTCTCGTACTAGTGTTGAAGGACATACCTAATGTCGTGTCATTCTTTGATGATATAGCATGCCATACGTCGACATGGTCTGATCATATTCAGACACTAACAGTAATTTTTCAACGATTACGTCATTTTGGGTTAACCGCTAAACCCGCAAAGATGGAATTGGCACGTCCTGAGATAGTATTCTTAGGACATATTGTGGGTAGAGGTGTTCAGAGACCTGAAGAAACAAAAATTGACAAGTTAATAGGGTTGCAAATCCCAAAAACAAAGAAACAAGTCAGAAGCTTAGTGGGAATTTTAAATTATTACAGAAAGTTCATTCCAAATTTTTCCTCCTTGTCATCGTCTCTTACTGACCTTACTAAGAAGGGACAACCCGATAAGGTCCAGTGGACGTCTGAATGTCAGACATCATTTGATAATTTGGTGACAGCATTATCATCGTCACCCATTCTGATATTACCCGATTTTCGATCTAATTTTATCCTCAGAACGGATGCGTCGGACTCTGGTGTCGGCGCTTGTCTTCTACAGGAGAAGAACGAATGTCTCCATCCTGTATGTTATGTCAGTAGGAAGTTATTGCAGAGAGAAAGAAAGTATTCTGTGATAGAGCGTGAGTGTCTTGCCATTGTCTGGTCCGTCCAGAAACTAGGACGTTATCTCATGGGACGAGAATTTTGTATCCAGACAGACCACAAGCCACTGACATTTTTGTCGAAGAATCGTTCGTCCAGCCCGCGCTTGTCTAGATGGGCATTGGCTTTGCAGCCGTATACCTTCGTTATTCAACCAATTCCAGGAACCAGCAATCATATCGCCGACTACCTTAGTCGAGCCTAGGGCAAGATTTCAGGAGCTTATACATCGGAGGACAGGAACATTGACAGGATCTGTGTGAATGAGTCGACTTTAAAATATTGACATTATAAATATGATATGAAGAATGGTTGATAGGTTGAATGGTTTTTGATTCTGTATTAGATATGGTGGTTAGTTGGCTATTCATGATGTGACACATATATGCATATTGCAGGCCATATTGATCCCCATATTTTCCCCTGATTTCGGTATTTTATATACTAGGGGAACTGCTAGGTCATTTTTTTTTTAGTGTAGGTATTGCTCACGCTCACTCGTTGACAGTCATCTTGATGCGATTTGAAATTAATTGCATTAATTTTTTTTGGGGTGGGGGATGATGTCACGAGTGGAGTGAGTGCAATTAAGGGGATTGCTACAGAGCGGGTGTAGAGTAAGAAAGGCTCACAGTAGACAGCAAGTTAAGCGTGCTGTTGTGAGTAGTAGTGGGGGCGGGGTCTGAAGGAGGCGAAAGCGCGGTAATACTATCACTGCAAGTTAGAAGGTCCTACGGATCGGACCTGTGAAAGAGAGCCCAGCGGGCGGACATAAGTGAAAGCAGTCGGGAGACGGATGAGTGTTGTTCCAGTTATGACTGGTATGTAGAACGTTGATTGATTATTATGATTGATGTATTATATGATATTCGTCTATTACCATGATGTAAATAAGTATATGTGAGGAATGTGGAAGTCCTTGATATTGGATATAGCAATGTGCGCCACGAGCGATAGATGAAAGTGAGTTCATGGATTTGTAGCGCGAGTGAGTAGTGTGTACTCCGATGGAGGTGTGTTACCGTAAGATGTGTGGTGAGTGGAAGGTGAACTAGAGTGTGTGCGTTTCATGGGTTGTAAGGAGAGGTGGAGTGAATAGAAATGGTAGGATATTATACCAATGTAATGTTATTCTTGTAGGTGTCGGGGACGGGCCGCAGAGCCACCTCGATGAGCACAGGGGATAGGCCAGCATAGGGCCGGAGGCCACACATAGGCCAGAAGTGAGGCTGTCAGTGTAGGACAGTGGAGGCACATAAAGTCGTGGCAGTCAGGTCACGGACAGGGACGTAGATATGAGAGTGAATGAGATACTATATTGTTGCCATGTTGATAGGCTGTGAACTGATACTATGTTGTTGCCATGTTGATGGCTATGGAAATAATAATGTGTTATTGCCCTGCTGAGGTGCTAGGGGAGTGTTAAGGTGTATGACAATAGGAAGGGGATATTGAGAGACTGCGGTGCCAGTGAATCATTAATGTACTATTAAGACCCTGAGGGGAGAGGCTGAGGCCGAAGCGCCTTTAGGAGTAACTACCGGAGTGTGGATCCGAGGGAGAGTGTGTGTGAGAATAAGGCCGTTGTACGGCAGTGCATTTCAATAATATAATGTATGTAATTGCGCTATTATATGTATAATTATGTTTAATAAATGTGTGAGTCTGATGGATTGTTTTGTTAAGTGTTAAACTTGTTTGTTCGTGATTGTCGTCCTGTCATAACTATTACATCTCCCAGTCTGGGATTTGTGACAGCCAGTGCAAACACTACAATAGAGGTGGTGCATGATCTCTCTAATACATATTGTATGTCTTGTCAGTAGCTGAAATGTGGCTAGGCTAAGAACACAATCTGATGAACTATATGAGCATAAACTATTTGTAATAAATTGGAACTCTTCTTTATTTGCTATCAGAAACCTTGTGAAATGAAAGACTCGCTCTGGAAGCAAGTCAAATGGTATCGCTATTAACATTTTTGTTACTGTACAACAGAGTGGAAAATTTTGTAAGAAGATGTGGAAACCACTGAAAAAAAAAAACATAAAACATATCACTGTAGTTGCATTTAAGGCATTTTATGAGAGAAAAAAATGACCACAGTAAGCTACTTCATTTCAATGCTGATGTTTGCTGTATTGTGTACAGATCAGCCTCGTTCAGGTCTCCTGCAGTCATCGGTGATCTCAGCTTATGTGATCTACTTAACCTGGTCAGCCATGTCCAACAACCCAGGTAACTATGTGGTGATGCAGTCACAGGGAACAATTCTTCTTCTTCATCTGCCATGTTTGTTCCCCTTGCCCTTATCTCATCGTTTCTTTAAAATTATCCAAAGCTGGAAATACCAACCATTTCTGGACTTTGCAACGTAAAAAAAATTGCATTATTTTCACTGGATCAGATAGAGTTCAAGTCCTAACTTCAGTTCGACTGTTGATTTCCTGATCTTTTAAGGAACTATATGAGATGAGAGGAGAGAAGAAAAATATATGAAGGAATTGTCCTCACATTTTTTTTAGTTCAATTCATCCATTGGTTGCTGAGATTTAATTGAATATGTCTAGACTCTGAGGGGGAGAGGAGCACTTATGGGGATGCCTGGTGTGCTAGGATTCTGCTTCCTTTCACCAGTCGATCAGTTTGAAGGAGAAATAGTCTTTGAGCTGCTATGCCTCCTAATCATTGAAAGAATTATTTTCTGACGTGGACTCGCAACGCATGCTGTCCTTTCTGAGAGAGGCTGAGATCTACAACTTTATTTAATAACTTTTATTCTCATTCACAAAACTTTTTCCAGATCTATATAAAACAACCTTTTTTAGAATTTTACCAATGTGTTAAAATTATATGAATGTATTTAATTCTATGTTAAACTTAAAAGCTCTGAATGCGATACAAAAACAATGAAATTATATTCAAATAAACCGTAAAGGGCACAAAGTGGGCGTTATCGTGCCGACACACTATAAAACGTAAAACTTGAACTTAGACCCTCAAAGCTTCAACTCAGTTCTTTTTCTCACTCATTTTTCGTCTCCATTTGCCGTTCTTTGTTTTTCTCATTCGTTCTTGTCATGCACATTACGCATTCTCAGTCCCTGTGCCCAAGCTGATGACTGAACTTGTTCTCAGTGCATCAACATCTGTATTTCCATTCAGCCCAATGAATTAAACCCATCTGGAGCAACAGTTTCAATGTAGTCGCTTTGCATATGCATGAAAATTTCATGATAACTTAATAGATTGATATTACATTTTGCGACGTGAACCAGAATGCAAACAAAACTCAATTTGGTCACCTGGCCCAAATAATCTCTGAGTAATATTGTTTGTTTTTTTTTCCTTCCACAGACAAGGAGTGTAATCCCAATGTGATGGACATTTTTGAAGGCAAAAATTTAACAGCTCAGCCTGATGAGCACGAGGGTAACGTGTTTGATTATCAGGGAGTTCTGGCCCTGGCCATCTGGTTGTTTGCTGTTCTCTATTCCAGGTGAACAAGTTTCTCCTGTCTAAGCCATGAAAAACAAACTGTGTTGAGTATTTATTCAAAGTGAGGGTGAAAGTAAGAGAAAGGGCAAAATAAAAGTAGACAGTTTGTGACAGAAAGTTAAAAAACAGGGCAAGATAAAAGCATACAGTTTGTGACAGGAAGTTAGAAAAAAAAGGGGCAAGACAAAAGCATACAGTTTGTGACAGAAAGTTAAAATAAAAACAGGGCAAGACAAAAATATACAGTTTGTGACAGAAAGTTAAAAAAAATACAGGGCAAGACAAAAGTATACAGTTTGTGACAGAAAGTTAAAAAAAACAGGGCAAGACAAAAGTATACAGTTTGTGACAGGAAGTTAAAAAAAAAAAAAAAGGGCAAGACAAAAGTATACAGTTTGTGACAGAAAGTTAAAAAAAAAATAGGGGGCAAGATAAAAGTATACAGTTTGTGACAGAAAGTTAAAAAAAAATAGGGGGCAAGATAAAAGTATACAGTTTGTGACAGAAAGTTGAAAAAAAAAAAGGGCAAGATAAAAGTATACAGTTTGTGACAGAAAGTTGAAAAAAAAAAAAGGGCAAGATAAAAGTATACAGTTTGTGACAGAAAGTTAAAAAAAATAAAAAGGACAAGACAAAAGCATACAGTTTGTGACAGAAGTTAAAAAAAAAAGGGCAAGATAAAAGCATACAGTTTTTGACAAAAAGTAAAAAAAAGAAAGAGCAAATAAGAGTGTACAGTTTGTGACAGGAAGTGAAAAAAAAGCTCAAGATAAGAGTATACAGTTTGGGGCAGAAAGTGAAAAAAAAAGGGCAAGATAAGAGTATACAGTTTGGGGCAGAAAGTGAAAAAAAAAGCTCAAGATAAGAGTATACAGTTTGGGGCAGAAAGTGAAAAAAAAAAAAAGGGCAAGATAAGAGTATACAGTTTGGGGCAGAAAGTGAAAAAAAAAGCTCAAGATAAGAGTATACAGTTTGTGACAGGAAGTGAAAAAAAAAGGGCAAGATAAGAGTATACAGTTTGTGACAGGAAGTGAAAAAAAAAGGGCAAGATAAGAGTATACAGTTTGGGGCAGAAAGTGAAAAAAAAAAAAAGCTCAAGATAAGAGTATACAGTTTGGGGCAGAAAGTGAAAAAAAAAAAAGGGCAAGATAAGAGTATACAGTTTGGGGCAGAAAGTGAAAAAAAAAAGGGTAAGATAAGAGTATACAGTTTGGGGCAGAAAGTGAAAAAAAAAAAGGGCAAGATGAGAGTATACAGTTTGGGGCAGAAAGTGAAAAAAAAAAAAAGGGCAAGATAAGAGTATACAGTTTGGGGCAGAAAGTGAAAAAAAAAAGGGTAAGATAAGAGTATACAGTTTGGGGCAGAAAGTGAAGAAAAAAGGGCAAGATAAGAGTATAGTTTGGGTCAACCAACTGTTTATCTGTAAAACATGCAAAAAATTTAAATGTTAACGCATGAGAGGGTTTAGGCTATGTGTTATTCATCGTCGCTGCTCATTGATAATGGCATATATATGCCAGACGCACGTCAAAAGCAAATTGGCGGTTAATTGCATTCCTGACCATGAGGGCTATCAGGTAATATTATAGAAAAAGAAATGCGCCAGCAGGGAAAATGTAATAATCCAATGGCATCTTAGTGGCATTCATGTAAGTTATCAAATGACAGGAAAAGAAACAGTTTTTTCTTAATTTCTCAAAAGAGTCAAAAATGACTTATGCCATTAGTGTAGAGCAGTGACAGAATGCTATACTGGCATCCAGGTGAACACACTACATCGGGTTCCAGTCAGACAAAAAGTGGTTCAAAACTTCGATTTTCATCCTGGTTTCACTCGTTAATTTCTTTTCCGTGTTTTATTCACTTCCCCAGTATCCGCACAAGCAGCAACAGCCAAGTTGGAAAGCTCACGCTATCTGAGAAAACAATCCTGCAAACTGACACAGGTAAGGCAGTTTGATCTGAAAGTGTGGAACTTTTTTATCCCAAATAAAACGGGGACATTGTGTGTTTCATGAAACTGGTGATGGTAATTACTTTTCTTTTTCGTTATGGTTTCAGCGGTAAATTTTTCATTGTCCAAATGTGGGTGGAGAAGAAGAAATTAGGACCGTGGAGAAAGCTGTTGAGTATCAGGGCTATACTTTTCTAAGTCTTTGCTTGCACATGTAGCAGAGATGCCACCCATTCCGATTTGATCGGAATCATTCCGATTTTTCTTGAAAAATGGGCATGACTCCGATTTTGCAATTTTTTGTTACTTTGAGCAATCGACCTTTTTTTTCCGTTTTCGTTCTTCCGGGTTCTAGTTTTTAATTATAACTTATCACAGTGCGCCGAATCGGAATATTGCGATCATTTTATGAATAAACCGGAAGTTAGTTCCACTTTTTTATCGCTTAGTTTGCACCGATCAGGAATTTGATCACTTGCTACTCGCGTTGTTTACATTCTTTTTACCGTTCCGCGTGGTGGCAATTCGGCATAAATCTATCTATTCGCCCTCACTTAAGTATAAGTGTTATATTTGGTTCCGACTGTAATGGAAGGAGGAACCAGTTCTAAACCTAGCTAGATCTAGATCTAGATTCTAGATGTATTCTCTTCCTTCAAACCTAAGCTTAACTAGACATCGCCTAAGTCTAGATCTAGATCCAAGTGATTTACTTGGCAGCGACAATGACGGATGCAGGAATGAGACCTAGATCTAGATCTAGCAAGCTCTCTGGATAGACGTATTAAGACTAAAGTAATTTATTCGGCGGCGATTGTGATGAAAGAAGGAATCAATTTTACACTAGTCTTGACCTAGATTTCTTAAATCCAAGCCATTCTGGCACAAACTGCCAAATTGAAACATGAGATTGGAAGTGGTAAAACACTCCTCAGTACAGAATAGGCAAAAATTGTGCATGGCATTTGTGCATTTTGGCACTCAAATCTCGACATGTCAAGGCAGCTCTTGTCTGACATAACTGCAGGAAAAACACAGCTCCAGAGCAAAGACAAGTTTAACACAGTGCTTTTCTGCAGAGGATTCTTTTTCAGTTTTGACCAAGATCAAAACAAAGGGTGGATAATATTAAGATATTGTTGAAATGAACTGTAAGTAGTGTAAGTTTTCAAGATAATTTTCAACTTAATCCTTTGTGACCAAGAAAAAAAAATAACATAAAAATATAAGTTTAGAACTGGTACGGTGTGTGATCTTCATTTTTATCGTCGATGGCACCAATTCAGATTTTTTCCCCCAGATTCAGATTTTTTGGGGGGTCTGATTCAGATTTTTATTTTTGTAGGGTGGCATCTCTGAAGTAGATGTTGTTACCATTGCATGCAAGTTTGAATCGTGTTGTGCCTTGTAGAAATGTCACATGTTCAGTTACCTGAGCTGGCTCTATCGTTTTAGAGTAGCCATGGCTGTTGGTATACTGCAAGGATGCACATTGGCTGATCTTTGCCAGTTTTCCACATTTTTACCCAAGGCCTGAGAAAAGAAATTCCAGGTACCTTTATCCCGGTGTATGTTGGTCTAGTTCCCCGCAGCTGTGGTACAGAACAATTATCTGGATAGGTAGTTTCCATTCAGGATTTTTCTCCTCTACGCTGAAAAGCCACTTACATGCCTGTTATTGTTCTTGTCAGTGGCTGGAAGTAGTGACAGTGCTACTGTATCAGGGTTCATCTCCACCCTCTAGTGAACTTGTGCATGGTGTAATACATGTAGATAGTCAGGGTATGGTTTTGTTTGGGAGGGGTTGAGGGGGGGGGGGGGGGGTTGTCTCACGTCTCTCTCTTTCAATTCCTTGCATGCTACTTATATTGTTATATCGACTGAGTCTGCTTGGAATCTGTAGAACTCAACAGATTTTGTCTGTTGTGATGTACTAGATGTTGTGGTCCTGTGTACAGGCCAAACTGTGGGATTGATGGTGTCCATCATAGATGCCTGATTTATATGGACAACGTGATAATATCGTCGGTCAGTAGTCGGAACCTCTTTAAGTAAACTCAAAGGCTAGTTTTAACAAGGCTCTAACAGCTGACTGCTGATACGTGTGTGGTAAGTGATCAGCTACGCCTAGTGGTTCCTGAAGTACTTGTGCAATGAATGTTGGTTTATTTGCTTGGCTGGCAAAAACACACCTATCCACTCAAACACATGTGAGTGGTGCCAGTATTCCAGAGTAATCAGATTTTGTCAGATTTAGAGATATGTTTCATTTACAGACGTATCTTCTCAAATTTTTAATTTGAAGGAAATTGTATTATGTGTTGAATGACTTTTACTCAAAATGATGTAGGAGCATTGCATGACAATCTCGGTTTCTCAATATTACTGAGATAAATACCTTTAATGTCACTCCTGAGATAAGCTGAGCAAACCCCTAGATGGTGTTATTTTATTGCATGTACAGTATGTATAGATAATAGTTAGTAGTATGCACACCTTGAAGCTTTTAATTCAAAGTACAATGTATTCAACAATTTCCTCCAAAGTTTGTTTCACTAGAAATATCACTCATGTAGTAATGAATCCGCAGCATGGCCATAAGTGTGTTGTTGTTCAATAATTTTGCTAATTTTGTTTTATTAATGTTTTTTTGTTTGTCTGTTTTGTCTCCTTCTGAAGCCTCAGACAAGAGTAAATTCTTAGGTTTGTGAAAATCTTTTTTACTGCAGAGTAGTAACCTTGCCAGTGATATTTATAATACTGTGTATTGCATGAAGGAGACGGAACATGTTTGTGCCCCCCCCCCCCCCCTCTGGCCGGTAGTGTAAAAGAGATTCATTTCAAAGTGACCGGTCTTATTCTGCTGTGCAAATCAATAAAGAACGTGCTGGATTCAGTTTGGATAAAGCTAAAATTTTCATGAGGAGGGCAAAAATAAAATGGTCTTTCTCAAAAGTTTAGTCTTCTTGGAACTTTTCAGTAAAGTAGTCTCCGTCTAAGAACTCGCCGCCTTAGAACCCGATCCGCCTTAGAACCTGCTGTTACTGCGAAACTGAATTTTTTTCACTGTAATTTACATGCGTAAGTACCCGCTCTGAAACGAAAAATCCGCCTAAGGACCCGGCATTTGACTGAGAGGCAAGCACACGTTTACGTAAAATGTCCATATTATTATATTAAACGCAAAATTCTCTTTCAAGTAGACGGAATAGAACAAAGCCACACAGTGCAGTGAAAGAGAACGGCTGGAGGGAAGGTAGGGGAGGTGAACCGTACAAAAGATGGAGCCCAGAGTTATGTCTTTTGTGTGCAAGCAGGCCACTCCTAGACTAAATTAGCATAGACATCACCTAACATTTATTGTTGTCTGACTCGAGGGGCAGAATTTTATACGTAATTGACCATGCGCTTGGTTTGCACGGCACATGTACTTAGGGCTAATTGTGGTTATTACAAAGGATATCACTGGGCCTCGTGTTGTCTAAAATCGGCATCTGCGATTCAAAACTTGATTGTTCAGTCTGAATCATTCCATTCGTTACACATCACTGTAAGAAAAGAGCATCCGCCTAAGTGCCCGGTCCGCCTAAGAACCCGCTTTTTCTGTCTCCCGTTGTCCGGGTTCTTAGATGGAGACCACTGTATTGATTTTCGGAACATATTTTAGTTGTTTGGCATGAAGGACAAATATACATGAATACTTGCCACATGTTGGCAGGAGATCTGTTCATTTAGCTAAAGCTGACTATTTTTTTTCTTGATATTCAAAAATTTGAATTTTCATTTCATTTTTGCTTTCTGTCTTCTTGATCCAAGAAGTTTTCACTTTTCGACTGCTGTTTAACCTCATGTAACTGCTTTTTTCCTACACCCTTCTTCTTACTCAGCAACACCAAATTTGTGAGCAAGCCTCACTGACCTCAATGGAAGTCGCATTTTTTCAACTTTGAGTTATGAATATCACCATAAAGTATGAAATCTCATCTTTAATATGGTGTAAAATTTATTCCAATGCTTCTTTTTATCACAAAGTTAGGGTTTTTTAAAGACACCTACGTCTCGGTCAAAAATGGAAGCAACTTCCGAGAAAATCGCCATTATAGATGGAGGAGTGATTTTCGCTGTCGGCGAGATGGTGGCCTTGCTAGCTTCCTAGGGTACTTGTAGTTGACCGAAAGCTTTGAAATTTTGCATGTCTATGCCAATATAAATGATATAGGCCCTGTGAAAAGTTTGTGACAATAGGTGTATTAATTGGCTGGGTCTATTTGGGCCTATTGGTGCAGCTAGATCCGGGGGTCTATTTGGGCCTGTGGGTATCTAAAATGTAGGACCAGAATTGTATAAATCGTTACACATCAGCTGGCCCACTGACCCAGCAGTATGACCAATCAGTGACCTACTTTCCACATGGGCACGCTGTCCCCCACTGAGCCTGATCGGGTCATGCATGCAGCAGTCACACAAGGTTGCTGGAGTTCAGAGCAGCTGTTGTTCTATCTTCATCGTATTTAGCAGTGAAATCACTTTATGTTAACTTACAAATGACTTTTTGTTATTCAATGGCACGCTTTCGCCGTCACATACAGTAAAGGTATGACAACTGTGAAGTGAGGCAATGAAAGCGTAACACTGGAGTAAGTCGTAAACTGCAAAGTTCGAAGAGATAAAAACAGGTCTAGTTTACAAAATGATTTGACCAATTTTCTGCCCTTATAAGTGTTCGAGTCAACTTTTCTGATGCCAGCATGAAGTTAGAACATGTTTTCTGTGGGAAAAGTAAACCTGATACGGACCTGCCACACATGCCACAGTAAATGTAATGATGTAAAAATAAGACCAAATAGTCACTCCGTTATTAATTTTGCAGTTATCAGGAGTTCAATGAACCCCATTATTGCTGTGATATTCGATGTCAAATGCAAAATTAAAGGCATTAAAAGCAGTATTTTCATATTTAGAGGCTGATTGAGGCTGGCCTAATATTTTCACAGAATATAGAAAAATGGTTGGACTTCAAGTATGGACCAAAATAAAAAAAATTGTCAAAAAACCGGATAATCGTGTTTTATCGCAATTTTCTCCATTTGGTCCAGTGCGACTTCTGTTGAGGTTAGCGGGGCTCGCTCGCATATAACATTGGCAGATTAAAGCACTTCTAGATGACAGAAATTATCAAGTGAAAATTACAAGAATTCTGACTTTAACAGGTTACGATGTCTCGTGTAGTAGAGATAATGTTCCACCATGTAGGATTTTCTTCAATATGCATAGGAGAGTAGAACAAAGCCTCATGGTTATTCTCGAGAGGCTTTCACTTTTTAGCTGCACTCCATGTATATTTATAGTAAACTCATTTACTGCTGGGCTCAGTATCAAGCTGGTGAGAATCTGAAACAATATCAAATGGGTAATATGATAAATCTTCAGATGTGTGGAGAAAGTGAAATAAATGTAAATTTTACGCTGTTCTGATGGTGATTCACATATTGTTTAGAACTAAACTGTAATTTGTTGCATGTAAGTGCCACACGGCACACTGAAGACATATCTAATAATTGAAATATTAAATAGTGGGTAGAAATTATGTGTAATTTGATCTGAAATTGCCATGTAGCTAAAAGTTTTCCACTTATAATGAGTTAAGTGCATTGTGTACACATGCGAGTCACACTGGTGTATAATGAAGTGGTGAAAGTCTATAGCACTGCCCATTTTAAGTACAAAATCTCATCAATCTGGGCACAAGAATAGGACTTGCCACTGATTGCCAGCAGTGTTCAGAAAAATGTGGCCAAAGATGGTGGCTGATCTATCAGAATCACTATATTGTTGGAAACTAAACAAGAAAAATGTGGCCAAAGATGGTGGCTGATCTATCAGAATCACTATATTGTTGGAAACTAAACAAGAAAAATGTGGCCAAAGATGGTGGCTGATCTATCAGAATCACTATATTGTTGGAAACTAAACAAGAAAAATGTGGCCAAAGATGGTGGCTGATCTATCAGAATCACTATATTGTTGGAAACTAAACAAGAAAAATGTGGCCAAAGATGGTGGCTGATCTATCAGAATCACTATATTGTTGGAAACTAAACAAGAAAAATGTGGCCAAAGATGGTGGCTGATCTATCAGAATCACTATATTGTTGGAAACTAAACAAGAAAAATGTGGCCAAAGATGGTGGCTGATCTATCAGAATCACTATATTGTTGGAAACTAAACAAGAAAAAAAAAAAAGACAAAACACTGGTTCTTTTTCTGTTTTCCTTTTCTTTCTCTCCCGTGCTCTTCCTTTGTCTGTTTTCCTTTTCTTTCTCTCCCGTGCTCTTCCTTTGTCTGTTTTCCTTTTCTTTCTCTCCCGTGCTCTTCCTTTGTCTGTTTTCCTTTTCTTTCTCTCCCGTGCTCTTCCTTTGTCTGTTTTCCTTTTCTTTCTCTCCCATGCTCTTCCTTTGTCTGTTTTCCTTTTCTTTCTCTCCCGTGCTCTTCCTTTGTCTGTTTTCCTTTTCTTTCTCTCCCATGCTCTTCCTTTGTCTGTTTTCCTTTTCTTTCTCTCCCATGCTCTTCCTTTGTCTGTTTTCCTTTTCTTTCTCTCCCATGCTCTTCCTTTGTCTGTTTTCCTTTTCTTTCTCTCCCGTGCTCTTCCTTTGTCTGTTTTCCTTTTCTTTCTCTCCCATGCTCTTCCTTTGTCTGTTTTTCTTTTCTTTCTCTCCCGTGCTCTTCCTTTGTCTGTTTTCCTTTTCTTTCTCTCCCGTGCTCTTCCTTTGTCTGTTTTCCTTTTCTTTCTCTCCCGTGCTCTTCCTTTGTCTGTTTTCCTTTTCTTTCTCTCCCATGCTCTTCCTTTGTCTGTTTTTCTTTTCTTTCTCTCCCATGCTCTTCCTTTGTCTGTTTTCCTTTTCTTTCTCTCCCATGCTCTTCCTTTGTCTGTTTTTCTTTTCTTTCTCTCCCGTGCTCTTCCTTTGTCTGTTTTTCTTTTCTTTCTCTCCCGTGCTCTTCCTTTGTCTGTTTTTCTTTTCTTTCTCTCCCATGCTCTTCCTTTGTCTGTTTTTCTTTTCTTTCTCTCCCGTGCTCTTCCTTTGTCTGTTTTCCTTTTCTTTCTCTCCCATGCTCTTCCTTTGTCTGTTTTCCTTTTCTTTCTCTCCCATGCTCTTCCTTTGTCTGTTTTCCTTTTCTTTCTCTCCCATGCTCTTCCTTTGTCTGTTTTCCTTTTCTTTCTCTCCCATGCTCTTCCTTTGTCTGTTTTCCTTTTCTTTCTCTCCCATGCTCTTCCTTTGTCTGTTTTCCTTTTCTTTCTCTCCCGTGCTCTTCCTTTGTCTGTTTTCCTTTTCTTTCTCTCCCATGCTCTTCCTTTGTCTGTTTTCCTTTTCTTTCTCTCCCATGCTCTTCCTTTGTCTGTTTTCCTTTTCTTTCTCTCCCATGCTCTTCCTTTGTCTGTTTTCCTTTTCTTTCTCTCCCATGCTCTTCCTTTGTCTGTTTTCCTTTTCTTTCTCTCCCATGCTCTTCCTTTGTCTGTTTTCCTTTTCTTTCTCTCCCATGCTCTTCCTTTGTCTGTTTTCCTTTTCTTTCTCTCCCATGCTCTTCCTTTGTCTGTTTTCCTTTTCTTTCTCTCCCATGCTCTTCCTTTGTCTGTTTTCCTTTTCTTTCTCTCCCATGCTCTTCCTTTGTCTGTTTTCCTTTTCTTTCTCTCCCGTGCTCTTCCTTTGTCTGTTTTCCTTTTCTTTCTCTCCCGTGCTCTTCCTTTGTCTGTTTTCCTTTTCTTTCTCTCCCGTGCTCTTCCTTTGTCTGTTTTCCTTTTCTTTCTCTCCCGTGCTCTTGCTTTGTCTGTTTTCCTTTTCTTTCTCTCCCATGCTCTTCCTTTGTCTGTTTTCCTTTTCTTTCTCTCCCGTGCTCTTCCTTTGTCTGTTTTCCTTTTCTTTCTCTCCCATGCTCTTCCTTTGTCTGTTTTCCTTTTCTTTCTCTCCCGTGCTCTTCCTTTGTCTGTTTTCCTTTTCTTTCTCTCCCATGCTCTTCCTTTGTCTGTTTTCCTTTTCTTTCTCTCCCATGCTCTTCCTTTGTCTGTTTTTCTTTTCTTTCTCTCCCGTGCTCTTCCTTTGTCTGTTTTCCTTTTCTTTCTCTCCCGTGCTCTTCCTTTGTCTGTTTTCCTTTTCTTTCTCTCCCGTGCTCTTGCTTTGTCTGTTTTCCTTTTCTTTCTCTCCCATGCTCTTCCTTTGTCTGTTTTCCTTTTCTTTCTCTCCCATGCTCTTCCTTTGTCTGTTTTCCTTTTCTTTCTCTCCCGTGCTCTTCCTTTGTCTGTTTTCCTTTTCTTTCTCTCCCATGCTCTTCCTTTGTCTGTTTTCCTTTTCTTTCTCTCCCGTGCTCTTCCTTTGTCTGTTTTCCTTTTCTTTCTCTCCCATGCTCTTCCTTTGTCTGTTTTCCTTTTCTTTCTCTCCCATGCTCTTCCTTTGTCTGTTTTCCTTTTCTTTCTCTCCCATGCTCTTCCTTTGTCTGTTTTCCTTTTCTTTCTCTCCCATGCTCTTCCTTTGTCTGTTTTCCTTTTCTTTCTCTCCCATGCTCTTCCTTTGTCTGTTTTCCTTTTCTTTCTCTCCCATGCTCTTCCTTTGTCTGTTTTTCTTTTCTTTCTCTCCCATGCTCTTCCTTTGTCTGTTTTCCTTTTCTTTCTCTCCCATGCTCTTCCTTTGTCTGTTTTCCTTTTTTGTTTTGTTTTATTCAAAGCTGTCAAATGTGTACTGGCATGCACAAGTTTCAGAGTGTGTTGTAGTCATTTGATAAACAGTAACCTGATAAGTGCTAACTTTTCTTTGAGGCACAGATAATATTTTTTAAATCTTTCTAAATAATTTTATCTGTAGTTGTAGATCTAACACAGATAAACTATGTTGCTTACAATCATTTAAGGTAAAGGCAATAAACTTTCACTAGTTATCTAAGGTGACAGAAATGAGCTTGTGTAACTATTATACATGTAACATATTCTTCAGAATAGGATTTACTAATATTCTAAAGCATTTTCTTCTTTTGTCCTCGTTACCACAAACCAACCTTATAATAGGAGAACACAAGATTTTGGGGAAGTCCGACGGAATTTCCGGTCAAAAGTAGGTCAGGCCTATCGTAACGAGGTCAGGTCAGGAAGTGAGGCAAACATTGAGTCTTTCGCATCGGGACGCAGTTGTAAATACACCACAATGCGGACAAAAACATGTGCTTGGGGAACGTGTAACAGTGACAGCCGCTATAGTGACAGGCCACATATGGCCGGTGTCACTTTCAGACCGTTTCCCAAGCCAAAAACAAAACTAGATAAGTGCAAAGAGTGGATTAAACTCTGTAACCGGCCACACGAGGACCTGAATGTGGACAAGATCAAGAGTTACACCTATGTCTGTTCAAAGGTGAGAGATTATTGTACTTTTTAAAATTTCATATTTTGCACAAATATTTCATAATTATTATTAAATTTCGACTGGTCTGCATCTCCATTGTTCACAGTCATTTCTTATCTGTTGTTTACCCATCGACAATTTTCTTTGTTCTAACTGCATGAAACAATGAAAGCCGGCCTCCATGTTATTCTTCTAGCACTTACTACATTTGGCTATGATTATGATCAACTACCCAAAGGATCTCTTGGCCACCTTCAAAGTTTACTGATTTTCTCCGTCCTTTTCAGTCTGTCTTTGATGCAGAAGAATAATGACGAAATGTGAATTTTAATTTTGTCCCTTCCTTTTTTTTCAATTTTATATATTGTAGGCCTAGATCTATGATGTTTCATAGTACAATATGACTTTTAGAGTTAGTCGTGTAATTTCACATTTCACTGTGTCTTTAAACAAAGTTTGAGATTATTTTCAATTTTTACTTCCAGCATTTCAAAGATGACACTTCAGAGTATCCTGAACCTGCAGGCTGTGCTACCCCAGTCAGGAAAAGAAAGGCCCCAGCAGAACGGGATGGACCAACAAAGCAGAGGAGAAGTAAATATAATTGCAAATTTAATATTCAGATTGATATATCATTAACCCTTTCATGTTTCAAACAAATTATCCGAGGAAGGGGGAGAGATGGTTGATTTTTCCTTACACCTGGTACCCTTTTTTTAAACCTTATCTTGTCACAACCATGTTCACTCTCATACACAGACATACATCATAATATATACAGTACATCTCCATACTCACTAGCAACAAAACTGCAATAAGTCACAAATACAAGATAATGAATTTATTTATCAAATACAAAGCAGGTTAATTATATTATAGTAAAGATCAATAATGTGTACATGTGATTTTTATTCCATCATAACTCAAAAGAGCTGCTAATAAATAACATCTCCACACAAAATACTCTGACATAAACAAGGCTACAAGGTATTAAATTTACTACAAATCAATATGTTATATAAGTGTTTGCTCTTTGTTTCATTACAGAAAAAGCTACACCAGAAAGCAGCCCTGTCCCACAAGGATACAGTTCTGAGTACAGCACACTTAGGGACATATTGACATCACCCAAACTCTGTACAACAAAAGCAGTACCTGTATCAGCAACTGCAAAGCCACCGTTATCAACAGTGATAGACAACCCGGCGATTACAAATTCAAATGTAATGTCATTGGCATCAACACCATCATCTTCATCATGTACAATGATAGCCAACCCATCAACTGTAAATTCAAATACTGTCATGTCATTGTCATCAAGTCAGGAAATGCCACTTAAAGGTTTCAGTAGTGCTGTCATTAGCGATGAATCTGAAAACATTCCAAATTTCACTGCAATGATGAGAAGTCCATTACCAAAAGAAAAGTATAAATGTCATTTTGAAGAATCAGACCCACCCCAAAGCCCTGCACATAAAGGCATCCCATTATTTTCAAAACTCTTAACACCACCAAAATCAAATAATATTTCTTGTAACACAAATCAGGAAAAATCTAGTCAGCATGACCAAATTTTATCATGTGTTCCTGACCTGGACTCACTTTTTCAATCCCCCAGAAAGTACTCAGCATCTGAAGATTTCCATATCTTTTGCACAAAATGTAAATCACATATTGAACTATCAGAAAAAGATGTGAAAAGACTGTTCAGGAATAGATTTATCAACAAAGTTCTAGCAAATGATCCAACTTGCTTCTATTTCACTGGCATCCCTTGCACAGAATTGTTCAATGTGATTTTTGATTGGTTTGCACCCTATCTTGGTAATTTAACACAAAAGCGTAGAAAGAAGAAAATACTGGAACACAGAACAGAGTTTATGATGACACTAGTGAAGATAAGAAGGGGCTTTGATAATCAGTTTTTAGCATTCTTGTTTGGGATCTCACCAGCAAATGTGGGTCTTATTTTTAACCAATGGGTTGACTTTCTGGATAAATGCTTTGCTTCAACAATGCGATGGCCTTCAAAAGAAATTTGCAGAGAGAACCTCCCCGATGCCTTTAAAGAATTTCCAAACACAAGAGCAATTATTGATTGCACAGAATATACAATTGATAGACCATATATGCCTTCTGCCCAGAAGGTAACATATTCTAATTATAAACACCGAAACACTCTCAAGCAGCTAATTGCAATCATGCCATCTGGGGCTATTACATTTGCCTCAAAATTGTATGGCGGAAGCATTTCAGATGCGGCTATTGTGGAGATGTCAGGCTTTCTTGATTTGATTGAAAACAATGATGATATCATGGCTGACAGAGGTTTTAACATTCGCCACCTGTTGCTGAAGAGAAAAGCTACTTTAAACATGCCAGCCTTTTCCAGAGGCAAAACACTCAGCTTGAAAGCCATTACGAGATCACGCAAAATTGCATCAGTGAGAATTCATGTTGAAAGGGCCATTAGACGGATGAAAACGTTTCGTATTCTCAGTGGCTTAATTTCCTTAAAGACACGATTTTATTTGAATCAGATTACAAGAATTGTCATATTTCTCTGTAATCTGCAAAAGCGGCTTGTAGATTAAGTTACTTTTCAAAATGTAAATCACAAAAACAGTTGGGCAATACAATCAATCAGTATTTTATCAAAAAAAGTACACTTACTGACCAATGGTTAAGGCTTTACATAGTGTTGAATAAAAAAAAGTGTGGTAGAAATCAACTAATTGCTGCTGACATGCTGTCCAGAAAGTTTCATTGAATGGAATCATGACTGGGTAAATTCCTTTGTCTGTGTGGATAACAAGGTATGCTGTTTTAATGTTTGTTACCCACATCTGTCCCTGAATCTGAAAGTTGTATGGATGTTTATCTTTCAAAGTAACAATGCCAGCATCATTGATTTCAACAATTCCTGCCATCTTGGCAGCTATTAATGGGGAGAAATTTCGGTATTTATATAAACATTTGACCTCTATTACAAAGTGACAACACTGACAGTTCATTACCCCATCAGGGGAACAAGCAAGAAAAGGAATGTCTGGGGACAAAAAAATTCCTGTCGTCTGAACATCACATTTTTTACAGGTCTTGTCATTCAGTCTGTGTCCATCAACAAAAAGTTTCCTTGCCCTGCTTTCGTTATTGCGCCCATATCTTACAGCTGCTGGCAGTTGGTTTTCTTTCAAAGAAGATCCCTGAATTAAATTCACAGCAGTGTTAGCTCCATCAGTGCTCTGACACACTTTCTTAAAATTTGATGCCGTTATCAGAGTTTTTCTTACACGATGCCAGTTATCACTGCTTGTCTGACCTCTGGTTTCTTTTTCTATGGCATCCAGTTCTTGTCTACAGTAAGTCAATACATCTGACACAAATGTAAAGCTGCATTGACAGCCTCCTTTACAGGTGCATTTTTTAGTGAGAAAGTCCCTCAATTTCTCATCTGGGTATGGCACTGTCAGAGGCGTTTGTGTCTTCTTTAGTCGCTTGTATACTTTATCTAGAGTTACAGCCTCTGGGTGCACTCTTTTCACACTTGCAAACAATTCATCTGGATCTGGCCAGGGGGCAGCACATGCCTGGGCGACTCGACATCTGTAGAGAATGAATCATAATGAAATATTCTGTAAGTAATATAATAAATTGATGCCTCTCGTGTTTCAATGATGAAGGATATTACCATAATTAATTTTCCATCTGTCACTGGAAAAGTATTGTTGAGCTACTGCCATAATATTGCAACACTGATGTTATGTTTGTGCACATCAGAGTAATTATGTTCATTTTTTAAAATGTGTTTTAGGGTAGAGCTGGTGAAAACTAAAACAAAATGCACTTGATGACAAGAAGCGTAATCATGTATAAATATGTGTAATCATAGATAAGAGAGGCTCGTGAGTGATGGTATCATTGGTGTCATCATCATGTTCAAGCCACAAGGACATTTAGATTCACCATCACCATTTTTAGTAATGCCAGCTGCACGTGTTAGTTTACATCGTTTATGATAATGATAGAAACACAGTTGAATAGATCTATACATGTCAGCTGTTTTGTTATCCTGCATTCTTGCTTCTAAACAATTTTTGTCTTAACATCAAATCAACCATTACAAAAGGTTGGAGAAAAGCATTGGAGACACATGCAACAGTAAACTATTTCATGTTAATTCCTTGTACCGGTACCATGTTCCTAGAACCATTTCCTTGTCACATGCTGATAACTTTATAGAGACAATATTATTACAATAAAATTTGTTTTCATCCACAAATCTTCTCTTGTTTCTATATACCATGTATGTGTTGGTAAAAATGGGGATCTCCGTAGTGTAAGGACAGCTACAGGAGAAAAAAAAAACACTTACTGTGTTCTGCTACGTGGCTCAAGAGACAAATTCAATTCTGTGACCTCCACAGCTTGGGTTGAAGAAGCAGTTCTTCTACAATACCATGTGCATGGTTTTGATGTGCAGCTGGATCCTCTGTCATCAACAAATGACATATATTCAAATAAGGCTGCTGCAACATGCCGGCAGTAACCATCAATCCTGTGAAAAAATTATAAATAAGAATGGTGTTTATTGGTTACTTCAGATGCAAAAAGGATTTTAAAAAATTCAGTTTTTCTGTCTTTCACAAAAAGAAGGATTACCTACAAACTCCATTCATGAATAATGACAAGAACATTCATTTCTTCGAGAAATTGCCTTCCAAATGTACTGTTATAATTTTGATCACAATTAGAAATTATATCTTTTTTTTTCTAATTACAATCTGTGCAATAGACACTTTTTCATGATACCCAGGCACTGTTACTACCCTTTTGTGACCTGCAAGATGTACAGCATACGTCATATTTTGCTCTTTGTTAATCGTGACAAAATGCCGTTGGGAATTAAATCGAACGTCACAGACAGTGGCTGGCCAGGACCATTAAGACGTACGAAGGACATCATACTTTTCTCGCATAACGAATCAAAGCAAATAATTAAGAGTCGAACTGACTTCAGAATCAAATTCAGCAATATTGGGAAAAATGAATCACCAAGAGACCTTCCGTCACGCAAGGGTTTTAAAATCAATTTCAAGGTGTAGACTATACACTGCAACAGCTACCAGTATGAGATGCGTGAGAATCCTTCCTATAATTCTCCTGTCTCTCTTAATAAGTTAATATAATTAATATATATAATATATTCAGAACTTACCCTCCACGACAACAGCAGTAAGCACTGACGATGGGGTTGTTGTCCTCTTGGGCTGTCAACACTATCCACCCCAGGTAATACGGAAGACCACTGCTGGGATCCTTTGCATTAGTGCGTGGTTTGACTTGAAACTGAAGGTGGTGGTGTTCCTGGCTTTCTGCGAACCTTCCAGTCTTCAAGTCTAGGACGTACCCATCCTTAAACATTGAGTAGCCCTCCAGTTTCGTGAAGTCTCGAAGACTGCCGTGTGACTGAGCCAGATACGACAGGATATCAAACGATGTTACAACTGGTATCTGGCTCAAATCGTGAGATATGTCCAGCTGTGTTGGAACTGGAAGATATATGATCTGGCTGTTGACCGTAACTTTCAGTTTAGCCTTTACAGTGTCTGTCTTCGATTCCAAAATCCCATCTGGGTCCACCTCGATGCCCAGACTCTCTGCACTTCGACACAAGTCAATCAGTTCTTGTTTCTTGAATCCACTGATCACAACACCTCTTTCTCGCAAATAATCTTGAAGCTGTGAACACGACTTAATTTTGAAATCCATAGCGACGATGGAAAGCGACTTGGAAAAGATAAACGAACTAGAGACTAGAGTAGTACACCACCGTGCAAAGTAGAACAAAGTAGCACGGGCTAAGCAATGTTTACTCGTTTTTGCCTCACTTCCGGATTTGACTGATGGTCAGGCAATGTCAAGGTCATGGGTCAGTGGAATTTCCCAGGATCTTGGGGAAGCCTATTACCTGGGTAGTACTTAACTCAATTCATTCGGGACATATCCCCAGTTTAACGGCGCTAGTCAAAAATGCGTTTGGACATATCGCTGAGTTATATTGTATTCTACATTCAGTTCTCTTTTATTTTACTTTACTATCAATACTTTTTTCTCTGTAAGCGTTTTTCTGAACCATGCTGTTTTTTCCCAAAGTGAGAAAAAAGTAATAACGTCCAGACTTGACCAAAGCCCCTAACACTACTATAAGCCCAGACACCAGAAACTGAGCACATCAGCCCAGCCTTGGAATTTTTAATTAAAAAAACACTGAAAAATTCTGCCATGCAGAACGACTGACAAACTATGAAATGAACACATATATCACTCTGCCTTTGCACACCTGAATTGTACCAATTTCCAGCTTAACAACACAAAATTTTGGATGATTATTATATAAGATATTATTTTATGTGCAGTTTAACTTTGTGTCTGGTATGGTTTTTCTATAATTCATGGCTGAATCTGTCACCAAAATGTGCATCCTGAAGCCATAGAGATCAGAGAAAGAATGGTGGGTAGAATTTTCCTTGCATAGCATTAACTAAGTCAAGAATTGCGAGTGACCCAATTTACGTGGTTTCTTACATGTAATTAAGTGGCAGGCATTCATTTGGACTGTTGTCCATTTCAATAATGTTACTCCAGAGCACTTGGACAATAAAGTACCTGTTGACAAGTATTTAGTATTTACTATGTTTTGTGTATGTGCATTTGTGCCTTTTCAAGAAAATGAGGATTGAAGTTTGGTCAGCAAGAGCGCTAAAACGCATAAAACATTGCGTCACAAACACGTCTTGAAAAGTTTTTAATCGATTGAAATGACACTTATACCTAATGAAATTAGGAATGAGAGAACCACTTTCACGACAAACCTCAAAACCGGCAAAATGAAACATACAACAACATGGCAAATACCCCTTGATATATTCTAAACTGACATGCTCAGCATTAGGGCTAAATGTTCATGTGACCATACCCATAATATCTATGCTAGGGCTCAGTGAGTTAATTTTGATTACTCTGGTAATTTATATTATACTTGAACTAATACGTATTGTATTCCTGTATGTTATGAATAAGTTTTATTCATTACCAAGAGAGCCTGTGTAGGTACATCTCTTCGCTTTAACCAACTTGACCTTTGGCATGCAGATGTCATCGTTCCCAATTTTATGGCCTGCCTGCAGTTTTGTGGACTTCTATGGGATTCTTGAAAGTTTATTCTTCCTGAAAGGAAAAATCTTTAGCATAATAATTATGTTTGTTGTGTGTGGCAGCTGCCATAAAATCAGTGCAGCTTTGGAGGTGACAGTACAAACTATTAACTTGTCACTGTTTATTGATGAATCACACAGGGAAACACTTTGTTTAATAAAACTACATGTATAGTGGATATGATATTATAAGAAACACCCTGTATCTGTTCTGTTTACACAGCCTTCAATGAATGATTAAAATCAAAAAAGATCTAGATGGCTCTGTTCCTCAGCCATACCACAGAGTCAGAATACACATGGGATTACAATGTAATAGCATGTAATTCACATTCTGTATTTTATCTGCATTCAAGCTGTGTGTTTCATGCCAGCAATCACTATGATAGTCATTTGAATTAATCTCTCTCTATCTTGATTGGGTCCTGTATATATGTATAATTTTTGATAAACATCACTCATTCATTACCCATGTCCTCTATATTCAGTCTACCGACATATTCTACTTTCTTTAGAATGGTTGCCATCTTTTCATGCAAAACTATTTCCTGAGGCTGATTTTTGGCTTTTCCGAGATTTTGTGCATTTTTTTTGTGGTGTTTGATTGTGTGAAATAGATATGGTAGTCTTTCTCTACCGGCCAGTTTGGATGTTTTATATTTTTGGATGGGGGAGTCATTTTTGTCAACATACTCTCATTCGCTTCATTTCATAACCTTCTGCGGTCGTCATATTCCATCACCTTAGGGAAAAAAAAGTGATTAAGGACTGGATGAATTAAGATTGTCCATCGCTTTAAAAAAACTTTCAGGTTCATATAATCTTTATGATGGTAGGTATAAAACTGTCCTTGTCTAAACACTTTCCTGAAATGATTTATATCGTGGTGTATTTGCCATATTGTTGTATATGGATTTTTCTTTTGAAAAAATGAGGATTGAAGTTTGGTCAGCAGAGGGGCTAAAATGCATTATAAAACATTATGTCACAAACACATACCCTTGAAATGTTTTTAACCAATTGGAACGACACTTATACATAATTAAATTAGGAGTGAGAGAACCACTTTCATGATATAACCTCAAAATCAGCAAAATATCGAATACAACAGTACGGCAAATGTCCCCCGATATGTCAAACGGATCTTTATTAAGATGTGTGGCTGGCAAAACAAAAATTTCCAAATGACAATTTCAATGACTCTTATCAATAGAGGAACTTTGCTTTCTTCTTTTAGAAATAGATACATCGTAGCATGTAGAAATCAGTTCTGTGTCTTCAGAATTTCATTTGCGGTACGACTTTTAGTACCCTTCTAATTGATCTGAACACAAGTTGAGTCATACTATACATTGTTTGTGTATCAGCTTATTTCATTATGTTTTTTAACCCAAAGAGACACAGAAATTCATTGAGAAGTTTTAGGTTACTGTGTGAATCTGAATGATTTATTTTTTTGTCATCCAGTAAGGGTTTTGTAAGGGTATGAAACAGTCTTGGTTTCTGAGCTTCAGTGTATTTCTTTGTGTCAAATAGTATGAGGGTGGACATTGTGTGTCATCATCACTGTCCCCTCTCCCCCCAAAGAATTGGACCTTTGGGATTGGCATTTATTGTATATATTTTATTTTTTTAACTCGAGATAAACATTGAACGCTACACTGCAGAAATTTGAAACATGTTATAAATATATTTTAGTATGCCGGTTCGTACTTGATAAACTTTGGGAAACCTTTTATCATGTTACTGCAAGGATTTGGAGTTGACAAAATATTATAAAACCACAGAAAGACTGGGGGGATGCAGCAAGGCTGTATGCAAAGTCAAAATGTGGCAAAAAGAAAAAGTTGTATGTAGCAAAGCATCGCGTAAGAAATAATACCCAAATGATACAATGAAACTCGAGCTAAAGGAGAAGACAGAAAATGGCCGATATTTCGGCAACAGCCTTTTTCAAGGAAAAGAAATGAAAAAACAACAACATCGAACAGATAGAACAATCGAACAATAAAGGATTGAGTATGAAATATATAGAATTTAAATAGAATATGTGTACTTAACTGCGAGTTCTTGCTTGTACAGCAGCACAGAAGCACATCTGCCAGTGTGTGGAGGCTGGAAGGCTTTGGCGTTGCATGCCTTGAATGGCTGATTTTAGGCAAGCATTGTATCTGAAAATAGTAAACTCTAGCTGAACAGTGAACACAACTCGAGTATTTTCTCTATTTTCTTTGTCATTAGACTTCGCTTCCCTAGCAACAGCCTAACTGAATGTACAGAAACATTTCCTCCTCACGGCTGTTGAAAAGGGTGCTCAAATATTGGCGAAAAGAAAAAGTTATATGTGGCAAAGCTTCGCATAAGAAACAATACCCAAAAGATACAGTGAAACACAAACGAAAAGGGAAGACAAGAATTGACCAATTATTTCAGCAACAGGGACGCTTTGCAACATACAACTTTTTCCGTTTGCCAATTTTTGACTTTGCTTTAAGCCTTGCTGGGATTGCACAGTTTTTCTGTTTTATATTATTTTGAGTATGGCACTGTAATCTTTTACACAGCTATCAGTATCTATAGGCCCATTGTGGATAGCCGCCATCTTTGAGGTAAGGACCGACGCATCACCATGGCGATTACGGTATTGATTTTGATTCGTTAGCTGAGTTGCACTGCGAGCACTTCAGGCGTCGCAAACCAATCGGCAGCGAGCTAAAAGTAGTTCACTGCAGTAAACAATGACACGTGTGCACATGCACTTGGAAGACGTTTGGTCAATTCTTTCACTTCCTTTCCCTTGTTTACATGGATTGTAGGGGATCTGACCAGTTTGGATCCATCCTTTCCACCCCTGTCGTAACAATCAACTACAATGCAACCAGCAGGCATTTTAACAGCTTAGACATATCTCGAAGTTACACTCATCAGCTGATCCACCGGCCATCTTGGGTGTCGGAAGAACAGAACAAAAACACTCTGTGACGTCATTCGCAATGGGCCTTATAGCTGAGCAGTGAACACAACTCTGATTTCTCTTTTCGGCTGTGTAAATTAGACTATGATTCCCGTCACAACAGCCCCACCAAAAACATTTCATGATTGGATTAAACTGCAGGATCTACTGCATGTAGGCCCTACCTGTATTACCTTTTGATGGTTTTTTCTTGCATTCGTGTTTGGTTTTGTATGTTTGTAGAGAGGGGGAAGGGGAGGCAGTTGTTTACACACTTTACATGGTTACCTCATTCATCATCTTCTCATCCCAACCACTCATCCCCAGTGAGAAATTCGCATTTTTTTTTATCTCTGAGTCACTACCATACATGTATTTTGCTTTGAAGGTGTTTTAAAAATGCATGATAAAAGAAGCTGTCTGGAGAGATTGATTGTCCAGAGACATACTGAGGACTGGTTTGATCGAGTTACAACCAAATGATGTTGAAAACGTAAAAATAGTGCCCTTTGAAGTATTGCATTTTTTTTTTTCTATTTTGTAAATTGTGAATTTTAATTCATAATGAACAGCTTTGAGAAATTAGACTGGAAAAACACAAGTTTTTCATTTGTTTGTTCTTTTTATATGAAAGATTTTTTGGACAATGAGAGACATGTCACATCTATAATGGGACTTTAGAAAATTCACTTACGATAACTTTATCTTTCATGGACAGCAGCCTAATAAAATTTAGTCTGTACACTTTTCCTTGTCTTGTTTGGTCATCTGAATGAAATTTTTGTCCTATGCATCCAGGGAAGCGTAATGGTGGTAGTGATGAGAATTTGATGGGTGAGTAACCTAGTTCATTAGGTAGATGTTGGTGTTTAACACACACCCACTCTCGCCCTTCACTATACAGGTACTATTATGATCATTGTAAACATTGAATGCTTTTTCTCCAATCATTGCACAGTGTGTATTGTTTGTTGCATAACTGGACTTCCCAGCTGTGCCTGTATGAGCTATGTGTGTACTACATTGATTTAGTCTTTATTCATTGCTGGCTTTGATTTTCCTTCTCCTTTTCTTTCATAAAGCAAAATCTTAATACAGTGTGTGTGCATGCGTGTTATTGAAGTCGGAAAAACATTCCCAACTGCCAGCATCTATAGATTTTTTTTTTTTTTACAAATTAATGAAATTCCAGAGCAGAATTTCTGCATGAAACAAAATTTGTTTCTGTGTCCTTACAGTTTTGTTGTTGTTTTTTTCTGTTTCTCCCCTTTGTTTTGACTGTTAATTAATAATAATGATAATAGTCTTCATGTATTTATGTTATTAATGTAAAAGCGTGGACATTGAAACAAAAACATGAACTTATATAACATGTAATAAGTTGCACAATTCTTTGATTCCTTTAGCCTTTAATTTTAGCAATTTTAATTTTTGTTCATTTTTTAAAAAACTAATCATTCATTGTTAATGTTATTGTCATTTACAGTAGGTTCGTTTGTTATTGTCGTTTTTTTCTGTTCAGTAGTGCGGTAACAAATTTGTCCCCTCCGGTAGCTCTAATTTTTTTCAGTTTTTTTCTCTAGAATTTCTTTGTATGTTTTGACTAACCAGTTATAATGCATGTGCTTATCGAGAAAGATACCAGTTATCTCCATATCAAAGAACAGTGGCCATTCCATCTGTTTCAAAGTTTGCTGTTGTTTGTCCAAATTTCAAGCACCGTAGTACTTGACTCTCAAAGCCAGGCCAAGAAAAAAGTAGAATAATGGGGAAAGAAGCCAGTATAAATTCTTTTCCTTCAGACTAATACTATTATTATACCCTTTTTTTTTTTCGTTGTTTTTAAATTATAAAATTGTTCAAATGTAAACTTGTAAATCAATCTGTGTCCGGTGTACCAGTGCACGCTGGCAAAACAGCTCGCATGGCAGGCAGAGGTTTCAATATTCCATTGGTAATGGGGTCACATAAAGTATCACCAAATTGCAAACTGTGTTTTGTCACTTTTTAAAACACAGTTATGAAATTAAGTTTTAAATACATGTAAAAATAAATTGTCTCCTTAACTTAAGAATGCTGGTATGATATTGATCAGAAAAATATCATGTCTCCCCTTCTAGCCAGCGCTAATTGCAGGCAGACTTTAATCAATTTTAAATAAATTTGCTGTGAAATCAGGGCTGAACAGATCTGATAACAGATCTGAATATTTTAAATCTCCATGAAAATTTACTGCTTGTAATGAATCGTTGAAAATGTGGGATGAAACACATATAGGTGAAGGTGATCAAACTTTTGGCACATATAAAGCATAGAGGATCAGTATGGAATGGTATTTCGGCTCGATTTGGTCTTATATGACCAAGTTCACGGAGTACGTTTCCTGACAATAAGTAGCCACATCAAGGTCTTTCATTTTGTATGTGTTTTCCTCATAGTGTAGCTCGGATTCAGAAAGTTGGGGTCAAAATTGTTATATTAAGGGGTGTCTGCGCAAACACTGTAATTTGAAAATTTTCGATTCTTGTTTTTTTTTTTGCATATACTGTTTCACCTTGGTAAATACTACATTTTGACACGATGCAAATTCCATTATCAAATTAATTGACCTAATTATTGATGAGGATTTAAAGGTCTTAACAGACATTTGATACTCCATGTCAAATTTTCAAATCACTCTCCAGTAAAATTGACAAAATTGGCGATACAGCCTTTGCACAAGCACCTCTCGATATGTACATGTAGTATGCAACCCTTTCAGAAGCACTTTTTGTACCGGTCAGCTTGTTGCAGGATACCTTGAGTTAAGTTATGACTGCAGTGCTCAGCTCAGCAACTTCATTATATTATGTCTATATGATCAGATATAAGTCCAGCCACAATAAATAACATGTGAGGAGTTTTCACTGAAGCCCAGAAACCAGATGGTGAAGATGATGTTGGTTCATGATGTAGTGTAGGAAAGAAAGATTTCCAGGCAGAAAAACTTGCATTTCACATATGTCATTTTGGAAAATTTGAAGTTTCTGTCTCGTTACTTTCATGTTAATTACTATCATGTTAATTCTGATTTGTTGTTTGTATTTTTACCCATTGTTTTATCTGTTCAACATTGGAATTAGATTTTTTTTGTTCGTCTTTAAACTTGAAACCAGCTACTGGTATCTTTCTTGCATGGTTTACTTGTAAAATCAGTTTATTTACATGTAGACACGTGTACATATGTTCGTGACAGGCAGATGGTTTTTTTTTGTTGTTGTTTTTTTAAAGCTTTTGTCTGCAATAACATTACAGAATTACATAGCATCTACTGACGGTTTACT
The DNA here is from genome assembly GCA_963931925.1 of Onchidella celtica. NCBI lineage: Eukaryota > Metazoa > Mollusca > Gastropoda > Systellommatophora > Onchidiidae > Onchidella > Onchidella celtica. The sequence goes on from OZ007579.1 coordinate 50,444,848, forward strand.
GGCTGTAAGATAATAATACTGTTTTATCAGTAGTGTCTTTATGAAATTTAGGAAAAGCAACACAACAGACACACCATTATCTGTATTTTATGTTGATTTGACATTAAATTTCATAGTTCCGATGGAATTCTCAGCTTCAGACTCTGCCCATTGCATTGCATTTCTCTTGCATTTTTACTACAGTTGTGTATTAAATTGTGTCCCTGTGTTTGACCCCAGAGATAATAGTGCTTTATTAACTGCATACACTTAACAGTTTTGGTTTGAGCATTGTTGAGCATGGCCACGTCAGTCAAAACCAAATACGTGTAGTGGCAGGATGTAAATTTGTAACTCCAGGCTTGTGGCATTTGAGTTCGGGTTTAATCAACTAGGCTTGTGGGCAGATACTTCACACCCATAACCACGCTGGCAATGAAGGAGAAAGTTGAAGCCAAGATATATCATTGTCACTTTGCACTGAATTATTTCCAGCTGCAGTATAATGAAGTAGAGGTGTCACCAGCTTTGCATGATACGATGCTATGAAATCTAATTAAATGATTGTGAAAGTTGGGCATTCTTGAAACTACATGTACACACAAGAATTTTCATAAATTCTATTCCAGTCCAGCCTTCGTGTTATAGACTACAAATACATGTAGTATACATGTATATGTAATGCAGCATATTGCTGGAGAATGTCTTATAAAGAACAGTTTGTGGATAAGTTAATTAAAAGAAGCAGTACACTATTACAGTACGTTTAATCAAAGTGAATTTCATGCAGCACTGTGTTTGTAATCATTACTTGAAAATCTCATTTTTGATAAAATCAAGCTTGAGTGTACCATTTCACTGGGAGATACACAGACTGTACATTGTAACTGTAAGCGTAGTAATTAATTGGTAAACTTATGTTCTATTTTGTATGGATTTCCAGGGAGCTCTGACAGTGAGGCAGATACAGAAAAAGGTCAGAAAGTTTGGGACAATGAAGAGGATGTTGTGGCCTACTCCTACAGCTTCTACCACTTTATGCTGTGCCTGGCCTCTCTCTATGTCATGATGACCCTCACTAACTGGTTCAGGTAAGCTCTCTCATCAACTTTTTAGCACACAGTGTCAGTCAGGAAGTTAAACCCAGTGTTGTGAAGTGTACTGCACCAATCCTGCACAAGAAAATTGCAGTCATATGCCGTAAAAACTCTTTCCATGCCAATATATATCATCGATATGGCTGACCGCGTTTGAACGAACCCACGATCTATCGTCGATATCAATTCCGGGGTTTGTTTCATCTTGCACGACTGTGCTCTTCCGTTTGCTTGTCCTTCACATTCCTATCTATCATACACTTCTTTATGTGTTTTTCAGCTTCTTCATCCATTTTCCTTCGATTTGATATATAACATACTTAGGTTTCAATGATTTGAGGTACTAAAATTCTCAATTTTTTGTCTCACCTTTGCTTTGATTTTTCACGAGCAAAACACCCATGGCAGAAACGTGGAAATGGCCTTGGCATGGAAAAAGTTAAAAGTGTAATCCCATTAACCCTTTGGTGGCAGGGGTATTTTGGATGTTACCCACCAGAGAAAGATGAGTGTTCACAAGACAAAAGGCTCAGATTCAGAAATCGGTGTCCTTTATGGGGTCGCCCTAATGTAGGGGCACTTTGGCTCTTGTGTTGAGCTAAAGCATTATCTTTACAAAAAAATGGGCATAATTGAGATAAAGGTAAGACTACCATAGGAGGCCACAGTGGTGACCCTTTAAAACTAGTACATGTAGATGACTAATAGGTCCATTAAGTTCCTTTGGATCCATGGCTTTTCTGGCTGGGAGCAGGTGAAGACTCATGCTACCAAATTATGACAGTTGACCTGAACAGCCGTCCAGGCACAGTGGCGGACCTATATTTTTGGGAGCTTGAAGCTTGAACTATCCGCAACCAGCAACAAAAGGGCAACATCCAAAATTCTCTCCGGGATTAGGGGCCCCAAATCTTAATATTCATAATAGTATTCAAAATATTCATAATTTAATCATGTTAAATTACTAATACATAATTGATGTGCCACTGAGCATGCACCTGACTAGCTCTGCCTTTTGAGAGCTGGGCTTTTTGATCAGAGAGTTAAAGTAACTTATTTGACCTTTTTTTTTTCCTTCTTTCAGCCCCAGTTCTGATGTGACACACTTAAATGCCAACAAGGCTTCGGTGTGGGTGAAGATCATCTCCAGTTGGCTGAGTGTGGTACTGTACATATGGACATTGATTGCTCCAGCCATTCTCAGCAACCGGGACTTCAACTAAAGCAGTGGTGTCATGGGCTATCCTGGCAAAATTCATCAGATGGGCTGCCGCTGTCGACAGCCGAACACTGGCCGAGAGCATCAAGTGATTATTGTTTTAATAATATAATTATATCAAACCAGATTTCTTTCTATTTCAGTTTGCCAGACCATGCAAGAATAGTCCTTTTTTTTTTAATGCTTTATCAATAAACATTGAAAGCTAAGTGTTGATTATCAATGGCACAATTTTCTTCTCGCAGTAAAAGAAACAAATTTATAAGTGAAATTTTCGCAGTTGTTAATGTAAGACTAAGAGTAATGCTAGGTATCCTAGGCTTTCATCCAGTTTTTTCTTGTCATCCATCTGTACAGAAATAGGAGCAGTAGTTATCAGGTGGGTCAGGTTTATACAATTTATGTTCCCAGTGGAAATTAACCGCAAATGTAAGTGGAGAGCACCGCTCTTTTTATTTTATCCATAATTTTACACAGCTGAAAATTGTCCATAAAATAATGTTCAGGTGAAATGGTCTGGCATATAAAAGTGACTTAATAGTTGTTAAACCTGCCTGATAAGTCGGAAGAAAATGTCGAAAATTTGTGTTACCTGTGAGTGAATGTTTAAATGAAACAATGTGGGCCTATCTACAAATGTATTTCATTTCTCTATTGTTCTCCATAGCCAGACAGGTCTCATGTCCGTTAGCAATAATAGGAAATGCACTGTCTTATAATGTAAAATCTCCAAGGTGTAAGATGAGTAGCTGGAAAGCCTTGCAGTACTTGCACACAAAACAAATTAATTTGGTGAGTTTGACCATTGTCTCAACTTCTAGTTGGTTCTGGTCAGCAGAATGTAAGAAAATCATACTTACTCTGAAAGGAGACTAAGAACCATTGTGTGTTTGCATTGGAATCCTAAAGTATGATGTGTACATTTTTATTAACTGAACACTTTTGTCAAGGCTTGCAACCAGCTAGTTTGAGAGCTTAAATGCTCATTTAAAAGCTACCTTCTATGTACAGCGAGTGCACTAGGGCAGTGGCCTTGGAATATTTGCACTCTGTGAATAAAGATGTTTCTCGTCCATGAATCATCTTTCCTTTTTCTATCAGTTTGATTTTTTAACATTCTGTGCTGCTTACAAAATTTAGCTCTAAAATCAGTGAGGGCAGTTCTCGCTGGAAGAAAAATATCACATAGAATAGATACAAAAAAATTAAAGGGGAAATTGATATGATATTTCAATTTTTGATCAGCTCGGGAGTCGACATTTCTGGTCTCTTGTATAAAGGTCGGAAATAAAATCAAATGAGTAACATGCTGACATTCGCTGCGGAATAGTCAACGATAATTCTCAGAAACTTCCAGCACTCAATAGGCTGGTATTTTTACATAGCTATTCAAGAGCTCAAGAGCAGATCTTTTTGGACATCATGTAGAAAATTTGAAATTGTCAGTAATGTGTAAAAACTATCTCTGGTTAGTATGCTCTGTTTCCTATGTATTTGTAATCTGATGTTGTAAATAAAACTTGTTTTCGTCATAAATGTAATAAAATCTTGTTAGTTGAATGTTTACTTTGGGTTTTTTCATTTTTTGCACATCATGTACACAATGCAATAATACTTGTTTGTTTGTTGTGTAATTTGGCTGCACTGCCAAATTTTGATTCACTGAGTGAAGTGATTGGTTTTCTTCTTTGACAGCAAATTTTTACTATATTTTTAAGATCCCACCTATGATTTAGGCCGTAAGAAACCATGGACCACTCAAATATTGAAATTGTTTTTTTAGGTAGAATCTTCTAACAGTCTTTCTTTTGATTGCTTGAGCTTACCCCAAGTGGTTTACATAATTTGCAGCTTAGGACGAAGGTTTATGTTTAGGTGGCTGGAAATATATTTCCTTGGGTTGGCCTATTTTATATGTAAATTAGGTGTATATTTATGAAAATGCAAATATTCAGCTTTCTTTTCCAGGCTAGTTTTATCAAAGTGTAAATCATCAGTTTCTTTTTTTCTTTCACTATTCCCAGAATACATTTGCATAGGATTAGTAAGAAATGAAAATGCTGTCAGTGTTAGGGAAGAGCACTGTGGAGTTGGTGTTTTTTTTATTGTTTTATTTTTCTGTATTATAATAATTATTACAGTAGTCAGTGAACACTTTATTTCCATTGGATCTTTGAAATGGTGGAAAATGCAATCTTATAATCAAAATTAGACGAGCTGTTTTCTTTTGTTGTCTGGTCAATGTCTTTTCCATTGTACTGACATTGTATGGTTTTCAGAAGTACCGTATACTGTGCATGCATTGTCTTCTAAGATTTTTTTCTTTTGGATAAAAAAGAACAGGAGATTAGAGGGACAGCTTGAAGTGAGGGATTTCACAGACTTAATTTTCAGAGAAAACCACTTCTCCCGTGTTTTTCAAATTTTGTATTTTGTTTGACATTCCAGAGGAAAAACAAATCAACACAAACTTTGTACAATTTGTGGTTTTCTTTGTGTTCTTGATTCTTTAAGTCCTGATGTACAGAACTTTGGAATTTTCATTTTCCACTTCAACTCGCTGGAGACTGACCATTTTCATAGGCATTCAGTCATAGCAGGAGTACTAGGACTGATCTTAAAGTAGCTGCCAATCCAAAGGAATGCTGTTTTTCACCATGCACTTCATGAATATCTTTACTGATTTGAAGTCATGCCAAGGAAATCAGTGCAAATTTTCTTACGCCTGCATTTTATTAAGTTAATGGTAGAAAACTAGACCAGATTTATCACGTTTAGTAAAGCAAAGTTTTGAATGAAGAACATATCATTGATCTCGAGCCAATGCTGACTTGAGGACGTTCTTAGTGATTGGTCGAAAAATACATGTCGTTTGTCTCCAGTGAGTTAAAAATATGTATTATAGTGGAATGGTACAAATTTGTGTACTTTTTTAATTCCAGTGTCTACTGTATCTGACTGTACAAAGAATGTGTACATTTCTTTTATTTATGTCTGTTTGCATAGATTTCCTTTCAGAAAGTAACACTAACAGACTGGCATAGTTCTCAACTGTGCACGACAGGGAGTGAATAAAATGCAGTGTCAATGATGTAGTGAGATATACATCACACGCCATTGATAATACATGCACAAACACTGTTGTATATTGAATTCAGAAAGAGAAAAACCACAAGAATACTATTACATGTACATGTATAATGTAAGACCAGCTATGATATTTCACGTTCTCTGGGATTTGGGGTTTTAAACCCTCCATTAACTTTCACAAATTCAGGAAGCAGAAGGAATCGCTGAAAACATTTCAAGCAACATCTATTTCTTGTCATTGATTTTCATTTATTGAATGCCCCACAGAAATGGGGGCCAGGATGCACTTCTTATAAACTATGGTGGGAAGTTGTGTTTTACACAATGGTTAAATTGAAGAGGTTAAGCTGTGTTAAATTACATGTGAGTCATTTTGAGAAAAAGCCAAGAACTTTGGACCTAACCTTGTTCTTGCAGTTGCATTGGTGTGGCTCACTTTCAGATCAGACTTTCTCAGCACTGGTTAGCGACAGAAGGATGATGTTATCATAAATAGATAGATGGTTCTTAAAATCTGGTTTCGACTGATATACGCAGTTCTAATTCTATTTTTAGCAAATTGTGACTTAACGTCATGCTTGAACTAACCTCTTCAATTTTTGGTGTCGACACTTTTTACACATATCTGCCAGCTCCTCTCAGCATTGTTCAGTTTGTGAATGTTCTCTAGGCAATGTCTGCCATCATAAATGTTTGCCCTGCAACATCTAGATCTATCTATTACTACATTGCCTCAGTGTAGGCGCCCAGCTCCCTTCATTTATTGCCGTACCGCTGTCAAATCATGGGAGTTCATGCGTCTCCCTGTGTATTATCTTTGTAAGTAATTACAAATACATGTACATGTGTTTTTGTTTTGTAAAGTTACGTAGTCTTTATTATGGGTGTCACTTTTTGTCAGTCTGTACAATTTATCCTATGTGTGTCAACAATAATAAAGCTGCTTCTGGAGAAAGTTTTGAGTTGTTTTGAAATGTAACTGGTTGAACTGGGACACGTGTTTCGGAAAGGAGGGAAGAATGTGGAATGTCTTACTTACGAAAGCAGTATAATGGAACTAGTGGAAGTGAAGTGCTTTAATTTTATGTTGACCATAAACTTGCAAACTGCCAAAAAATACATGTAATAATAAGGAAACTTTTTTAGTCAGTGGTGTTCAGCTTTCTTTTTAGTTTGACAAATCCTTGAGGTCTTTACACTTGCATTACAATAAACTGCAATACACAGCGTTACATTCAAATTGTTCACATTCACACGCTTGCAAATTTAACAGGAAACTATTCATGAACGTCAAATTTTGTCATTTTATTCAGATGAGTAAATGTAGAAAAGAAACTGAATAAGTAGTAAGTGAGTATGTATGTAAACCAGTTTGTTGTGCTGGGATCGGTGATGCCCCAATTTATAAAACTTAAACCCAGCACTACATTTGCATTAAAAGTTTTCCACCATGACAGAACATACCGAAACCCCCCGCCACACATTCTCTTTCTCTCTCTCTCTCTGACCTTGACAAAATAATGACAATAACATAAGTAACATTATATATATATATATATATAATATAGCATACACAGGTGTGCTACACAAAATTTAATTCGCTAAAAATATTGCACATTTTATATCATGTACATGTGTACGTTCTTTCAAAAAATAGCTTTGACACATTTTAAAAGTGCGCAACTTTAAATCTGCATCACGCCGCTGTATTGAAATTTTCACACCTCATAGAGAACACTAAGGCTCTTTAGCACAAAAGTAACCCAACAGCCAACTTTCAAAAAATTCTTTGTCACTAGACCACCTGTGCTAAAACAAAAGAGTTTTGTGTGTGTGTTTTTTTTATTTTCATTTCCTGAAAAGTAGACAAAACTAATTACTACAGTTTTCGGGAATGCTGGCAAACGTAATAGGACTGGATGTTTACAATTCTAACGGCTGTGCGCTTGTAAAAAAAAAAAAAAAATCCTTACAGGGAGCCCTTAAAGAAGGATAGGACCCTACGTCGATGAGAAACAAGTTCATTATGTAGTTTCCCCATACACAGACATGGGTGCCAGACCTCCGGTATATATTCGCTAGGTATCAAAAAAAAAAAGGCACTGTCCTTTTGCACCGCTTCTAAGCGGTGTATAAAAACCAGCGTTTTTTCGCACCGCTTTTTCCGCATGCGCAAACGCACTGTTGTGACTATACTTCACTTCCGCTCGCTGGTTTATAAATGAGACAAAGGAGCCTAGGCTTACACAGAGTCACAAATCTGCACTTGATTAGTTGATCTCGTCAATCGTCAATCCTCACTGATTCATTTGCGAACGGCAGCATACTCAATTTTAAAACTTGAAATTTCACCAGTTTTGTTATGAAGGTTGGAAGTTCGTTTCCAAGTTTGACTTCTCACGAGCTTTGAAAGACTTTGAAGAGTCAACATACACTTGTTTTTCAATCTCAAATTCCGAAACGATTGAAGGAAAAAACAAATCCAGAAAGAGAAAACTCGAGGATCGAATTTGTAGCAAAATGAAAATCGGAGAAAGAACGGCGGTTGTTTTGCACATCTCCAAGGCAGTGAGAAAGAACGGCGGTTGTTTTGCACCTCTCCAAAGCGGTGAGAAAGAATGCGGTCAACAACGACGTTGTTTTGCACCTCTCCAAAGCGGTGGGAAAGAACGGCGGTTGTTTTGCACCTCTCCAAAGCGGTGAGAAAGAATGCGGTCAACAACGACGTTGTTTTGCACCTCTCCAAAGCGGTGGGAAAGAACGGCGGTTGTTTTGCACCTCTCCAAAGCGGTGAGAAAGAACGCGGCCAACAACGACGTTGTTTTGCACCTCTCCAAAGCGGTGAGAAAGAACGGCGGTTGTTTTGCACCTCTCCAAAGCGGTGAGAAAGAAAGGCGGTTGTTTTGCACCTCTCCAAAGCGGTGAAAAAAAAATATCCGGTTTCGCGATGTGAAGAACTGAAAAACAAAAAAGAACAAAAACCTGGTTAAAACAAAAAATCGCAAGTGTGCGTTCGAGACCTCGGCCTAGTTTGCGCCTATTTTTAGCATCTGATCTACAGTGTCCGAAGGCGTATCGTCAGCAAAGGGCTACCGTCGTGTTCTGGCTGATTCGCAGTTTTAGATCAGGCGTTGCACCAGCAGCTCTTCATCGCGCTGACAAGAACGCGAACTTGAAATTGAGCGAAGGGTCAAAGGGTCACGTATTGTGTCCGGTCAAGCAGGGTTGCCAGCTTGGCTTTTTTTAGGCCAAATTGGCCGATTCTGGCCTTTTTTTTTTAGCAGTTTGGCCTGGAAATATCGGTTTGGCTTTTTGGCTTTTTTCTGGCCTTTTTTTTAAATGCCTATATGGTGGGAGGTCCTCAGCGCGGCCAGGTCACGAGCGCGGCCAAAAATCAAATTCTCCTATAATTTCCTAATAGTTGCACCCGTTGGTGTGCAATCATCCGATTTTGTTGCGCCGTTCCACTGAAAAGCCGTTTTTTATTAGAGTGATCTGCCCCTGCCTATTTTGTCGTCACCAAGTGCGTCTGGAAATTTTCAGCAGACTCAGCAAAATTATATGACCTCAAGGTAAGTTTACCGGAAATGACTTGATCACTCCCTGATCAGGGGGCAACGCCCACTTTGGTTGCTAGGGGGACGTCAAGAGGCCAATCAGTTGTTTGAAGTTAGAAAAAGTAGAAAAAACAGCCTCCTAATGAAATTATGTGGGTGGCCGCGCACATGACCACGAATTTTTACTCTCGTTTAGAATGCGGCCACTTGTGGCCGCGTTGGGGTCTTGATGACTGTCAGAGAATAACACATGGTTGTGTGTGCGGCCACGATGGAAATCACAAAAAAAAAAATGGAATCATGGAAAGGGATTGTTCTAAAACTCTTTGGCACAATAAAAAAAAAAAGGCCGTCAAACCAAAACATTAGGAAGGGAAGCAACCAGTGAAATATTTTGACCACTTAGTACAAACTGAATCATGTACCTTGCACAGATTACTCAACTTTGAAGTGAACATGGGAGACATGTTTTATTAGGCTACAGTTTCAAATAAAAACAGTAAGAATAGGATCACCAGCAGCAGCACCACCACCATCACTATCATCACCATTTTTCAATGCAACAATTAAAACTACAATTATTACAAATCCATGACAAATTGGTTTGAGAGGCTTTTTCCTTGTCACTAATGTCACCTCTTCTTCTTTCTCCTATCCACTATCCTCATCAACCATGGACTCTATCATAATATCACAAGAAAACAAACTTTCTGTTCCAATAGAATGAGCCACCCAAAATGGAACCAACAGGATCTACAAAAAGCAATTGATGCTGTGGCAGGGGGGATGGAGAAGAGGAAAGCTGCTGCAACATTTGGGATTCCATGGGGGACCTTCACAGATAAAGTATCAGGCCGCAGGAAGATAATTCCAGAACCAAAAACTGTCCTTACACCAGAAGAAGAAACAGAAATTGAAAAGTGGATTTTAAAGATGGCATCAAGGGGATTTGGGATTTGCCTCTCTTTACAATTGGACGATTCCAAAAACCTCGCTGCTTCGCAGGTGTCAAATCCATACCTACTAATTATGCAGCCAACAAGAAATCGTGGATGAATGCAGAACTGTTCAGAGACTGGTTGACAGCCTTTGATAAAGACATGCTGAGTCAAAAACGCAAGTTGTTGCTGATAGTTGATAACTGTATGGCACACGAGAAGTCACTCCCTTTGAAGGCTACAGAGCTTTTGTTCTTACCACCCAATGCAACGTCAAAATTGCAGCCTCTCGATCAAGGTATCATTCAAAACGTCAAAGTGCACTACAGAACAGCCCACCTTTTGGAACTAATCGCACACATCGATGCAGGAATGGCAAGCAGTGATTTTAAAATCAGCATCCTTGACTCTCTGATGATGCTAAAGCGAGCATGGGATAAAGTCAGTCCAGCCACCATAGCAAACTGCTTGAAAAAAGCAGGTTTTGGCCGTACTGAATTGACCAGCAGCGACGCTACACCTATGTATGAGTGGATAGTACTGCTCCAGAGCCGATCCTCTCTAGGCTATTCAAGGAGTGGAACGTTCTAGAGGAAGACTACTTCAATGTGGATGCTGATCTTCAGACTTCAAGTGATGACATCCCCCTCACAGCTCCATCAAAACCATCAGCTTCAGCAACAGTCACCCATGACGCAGATTCGGACGATGATGACTGTGGAGAGCCAGCAGAGAAGTGTTAGCCTGCCTACAAACATTAAACTCATACTGATTGCAGGTTGCATCTACCACTTTCTGTGTTCACAGAAGCCCTCCACACTCACTTGGCTAGTGCAAAAACTCAAACCACCATCCCCCATTTCTTTCAAAGGATGGGCAATCTAAATGATGTGACATAGCAGAAATAACAAACAGGATAATGACACAGAGAGTGACATGAACAGTAACATAGACGAACAAACTGGCACAGGTGTGAACACTGAGAGTGACATTAACGTACAGACTGGCACAGGTGTGAACACAGAAAGTGACATGAACGTACAGACTGGTACAGGTGTGGACACAGAGAGTGACATGAACGTACAGACTGGTACAGGTGTGGACACAGAGAGTGACATGAACGTACAGACTGGTACAGGTGTGGACACAGAGAGTGACATGAACGTACAGACTGGTACAGGTGTGGACACAGAGAGTGACATGAACAGTAACGCAGGTGTGCAGACTGGCACAAGTATGAACAGTGACATATACATGCAAAGTGAAATTGGCAGGCACAGTATTGAAAGCGACGATGTGAGCATCACAGGATTTGATTCACCCGATCCCCACATATTTACACCAACAAACGAACAATGGCGTCTGAAATCATCACATAGCCTCCGTCTCCCCATAATCAAGTGTTTACCATTTCGACCCTCCAAACCAAAGCTCACCAAACCAATCTCAACAAACAAAATCATTGGTGACGGGAATTGTTTCTACAGGGCAGTTAGTCTCGAAATATGTGGAACTGAAAACTGTCACTCAGAGATTCGTGCTCAACTAGTCAATTTCATGATCCAAAACGCTAAAGTCTTTTCCCAGTATGCCAAGGAGATATCTCAATGATTATCTGGACACCAACAAAACGACAGAGCTCAGATCATGGGCAACTGATGTGGAGATATATGCCGCGGCAACACTGCTCCAAACGACAATTGTCGTGTTTACTGTGATTGACAAAACATGCAGGGGTTGGGTACCCCACCATCTGCTTTTTCCTATCTTTGGCTCTGCACAGAACAAAGAAATTATTTACTTGACCAACCTGTGCGGTCACTTCGAAAGGGTCATTGACGTTGTTTGACATTTTGGACAGTGTCCTCAAAATCCTCAAAATAGAGAACAGTTAGTTTACTTTGTGTCTGCATTGGGTGCGAGTATTGCAGTTAATCCAGTTCTTCAAGTTTTAAAATGTTTTGTGTGTTGAAAGTTGGTAATGATGAATTGTGAGTGAGAGAGAGAGAGAGAGAGGTGCGGAGATAGAGAAAGAGAGAACGAGAGAGAGATGTACATATCAATATTATACGAGAAACCATTGTGTCTGGTAAAAGCATTTCATTGTTCAACTTTTGTTGTTGTTGTTGGTTTTTTGTTGTTGTTTCAAAGCACATTTCAAAACTGAAATTGTGACTTTTCTTTCTTATTTGTGTTATATACTGTAAACAGTTCTATTATGTTGGAAGGCAGTTCTGCTATGATTATGCTGAGTTTCGGTTTGAGTGACTTCTGAAAAAGTATGACTCAGTTATGCTATGACTGTAAAGTTTTGGTTTGAGTGATTTCTCAAAACTAGGACAAATTTTGTAGATAGATCTGCAGAAGCTGCCAATTATGCACGTTTCATGTTATTTGACATTTTCCTGTTTCGTTTACGTTTATTTACTGAACGTATCTGCATTCACTTTGAGTGAGCGACAGTTTCTTTTCTTCAGTTTAATAACATTGGTTTTATGAAAATTGGTTTTATCTGTGTACATGTATTCGTTTTTTAATATCTCTCTCTCTCTCTCTCTCTCTCTCTCTCTCTCTCTCTCTCTCTCTCTCTCTCTCTCTCTCTCTCTCTCTCTCTCTCTCAGTTGTATGGATAACACAAAATACGGATAACACAAACAAAGAAAAATTTTCCCTGGCACTTTGTGTTATTAGGGTTCGACTGTACTTACCTCAGTGTTACAATCAAGCGCTCCGCTGGCGAAATAGGCATTTGAAAATTTGTAGACTGCTTTGTCAAATCTTCACGGCATTGGTTAAGCAGATCTTGAAAAGTCTCTGGTCGCATCCGTATGTATTCTACACATTTATGGGTATCGTTCATCACTTGCGGAATCAAATGATGGTATTCTCCATGCACTCTGCGATTGCGGTGAATTGGGTGAACACCATATTGGCGAGAATTCCGTTTCAATAATCTGTTTTGTAAAATCCACCACAGCAATATGCGTCTCTTCCGCCTGGAAAGCGCCATCTTTGTTTACAAAGTAGTGTGGCAGCAATTCGCCCGACGGCAACTTCGGGCTCTACCGTGAACACTGGTGGCGGCAAGTTGCCGGCGGCAACTGGCTGACGGCAATTTGCCGGGTTTAGCGTGAACGTAGCCTTAGGTTGAAAACATACTGCCACGCACAACTGAAGTGCACCGCGAAAAAAGTCGTGCCCTCCTCCTTATTTCCTATTGGTGATTTCACTGACACGACTAGACGTGAGGAGTCGTGAGGACTCAAAAAGACGTGCGTGCATGCAGCACTTCTTGTTCGCGTGCGGACAGGGCCGCACTGCTATCGGAGTGTTCCGCGCCGCCGTGTAGATCTATAAAATACTGAGCTGTAGGCCTATACTTAACCACTGCTGGCCTGTCTACACATGCGTACAACGCCCGGTCTGTTTATTTCCTGCCAAGATGGAAGACGAACGACTGATAGTTGCATTTCGCTCCAGAGAATTGATATACAACAAAGCGGACAAGAACCACAGCAATCGCGAACTAATTCAGAAAGCATGGGAAAGCACCGCTATGGAAATGGGAAACGAAGGTAATTTTCATGATCTCTCTCTCTCTCTCTCTCTCTCTGTTCAACTCTCTCTTTCTTCCTCCCTCCCCCTGTCTCTCTCTCTCTCTCCACTCTCTCTTTCTTCCTCCATCTCACTCTCTCTCTCTCTCACTCTCTCTAGGATGGGGGAGAGGGGGATGGGGGTGAATATGTTGTATGTCTCTTTTTGTGTTGGCACGTACATACACACTACACAACACAACACAGCACACAATACACAACACGGCACACAATACACAACACGGCACACAATACACAACACGGCACACAATACACAACACGGCACACAATACGGCACACAATACACAACACGGCACACAATACGGCACACAATACACAACACGGCACACAATACGGCACACAACACGGCACACAATACACAACACGGCACACAATACACAACACGGCACACAATACACAACACGGCACACAATACGGCACACAATACACAATACGGCACACAATACACAACACGGCACACAATACACAACACGGCACACAATACACAACACGGCACACAATACACAACACGGCACACAATACACACAGCACACAATACACAACACGGCACACAATACACAACACGGCACACAATACACAACACGGCACACAATACACAACACAGCACACAATACACAACACAGCACACAATACACAACACAGCACACAATACACAACACAGCACACAATACACAACACGGCACACACTAGGGGAGAGTGGGGACCTGTGGGCATAGGGGACCAATGGACCAGCCCCTTTTCTGAGAAAACTGTGCGCTGAATTGATTCCAGGAACCAACTGTTAGTTGCTTTGTGCTGTTCTTTTGATTGTAGTTTCAACAACAGATAACATTGCTGGCCTTGCATTGTCTTTTGAGAGATTTTCAAAAGATCACTCCTCCGAGCATTTTTTTAGCACTTTGGGTCGTGGTAATTTCTTATGCCTTAAGATATACACGTAATTAAATTACGTCTTGATATTGTTTTATAACCTATATTCAGTGGGTATGTGCATCACAAAAACCTTTTCTACCTTTATGTTTATGATCATTTGTACAGACGTGTTGGTTCACTTGCCCTAGGGTCGGGGACCAACGGGCCACATAGCATGGGTACCTATGACCATGTGGCCCATTGGTCCCCACACTGCTGGCTTTGTAATATTTTCCTCTCTCTCTCTTTCTCACTCTCTGTAGATGTATCTCCTCTCTTCTCTCACACACATATAATACTTACTAGTACCTACCTAATTAAGAGTACTCTTTATATTTCACAGAAGAAAGCATGCCACGGAATAAAGTAAGAAAAAGCAATAAAGGTTTGTTTGACAGTGCAGACGTGAGAGCTGCTGTGGCTGAAGTAGCTGAGAATGGAAAATCTTTGCGAAGTGTTGCAAAAGACTTTAGACTGAGTAGGACAACGCTCGCCCGTTATGTGGATGATAAAAAAAAGGCAGAATCTGCAGCTGAAATGTGTTTCAAAAAATCTAGAGTCACAAAGCAAGTGTTCTCTAACACTGAAGAGGAATTATTTGTTGACTATATCATCAGATGCTCAAAAATGTTTCATGGACTGTCAATCTCTGCGACAAGAAAGCTTGCATTGGAGTATGCAAAACAAAACAACAAACAATATCCAGAATCGTGGGACACAAATGGTGAGGCTGGCATTGATTAGTTTTATGGTCTGATAAAGAGACATCAAAGTCTGAGCGTAAGAATGCCCGAAGCTACAAGTCTGGCAAGAGCTTGTGCGTTCAATCGCTATAATGTGGACACGTTTTTCAACAATTATGAGACTATTCTTGGCCGAGATAACTTCACACTTGATCCTAATAGAATATGGAACTTAGACGAAACTGGCATCAGAACGGTTCCGTCCACCACGCGCATTATCGCAGAGAAAGGAATAAAGCAAGTTGGCCTTCTTACTTCAGCAGAAAAAGGCACATTAGTGACAATGTGTGCTTGTGTAAGTGCAACTGGAAATGCTATCCCCCCAGCTTATATCTTTCCAAGGGTCCATTTCAAAGACCACATGCTTCATGGAGCACCTAATGGCAGCAAAGGTTTTGCCAACCATCCGTGTGGATGAACAGAGATTTATTTCCTCAGGTTCTACAATATTTCATTCCATTAATGAATGTTTCACCACAAAATCCAGGACTACTGGTTATGGACAATCATGACAGTCATGTTACCCTTGAGGTAATAGATTTAGCAGGAAAATCTGGTCTGATGATTCTGACATTTCCACCACACTGCAGCCATCCTATGCAGCCCCTTGATGTCAGTGTCTTTTCCGCTTTCAAGACTTACTATGATCAAAGTTGCACAGAACATCTTCTGACCCACCGTGACAAAGGTGTTACCATTTATGAGGTTGTATCAATATCCGCCACCCCATTCAACAAGGCATTTACTATTGAGAACATCCAGGCAGGTTTCAAAAAGACTGGCATTTATCCCATGAATAGAAATATTTTCCCTGAGGATGCCTTCATATCTGCTCAACCATCTGATCGCCCTCTACCTGATCAAGGCAGTCAAGCAGGAGCGGTTCAGCCAACAGCAAATAGGCATACTGAGCCATTATCAGCAGCACCAGGACCAGTGTCACCCACACCAGGACCAGTGTCACCCACACCAGGACCAGTGTCGCCAACACCAGGACCATCCGTCTCACCAACACCAAGAATCCCAGGTTCTTCAAGCACTCAAATTGTCACTCCTGAAGAAATCCGACCGTTCCCATCTGCACAGCCTCGGACAGAGGGCTCAAGAAAAAGGCCTAGAGCAAAGAATAGCAGCATTATTACAGACACTCCTGAAAGAATGAACGCATTTGAACGTAAAGCAGAAAAGACACAGAAATCAAAAAACACAGTGAAAAGAAAAATATTTGTACCTACTGAGGATTCATCGGATGAAGAGGAAGATTTATCCGATGAACAATCTGACAGTGACTGTGAACTGGATGATGACAAAATTCCTGAAAATGGGGACTTTGTTATCACTGAGTATCCAAGTGGAAAGGACAAGATGCCTTACGTAGGGAAGATCATCAGTGATGCTGATGACGAGGGTGATTTTGATGTTCGTTTTCTGAAACAATAAAGCAAAACTGACAATTTTTTTTTTTCGCAGAGGAAGTCTGCCCTGTAAATACTGCTAGCATTGTTCTGTTTTACCACCCCGGGCCCCCCGAAGAGCAAAAGGGTCAAACAAAAAGACAAAAAACTTCTCTAAAATTTGATTTCACTTTCAAAAACTACAACATAAAGTAAATTTCTTTTTGCATTGCAAGGCTAAAACAGCTGTGTGTGAGTTGTGTGTGAGAGTGTGTGTGGTATGTTTGTGTGTGTGTGTGTGTTCATGTGTGCCTTGGTTTCAAGTTTGAAATTACAGTTACTGATTAAATAAACAAATAAAGAAGTGAGCCTTTTTGTTTTTTGTTATTATTGGCACAAACATGATAAGTGTACAAGTTTGTTTAGGTGGCCCGTTGGACCCCTATGTGTGGTTCATAGGACCCCTACGTTGGGGTCCAATAGGCCACTTTTACCTATCTCATTCTGGGGAGTGTAGTTCAAAACCTAACTTTAATTTGCAAAAACAGGTGTGTTTCCTAAGTGCCAGACATCCTCCATCAAAAACATGTAATTGCTTTTGATTGTATTCCTAATAGTCTGGGAGCTACCCAATAAAAACTTAATAAGTGGCCCATAGGTCCCCACTCTCCCCTACACAACACAACACAGCACATACATGTACTACACAACACAACACAGCACCATGGGTGCCAGCAACGGAGCTGTCTGAAACCTTAAAATCGCTTTGACCAAATCAGCCAAACCTGAAGTCGCGGGTACTGAGCAACACAGTGATAAAACAACAGACCTACCAACTAAATGACACCTAAATCGCATATACCAATGCTATACAAAGGCAATTTATCAGAGATCAAAACACTTTACGTGTCACAATAATGTACCACAGTTACTAAGTATTTGTGCACACCTATAAAACCTTCCTTGTTCATGTAAAATGTGTGTGGCTGCAGCAGTTTCTGTTCTATAGGATGAATATTATTTCCTACTTAATTTTGAATGTGGGAAAAATTTCTCCAATAAATTTATAAAACCTACCACAAACACACAACGGACAATACATGTAACTACTGCTTTGTGCGTGTTTATCAATATTATTTGTGTCTCTTGAGCCAATAAAATAGATCCTGTTGTCTCCCTTTCAATTCAACACCGCTGAGCTGAGTTTTCCTTTGTACGGAAATGGAAACAGCGACGGAAACGTCAAAAACCCGTCAAGTAGTGAAACAGGACTACATCATGTACATGTCCTTAATGGAGGTTTGACGTTTTCGTTTCCGTACACATGAAAACAAGTCTCTTGTAGTATGCCATTGCTTGACTCGCACTGCTTACGGCCCCCGTGGTTATAATAGAAGCGTCAGTCCTACCCCTCACTCACGCTTGCTATAAGTACCGTTTATTGGACTGAATGAATCCGGCTATGCTGGTATTGATGCCGGAAAAACCCAAAAAAAAGTTGAACAATCTGAGGCCTTTGTAAACTAGGCTACAGTCTCGACATCGGGTTGATCTAGTACAATGATGGTTAGTTGGCTAGCCGTACAACGTGTATCGGTACAGATGTAGGGGGGCATGCTCGACCTTGATCTAGATGCTAGGTTTTTGCGTAACAGTAGTAACGCGTTAAATCAGTCCGCACAACACATTCAAAGTACATGTAGGGCCTACACACGGAACCAAGCAACCGTGTATTCCAAATGAAAGCATCCATCGTCAGTCGATAATAAACATTTTTAGATCTACCAATGCAGGCGTCTAATGCATTAATTCTGGCGTAGGCCTGACACA
This sequence comes from Onchidella celtica, assembly GCA_963931925.1. Lineage (NCBI taxonomy): Eukaryota > Metazoa > Mollusca > Gastropoda > Systellommatophora > Onchidiidae > Onchidella > Onchidella celtica. The sequence continues at coordinate 50,463,221 of OZ007579.1, forward strand.
CGGGAAGAAGACAGCGCAACACATGATAGACTACGACCACTCAAACGATGCGCGGAACAAGCGGGTCTTGACCGGACACAATGCGTGACCCTTCGCTCACTTTCAAGTTCGCGTTATTGTCAGCGCGATGAAGGGCTGCTACTGCATGTGAAGCGTCTGATCTAAAACTGCGAATCAGCCAGAACACGACGGTAGCCCTGTGCTGACGATACGCCTTCGGACAATGTAGTCTATGCTAAAAATAGGGCAAATTAGGCCGAGGTCTCGAACGCACGCTTGCGCTTTTTTGTATTAACCAGGTTTTTGTTCTTTTTTTTGTTTTTCAATTCTTCACATCGTGAAACCGGACATTTTTTTTTTGATACCTAGCGAAACCGGAAATCCGGTATATACCGGAGGTCTGGCACCTATGCAGCACACAATACAGCCACCTACGCCTGCATACACAAAGGCACAGTGTATTGTTGATCAGATACATTTATTTTGCACGAAAATGAATGTTTGCCTCTTTTGCGCGTATGTCGAATGTTTGTAGGCATGAATGATCAAACATGTGCATAGGAGTGTCTGTGTGCGTGCTTCATCTGATTCCAACTCAAGTCTCATTATCACATCAGCTGAGCAAGTCATTCTACCAGGAGATACTTCCTGCTGCAGACAGGAAGTACGACATGAACGCATCGCGCACTGAGGTAGCATCTTTGGCTGGTCTGGCATTTGCTGTTGGAATATCTTCCCATTCTCCCTCGTTGTCTGTCAGCGGTAGGCTTCGGCACTCCGAACCCCCTTTTTGAATGTAATTGTGTAGGACACAGACTGCTTTGACAATGTCTGTTGCAAATTCGGGGTCCACTTCCATTGGCTTTCTTAGGACACGCCACATGCTTGATGCAATACCAAATGTACATTCAACTTGTCTCCTTGCCCTTGAGAGTCTGTAATTGAATATGCGTCGAGCATTGTTTAGTTGCCGTCTTGGAAATGGTCGCATCACGTTTTGCGTGAGTGCAAATGCTTCATCAGCGACCAAAACATGGGGAAGTTCAGTGTCAGTGTTGGGGATGTTCTCTGGTTGCGGAAGACCGAGTTTCTTTTTTCGTAACAATTTGTAAAAAGTGGTGTCTGTAATAATGCCACTGTCACTACAGCTTCCGTGGCTGCCAACGTCTACCACCAGAAATAGCCCATCTGCGTCTACCACTGCCATAAGAACAATGGAGAAGTGATGTTTGTAATTGAAATACAAGGAGCCGGAGTGCGCCGGAGCTTTCACTTGTACATGTTTTCCATCTATGGCTCCCACGCACAGAGTAAAATTCCATTTTTGAAAGAAAGTCTCTGCTGATTTCCTCCAAATTGTCTCATCTGGAACTGGCATGTGCAGGGGCTGTAGGTTGTTCCACAGAACTTGCACTGCTTCCCTGACAATGTTGCGGACTGTAGTAAAGCCAAGGCGGAATTGGAAGGCCAAGGATCTGAATGAATCTCCAGTCGCCAGGAATCTGAAATCATAAAAATGGTGAACAAATAATGAGAAATTGGTACGCAAGTGTGACACAACTGACAACTGTATATTTTGCTAATAGAATTTTACTGACATGCTTGAACTGTATCCCCCTCTTTGTTCTGGCTTTTCAGCAACAGCCATGACCTGCAAAACAAGATGGACAAGTCTCCGTGACTACTTCCTGCGAAAACAAAAGGAGATGAAACAAAGTGTGTCTGGACAGGGTGCCTCCAAAAAGAAGAAATGGCATTTGTACGACTACATGCAGTTTCTGCTGCCTGGGTGTTCTACAGGAGCTAGCAGCAGTAACTTGCCAGACGATGAAGAGAGCAACGCTTCGCACTCGGACGCTGACGTCGAACAGTCTTCACAAGCAAGTCCTGCCAGTTTGGCTCCTTTGCAGCCTGTTCATTCTCAGAGTATGTCTTCAGCTGTCAGCAACACTCAGCAACGTCGGAAAAGAAAGGCTCAGACCACTCGACAATCTGAAATTGATTTAGAAATCTTCAGAGCTTTCAAGACACCGCAGCAGCAGCCGCAGGAGGTTGATGACAACGAACATTGTTTCAAGAGCCTGCTTCCTGCTATGAAAACCCTCGATACACTGCAAACTATGCATTTCCGTATGGATGTCCAGCGGATGCTGCTGAGTTACTTGGAAAAAGCTCGTAGCACGACAGCAACGAACATGACATCTACAGTAAATCTTCCTTATGCAAGCTCATCTGCAAGCTCATTTGGCCGTTCCAGTGTGCCGATTATGGAACAATTCTCACCCGAGCCATACCAGAGTTATGGAACTCCGCAGAGAAGCGGTTCCAATGTCGACGCCTCATCTCTTTCCACATCTGTTTATAGAGAGAACGCATACTTCACACAGGGATCTCAATATTGAACATTTGTGTGTGACAGTCGGGTTGGACAGACACTCTCAGTATCATTTCCTTTGTTGGTTCTCTACGGAATATTTTTCCTATTACAACTTCCTTGTTTACATTTTGCATCTTGTTTATCTGTATTGATGTGTGTGTGTGTGCCTGTTTCTCTCTCTCTCTCTCCCTTTCTCAGTGTGTGATTATGTGCATGTTTGTGTGCTTGTGCCTGTGCATGTCCCTCCATTTGTGTGTCTGTGTTCTGTGTGTCTATCTGTGCGAGAGAACCAGAGAGCGAGAGAGAGAGAGAGAGAGAGAGAGAGAGAGAGAGAGAGAGAGAGAGCGAGAGAGAGGGAGAGAGGAGGAGGAGGAGGAGGAGAAATTGCTCTCAAGCAAACAGACGAATAAAAAGCAGAACTTACCTCAATGCCAACAGCAAACGCTCATCAGCTGAAATTGGTTGTCTGAAATTTGTGTACTTCTCCAAATCTGCAGCACACAAATCTAACAAAGCTTTGTACTTATCAGGCGTCATTCGCACATAATCCACAAATTTCTGTTTGTGTTTGAGCAAGTCAGGTTTCAAGTGGTAGTATGCTCCATGTTGTCTTCTTGATCTGTTTATAGGATGCACTCCAAATCTCTTACAACGCTGTATTCTTTGTCTTCTTCTCCACAGCCACCACACATAAAGTTTCTCTCGCCTGCTCAGCGCCATTTTTTTTACACAGTCGGACAGAGTCGCGCTGACCTATGGGATCATCACTTCCGACCTAGCTGCTCGTCCGTTTCGCGGCGCACTTCAGTTGTGCGTGGCAGTATGTTTTCACCCTTAAAGGCGGGAAATATAGTGAAACTGCCAAGCGGCGCAAAACAATGCGGCGCCCGTGAAAATTAAACCCGGCAGGAGTCATTTAGTAAGGATGCATAAAGAATCGCGTGGAGGTTATTATAGTGACACTGTCTTTGAAAGGCGCAAAATTTTTGTGCGCCGTGAGGATAGAGCATGCTGCATTTTCTACCCGCCCGCGCCGTCTGAAATCGAGAAGCCACGTGTGGGCCTGCTGTCTTGCATGATCTAGTCTTGGTTTGTTCAACTTTACTTTCTACATAGAACGCATCGTTTGGTAAAAACTGCATTCTGTTCCTCTTTAAAATTTAACGGCAGCCTTTTCTACATTTCATTTTTGAAATTATTCTTGTTGCTATAATGGCTTCTGTGACTCCAGTCAGTGATGACCAGCTGATAGTAGCTGTACAGGCAAGGCCAGCAATATACGATAAAGGCAACAAACAACATTGCAATCGAGACGTGATTGCAAAACTGTGGGTTGACATAGGTGAAGAGATGGGATTTGACGGTATTTTTTTAATTTTTTTTGCTGTCTTGTATTGTAATCAATATGTGTAGGTTATCATACCATAACATTGTTTCTCTCTCTCTCTCTCTCTCTCTCTTTCTCTATTTCTCTCTCTCACTCTCTCTCACTCGCTCTCTCTTCCCACCCTCCTTTTTTTGCATGCAATAAATTTAATTCAAACCATCGTTTTAGTTAAAGAACTTTACATCCATTGCGTTCATGCAAATCTGTTTTGTTTAGACAAGCGTAATTGAGAAGAGCTATGTGAAACTAGGCATAAATTCTATTTTGTGTATAAAACCAAAGAAATGAAGTTCCCTTTCTTTAAAAAAATGTAGTAGTATTGAAAGACCGATAATGAGAAAGATAAGTTACGAGGATATTGTTAATGATGTTGATTATGAGGATGAAAATGTGGATGATTATGATGGTATTGTAGTAGTGATGGTAGTGGTGACGGTGGTGGTACTGGTAGAGGTGACAATGTTGCCTACATGGCGACAATAAGGAACAGAATACTTAGCAAAACAAGTAAAATAGGTCTAGATGATAACCAGCAATAGCACAATGAAAAACATTTTTTGAAAACGTTGAAATTCAACAGGTGTTTACTAAACACCTTACAATTTGAAGAAAGAAAACAAAAACTGAAAAGTAAATGTGTGTTTTTATTTCAAACATTTTAAAATAACAAACTGAAAAGTATATCTTCAAAAGTTTAAAGCATTCAAGTGCATGTGTATTATTTGAAAGTGTGTATCGTGACACGGTCAATTTGACAATTTATTTTTCATGTTGCCATTCAAGGCTGCCCCCAGGTGATGTGAAATAAGACATGAAAAGTTCTCTCACAGCCATGGCTTCGCCACCTGGCCTTCTGCTGATGCAAGCGACTTGACTCTGTTGCGCTTGGGGTTGAGTTGTTTCGGCCATGAATCTCTGAATTCGTTCTGCCTCACATACTGCCTTGACAATATCACAGGCAAAAGTGTCCTGAACTTCAATGCAATTCATTAAAACTCGCCACATGGCGGATGCAATGCCAAAGGCACACCCCACTTGTCGCCTTGCTCTAGAGAGTCTGTAATTAAAAATGCGCTTGTCGTCGCTCAAGTCCCTTCTCGGAAATGGCCTCATAATGTTAGTTGTTAATGGGAAGGCCTCATCTGCAACAAACACGTATGGGGCTTCGATGTCTGTGCCTGGGATGGCTGAAGGTTTTGGAATGTTTAGCTTGTCAGCTTTAACAAGTTTATAAAATGTGGAGTCTTGTATGATTCCACCATCACTACAGCTTCCGTAGGCTCCAACGTCAATGACAATAAACCTACCTCTTGCACCAGACACAGCCATAAGGACCAAGGAGTGGAAGCCTTTGTAGTTAAAATATTTTGAGCCTGCATTTCGAGGTGCTTTTATGCGGATATGCTTGCCATCAATTGCACAAACACATAGAGGAAAATTCCACTGGGTGAAAAATTCTCTTGCTATGTTTTTCCAACTATCTTCGTCTGGAACTGGCATCTCTGTAGGTTGCAATCTGGTCCACAAAACTTGTACTGTTTCCTGTACAATGACACGTAGGCCTACTGTGGTGAATCCCATTCGGAAGCGAAACCCTAGAGAGCGAAAAGATTCCCCTGTGGCCAGGAATCTGAAGAAAGAAATACACGTAGTATTGAAACAAAAACTGAATTAAAATAAATTAAAACAGTTATATTGCTAAACAATTTACCATATATACTTTATCCCACTCTCTTTTCTTCGATTTCAGCCATGACGTGTAAAACCAGGTGGACGTCCATGAGGGACGACTTCATGCGGAAGTATCGGGAAAAGGGACGCTCTGGTCAGGCAGCCTCACCAAATAAAAAGTGGCCCTTTTATGACAGTATGTTGTTCCTGGTACCGTATATAACACCCCGAGCCACTTCAGGCAATTTGGACCCACTAAACCCTGAGGTGTCCGATGATGTCGACAGCTGGAGTCAGTGGAGTGATGATTCTACTTCCGTGGTTGGAGCTAATGCTCCTGAAGAACCAGGCCCCAGCAGTGCTGTACCACAGCTAAATTTTAATGCTCAGCGAAAAGCTGAGAAAAGAAAATCACTGGTCGAGAATTGACAACGAAATCGTGAGAGCGCTTCAAGAACCCCCCATGACGGATATTGAACATTTTTTTAAAAGCCTGGTACCCATGGTTTCCGCCTTTGATGACCTAACAAGGATGGAGTTCCACAGAGACGTGCAGGACTTGGTAATCCGTTATGCGAGGCGCCAAAGCAACCCAGCCGGCCACTATTTCGGAAACAACTATGAGCAACAAAATTCTGTTGATAGATATTACGGCCCACAATAATGCGTATGTCACAAATAATGACAACCTTGCCAACCTAATATCATAAATAAATCTCTTACGATACTTACCAACAAAACTGTCATTCTCTCTTTCGTTATTTAGGTCTACCACCATTTATTAGTTCATGTTGTTCGTTTAATAAATGCAAGTACATGTATTTATTGTATCAGTATCTCTCTCTCTCTCTCTCTCTCTCTCTCTCTCCCTCCCTCCTATCTTTCTCAAATTCTCTCCCACACACACACGCACGCTTTAAAATCAAGTGTACTACAGCTCTAGAACCAAGTTCTTAAATAACGGGAATAATTTATCAACTTTATCCCCGATTGTTATTACTATAAAGGACTAAACATATATTCACAAAATAAAAATGTAATTTTAAATGAACATAGGCTTGAAAAAAAAAGAAGATTACATTACATGTATTTCGTAAAAAATATTTTCACAATACACGAAAATGAGCAAGTGTGCAAAGCTGCATAGATTACATTAGATTTATTATTTTGTTTTGTTTTATTTTGTTTATTGTTGGAAGTTTGTTTTTTTTTGTATCTCGGAGGTAGAGAAAATTGAAATAAACTTACCTCAGTGTAACGACAAGGCGCTCTTCTGGTGAGATTGGTTTACAGAAGTTTGTTGCGGTCTTTGTAAGATCCTCGCTACACAGGTTCAACAACTGATCAAACTTGTCTTGTTTCATTCTCAAATAAGACACAAACTTTTCATCATCCTCCCGCATTTGAGCCATCAAATGGTAAACTCACCAAGAGCTTCTCGTCTTGCATTTAGGGACCGTTCACAAATGATGTCAGCTCGGAGGGGGGAGGGGTCAGTGAAAAGTTGACAGAAGTTGACATGGGGGGGGGGGGGGGGGGGGCTCCTTACAAAGTTGACATCAACCATGATGCTCTAAAAGGTTGGTAAAATGAAAAGCCAAATCTTCAAATCAAGAAGAAAAATATAGACCACATTTTCTTGGCCTAAAATGAACAGTATTGTTATCTCCCCATAGCACAGACTGCTAGAAGCTAGATTAGAACTAAATTATGAGTGAAAAGGGTTAGGGCCTGTAGTCAAACAGAAGGTGGAAGCAGGGTTGCCAGATGGCCACGTGCGTGGCCAAAATGTCCAAAATTTGGCCACAAAGAAAGTTGCTTGGCCACGGCACAGAGAACTTGGCCACGAGTCCAGAATTGGCCACCAGCCGATCCAGTTTTGGCCACAGAACAAAAATCATCATTTTAAAAAAAGTTCATTTTTTTTCAATTTCAATTGGTGTTATTAATCTTTGGATTCACTCTCTTAAAAACCTGACAGGGTATATTTAGGGAGAGTTTCATAGAGCGACCACATGTACCGCGCGGAGCCACATGTGTCACTCTTTTGGCATTTTCCCATATCGCACATGCGCAAAGCTTTAAGAAGTAGACTTCTGCGCAACCACAGAGGCATTCTGGGATGGCCGGAAAATTTATGTTAGCGCGCATTTTCGATTGATTCACTTTCACTTTTGGCTGTGCCTGGACGGCTAGAAATCTAGGATTCTAGACCTACTGCATTTTCAGTTATTTCACTTTCACTTTCGCTTGACTTCATTGAACGCCCACCCAAACTGTAGATCGCTGATCTTGAAAGGATTTCATATACATCTTAGTGAATTATTTTGGTGTGGACTTAAATCTGGATCTATTCTCTGTAGGTAGACTAGATTCTTTGCTTACCTTACAGACCTCTTTTTTAGGACACGTGTAGAGTTTTTAATATTATAGCTATGGCTTCCTCCTCACACAAGACAAAGAAATTGAAAGGCGACCATGACAATTCCAAATCTAGGAAATATAAGAAGGAGTGGGAGAGCCAATTCATATGGTTATCAGAAGACAAAGATGGAAATGCTTATTGCAAATTATGTCGAAAGAGCATTTTACCAAAAGTGTATAACATTGGCAAGCACGGGATATCATTTGAACATTTAGGCAGGATCAATGGGGCACAAATGACTCAACCATTACCAGTGATATCTACTCCAAGGCGCGACTTAGAAGCTGAAAAATCTGTAAAAGCAGCAGAAATTCAGCTTGCAGTAGGAATAGCTTGCCATTGCTCCATAATTGCTGTTGATCATATTGGTGAGATTGTAGGACATCATGGTAAAGGCAGTACTTTGGGAAAAATAAAAATACACAGAACAAAGTGCAGCAAACTAATTACTGAGGTTGTTGGTGTTGCTTTAAAAAATGAACTAAAGTCAAGAGTTGAAGGTAAACATTTTTGTGTACTCATAGATAAATCCACGGATCTTGGTGCTGTGAAAACCCTTTGTGTGTGTATTCGATTTGTTGACGAGATAGAAGCAAAAATCGTTACAGCTTTCGTTGGTTTAGTGAATGTGATTGAAGCAACAGGGCAAACTTTATTTGATGCTCTAAAGGAAGAACTAGGAACAGTAGGCCTGGACCTTACAAAGTGCATAGGATTTGCCAGTGATGGGGCATCAGTGATGGTGGGACAACACAATTCTGTGTGGTCCCGAATTAGGGATGTGTCGCCAAACTGCTTACTCATGAAGTGTGTTTGTCATTCATTAGCTCTTTGTGTTGAGCACGCATTTGAAAAAATGCCATCAAATCTGGGTTTTCTTCTGAAAGAAATTCCAAAATGGTTCTCAAAAAGTATTATAAAAAGGGAGGCTTTCAAAGAGCTTATTGTCATTATGGACCCAAACAACGACCAACAAGGAAAACCACTCCCATTTCAAAAACTTTGTGTAACAAGATGGTTGGTGAGAGGAAAGGTTAATTACAACTTGATCGTGAATTGGGAGGAACTGAGGGCTTACTTTATGGTAGCTGAACCAGCAAGCAACGCAGACTCCAGATATAAAGCACGGATGATCCTTAACATGCTAAATGACCCTGTGAATTTCTTATATTTCCATTTTTTATCACCTATTGTTTCTGAATTCGAAAAAGTAAATGCGTTCTTTCAGGCACTTAATGCTGACCCAGAAGAGATGGTAAAAGAGCTAGATCTTCATCACAAGTCTTTAAGGGCTAGGATTTATGATGTTCATGGAAAAGAAAAACCCCTGGAAAGTGTGGACTTTGGAGCAAAATTTCTTAGCGAAGCAGAGAAGTTCATAAATGCAGCTCAAAACCGTGACTTGGCAAGAAATACAGTGAATGAAATTTCCAAGCGGTGCCATAGTTTTCTACTCGAGGCTGTCTCTCAAGTGGAGAACAGACTTCCACCAGCTGAAAATGTGTTTAGGAACTTGTGCAAGCTGTGTCCCAGGATTATTTTATCACAGCTTGATCGACTCGGATACGATGCATTGCCATTGCCCCATTTGATATTGGATTCAACAACAGAAGAACAATACAGAAAGATATTGCACGTAAACTGGGCTGCTGAATCTGTATTTAACGGCACCATTCCCGTCGACAGTGTTCAGTTTTGGACTGGAATTTTGAAGTATGAAAACAGTTTAGGCACTAGACCATTCAAGGAGCTGGCAGAATATGCCCTCAGATGCTTAACCACACCAGTCAGCAATGCAGTCTGTGAGCGGATCTTTTCCACAGTCACAAGTATTAAAACAGAAACTCGTTGCAGAATGGGAAATAAGATGCTGGGGGCAATTTTGAGAATTAGGACATTTTTAAAATTTGGAGAAAAATGTTGTACAGACTTTAAGGCCTCAGAGGAAATGTTCTCTCTTTTTAAAGCTGAAATGTACACCAATACAACAGCAACCACGAGTACAGATTCAGATGCCAATGACGAAAGCCTGGATATGGAAATGGACACAGTGCTTTCACATTATATTATGTGAAAGATACCATCAGGTAGGCGGCATATTTTATATTAATTATTTTATTGATTTTTTTATTTTTTTTTCGCCCGATCAATTTTTTTTTTTTTTGGTTTAACAAAACTGCAGAGTTTTTCATGGGGGTGTAAAGATAATTTGTAGCTTGGCCACGCAAGGCATAATTTGGCCACTTTTGCAGTCGGTTTTGGCCACAAGGCCTTTTGAGCATCTGGCAACCCTGGGTGGAAGATCTGGATGAGAATGATATCAGTGGCTCGCCTGAGAGGAAGATCTTCATCTCAATTTCGATAATAAAAATGTTCTAAAATCTAAATCTCATCTTTTTCCACTTTTTCCTTCCAGATTTGAAATGACTTACAATGGATCGAAGCAAATATTACTCAGAATTTTACAGGGCATTTCAGGCTGCAAATCCTGATCTAAAACCCACAGATGTTCAAAGTAAATGCAATGAAAAATGGACAGTCCTAAAAACTGAAATCAAACAAGGGAATCTATCCAAATACAATGAAGAAATAAATAGTTTGAAATTAAAAGCGGCACGGATCAAGTCAAGTTCATCCATCATTTTTTTCTTTGCCAAAACACCATCTAAAACAGTGCAAGCAAGTTCTAGTACCGGTACCACAAGTTCTGTGAACGATGAAGATGTTTCCAATGAAGAGAAAACAAATATTACTCAATCTGTCACTTCAGTTTCTGAAGGTCATTCACATTCCAATCAACTACCGGTACATGTAAATGAGGATGCACCAGCACCAGTCATAGCAAAGTCTTCAAATAAAAAAGGTGTAGCAGCCACTCGAGTACAAGCTAGTATTAGAAAGGAGCTAGAAAGGGTCAATGATAAGATAGCTTCATTAGTAGGTGTACAGAAGACTGTTGGGCTGAGTTCGCAGTTGAAGAGCAGTCTGGATGAAAGCCAAAAAGAAAGAGAAATACTTGAAAAGAAATTAAAAAGAAAAATGATTGATCAGAAGCCTCAAGTAAAAGCAAGAGAAAAGAAAGCTGCTAAAGTTAAAAAATTGTTAGATAGAACAAAGTGATATGGACCCAGAAACAATAACGAAAAAGAAACTTGGAAGACCACGCTTGGAAGAAACTGGTAATGCAGGGTTGGAAGAGGACATAATTATACAGGATTGTGTGCCCAGAAGGAGGAGCAGATGAGAGGTGGCGTAGTGAAACCATTAACACTATAAAAACAGTTGATGATTTGAAAACTGAACTTGAGAAGAAAGGCTATGTGCTAAGTAAAACAGCTCCGTATTATAGACTCTTACCAGCTAACATCAAGCACACAGATAGTAAAAGACATTTCAGTTCTGTAAATGTGAAATTGTGTAGACCACAAAATAACCAAAGAAAAGAGCACGAGGATGGACATTTTCGCTTCCGCTACTGTCAAAATGGCAAAGGAGCTAGCCAGACTGTTTGGGAGGGGGGGGGGGGGGAGAATTGTTTTTTCCTATCCCAAGATGATAAGGCACGAGTTCCTATTGGGCTACCAATTTCAAAAAAAACAAACTCTCTTACTCATGCATGTTGATTACAAGTTATCTTTACCTGATCATGATTTTCCAATCGGAGAAAATCATAAACTAATTCCATCAGTTTATGCTTGCTGCCTACCTGACAAAGATGGCTCAATAGGATACAGTGGTCCTACATTTGTTGCTATAGAAGTGCCAAACATAATAAGAGCAGTGCAGAGAGTCACATTGATGACTTTAATCAGCTACTGTCAAAGGAAGCTTTTAAAGAACATGCTTTTGTCCCTGGTGTAGACAATGTGAAACCGCTGGTCTTTATTTCTGTGGACGGAGGTCCTGATGAGGCCCCAAAAAATGTCAAAACACTTCAGGCCTGGGCTAGAAATTTCAAACAACACAACTTGGATGCATGTTTTATCTTCACCCATGCACCTGGCCTAAGTGCATACAACCCTGTGGAGAGAAGAATGGCCCCTTTATCAAAGATGACAGCTAGTATTATCTTGCCTTTTGATAACTTTGGAAACCATTTGAATTCATCCAATAAAACTACAGACATTGAGCTTGAAAAAAAAACTTTGAAGCAGGAGGGCAAATTCTAGTGGAGGTTTTTAATGAAACAGAGATCGATGGCTACACAGTTGTTTCTGAATTTGTTTCTAAAGAGAGTGAGAATGTATTTGATGACTTGACAGAAGAATGGAAGAGTGCTCATGTCCTTCAGTCACAATATATGTGTCAGATTATCAAATGTACAGATCCATTGTGCTGCTCCCCTTTCAGAACAAATTATTGCCAAATGTTCCCTCACCGCTTTTTGCCCCCTCCAATTCCTGTAAAAGCCTGTTCTGGTGGCTTGAAGATAGATATTTCAGGTCATTTTGGAAGCCTCTTTCAGGCGCTACACTTCCAAACATTGGAGAGTATGCAAGCCACATGTTTTGACCAGCACTGCCCAAGCTTGAATAAGAAAGATGCCAAAGGGTTGAATTTGTTAGAGAAGAGGATGTGTCAATTTTGCAAGAAGTATCACTCAACCATTAAGAGTAAGAATGCCCATATGGGAGTGTGTAAGAAGAAAAAGAGAGATGAGTCTGTGGAAGAAGTGAATGAAGAGGAGGATGATATAGAGTCTGTTGATGCTGTAGAAATCTGTGCACCATCTGCAGGACGCAATATTTTTGATTGCGTTAATTCTACATATGGTCTGTAGGCAAAATGTCAGACTTGTTTCTTGATATGATATCATCAGTTTCCATTTTTTTGAAAACAAAATGGAACACTTTACTCTTACTTGTTTACAGTTCCAGTATATTTTCCTTGTGTTGTATATAATATTACCACTGTGCTAAGATTTTGGCCTAAGTCATTTTTGAGATAATCAGTTTTAACCTATCTCAAGTTACAATGAAAACCATTTGGCCAATCTCTGGTTTATGCAAAAAATGCACCAGTCTTATAAATGGTGCAATTTTACAATATGGTCAATAAGTGCAAGGTATTATAATGAATCTAAAGGTAACCTAGTTCATTTTGGCCTGTCTGACTTAGGCCAAAATCTTAGCACTGTGACTGTGACGATATTCAACATCAATTTTTTTGACTTCTTATGTTCTCGTGTGGGATATGGGGTTCCCTTTTTTTAAACTCCAAATCTTGTTTTAATTCATAAGAAATCTTCTTGTGTAGTGTGATCTGAATAATATAGTCTGTAGTCAGAGAAATTCCAGAGTTTGTTGCTTGATATCATCAGTTTCAATTTTTTTGAGAATTATATATACAGAATACTTGTTGCAAGGACTTCCATAGGCTACTGACTGGTAGACGATTACAGCCATCTTGCTTCTTAACATTGAGAACAAAAGGATCCAATCTAGTATTGAAAGATGTGTTGCGTTAATATTGTATTACGTTTAATTATAATTAAGAAAAAATGATGTTTAAATTACTTTAATCGTATACCAGTCAGTATATATACATGTATGGAAGTCCTCCCCACTTGTGCCAAATAATATGTGCCATGCATAATTAAATTCATTTTTTTTTTCTGTGATTTATTTGATATTTATTTTTTCCAAGCTGAGATGATACTGATACTCCAATCTTTTTGCTTTGTTTATGCTTGATATCCAATCCATGCTTGCTATCGAATCTATTTGTTTTAATTATTTTGCTTGGTTAAATTTGGATTTGACAGTTCACGTATTTCTTTGAGGTATTTTTTTATAAACAGTTTTTATTTTGATTTAAAATAAAGATCAAAGGTGAATATATATATTAAATGTATCCTGTACGGGTTCTATCTAGATGTAGGGGAGGTGGTGGAGACCTGGGACGGAGGAGACTTGGGACGGAGGAGACTTGGGACAGGGTTGATTGCCAGAGTTCTACTTGGACCATAATCTTGTGGTCCATAATATCAAAGGCCCATGGCAACAGGAAGTTGTTAAAACAACAAAATCTGGCCAAAAGCCTTCTTGGTAATGTTGACAGAAAATACAAATTTTGTGCTGCAGAAAAAACATTTTTGGGTTCTGCTTTTTACAGTTGTATCTTCTTTCGGCCGAGAGTTCTGGATCTGTTAAGTATTGTGTGCCCATCTTAAAACATCAATAATGTATTATAACATGACATAAAATGTAGAAGCAGAGGGGAACTAAACCAAAATGGCTAGTGTTTGATATGAGGTAAGGGTGGGGAGACTTGGGACAGGCTAAAATAAGGATGGGGAGATTTGGGACAGGCTGTCCCAAGTCTCCCCGTCATGATTTTTGGCATGTCCCAAGTCTCCACCAGACATCATCACAATTATTATTTTCTTCTGTGTGCTTATGAAGACAAGTGGTCATTAAACTACTTATGAGCCAGTATAACTCACTTTGCTGGGTCTAGATTTACATTGTAGGGCTTCTATTTCTGTGCAAAATGCACAAGCCAAATTCTAAGAGTGTGTGTCCTATTAATAGGCCCTATTGTAGCGTAGATGTTGGGTGCTTGGCTCTTTTATTAAGGCAATATTTAGGCTATTTATTATGGTTCCTATTGATATAGCCTTGGCCTATCCACTAACTTTTTTTGTTTTGCTTTCATTCCATTCACAGAAAATGCCTAGGACTTACACCAAGAAGACTGATCGGCCAAGCCACCCTCATGCAGTATACGAGGCAGCTGTCCAAGATATTTTGAAAGGAAAAAGCTTAAGAACAGTTGGCGAAGTCAACATTGGCACGAAAAGTCACAGCCTTTCCCAATGGCGAGACTGACAATCTGGGTTCTGACTTTAGAAAGGCTCAGATTTTTACAGACAGAGAAGAGGACATCATTGCCCAATATGTAGTGAAATGCTCTGAAGTATTTTATGGGCTTACAATCATGCAGGTTCGCCAACTGGCATATGAAGCAACCACAGTGAACAACATTGATGTCCCCAAACAGTGGAAAGACAATAAAATGGCCGGTGACGAGTGGCGTAAGGGATTTATGTCTCGTCATCAGGGTATTGTGTTGCGAACACCAGAGGCCACATCTATGGCACGTGCCAGTGCATTCAACCGGCACAACGTTAATAATTTCTTCGATCTGCTTGAAAATGTTATTGAATCTTCTGGGGCTATTGATTATGTTTTTCGGAAACATCACGGTGAAGGTGCCAGAAAGATATACCATAGAATGAAAAAGAACTACTTTGGAATAGGCGAATTTCGAATCCAAAAAGTACTCAACAGCATGGAATTACGTCAGCAAACAAGACCAGTTTTCAAAAACAAACCTAAAATGAAGACAGTATTGGCACACTCTATAAATGAGAGACATCAGATCGATTTAGTTGATCTAGACTCTGTAACCACAGGCAACCGTTATGTGGTTGCCGTTCTGGACGTATTCAGTAGGCTAGGTATCTCTGGCTAAGATCATCAGGGCAAAAAAGCGCAAAATCAGTGGCAAGTGCTGTGTTTAAAGTATATGAAGAATGGGGGAGCCCTCGCATCATTCAATGCGACAACGGTTGCGAGTTTAAAGGAGAGTTCGAAGCACAAGCTGTTAAGCATGGAATTCGTATTATTAGAGGCAGTCCTAATCACCCTCAAAGTCAAGGGAAAGTTGAACGGTCCCATCAGTCCTGGAAATCTAAAATTAAGTTCGACTTGATGTCAAAGCATGTCGAGAAAAGTAATTTTGACAGGGATTTGTTTCATTATCAAAACGATTACAATACCGCATTTCACGAATCTATACAAATGACTCCACGGGAATGCCACTTTGAGGCAACAGAGAGAACCGCAGCTAATGAACATTCCCTTTCTTCAGCATTGAAATGTATAAAATCACATGCCAAGAAAAACGTGTAGCGGGTATGATTTAAATGAGGACGTTTTTATTAAACCCAAGCGTAAGGATGAGAGACTAAAACGTGGCAAATCCCTTAAAGATCCACCATGTAAGAAAGCCAAAATTATAAAAAAGAAAGGGGGGGGGGGATAAGTTCTTTGTGAGGTGTGAAGACAAGGAAATGTGGGTGGGTGTTGAAAATATAACATCTCTAACACTGGCAAGAGAGAAAATGAAAAGAAAAACGTCAGTTTTGTTACAGAGACTTTCTTCACAGTTCTTCACACGATTAAGGTTGATGACCTTGTACGCCACGAGTATAGAGGGGGTAAACTTAGTAGGGGAGAAGGGGAGTTTAAAGTTGTTGTCGAGCATGAAAGATTAAATATCACGAGGAAGGTCGGTGGCCTTGTGCGCCACGAGTCTAGGGGGGGGGGGTGAGCTTAGCAGGGGAAAACACTGTTTTTAACATTGTTGACGAGCGTGGATAGATACACACGACTCGCTTTAAACTAGTCGCGTGTGCAAAAACCTCGGGAGTATAAGTAGAGAAGCTCGACACACGAGGTTCCCAAGTTATTCAGTCCTAGAGGAAGACGCAGCGAGAAGTGGTCCGGGCGACAGGTGGAAGGTCGTGCCATGGGGACCAGGGGTGTCATGTATGTGAGGAATCTATGAAGGTTCCCAAGTTATTCATTCCTAAAGGAAGACGCAGAATTTATCGGTCCGGGCGACAAGTGGAAGGTCGTGCCAGTGGGGACCAGAAGTGTTAGGTGTGTGAGGGATCCATGATGTTCACATGTATTTCCCAATAAGAAGAATTTAATCGGTCCGGGCGACAAGTGGAAGATCGTGCCATGGGGACCAGAAGTTGAGGAGTTCTGCTGATAGGATGGGAACCCATCAGAAGCTCGTGATTTGCGATGGCGGGTGTGAACCGTCGATGTGCTGTGTGTGTTTGCAGAAGAAGAGTCTTTGAGGACGGGCTGATAACCCCTCAAGGAGCTAGTAATCTACGATGGCGGGTGTGAACTGTGTGTTCTTATTTGTGTGAAGCCAGGGACGTCTGTTTCCCCTTTTATCGTCGAAGTTAGAGATCTAGAAAGGATCGTGTGAACTCTGGAGACGTGAAACTGCATCAACGAGGAGGGCAGCTGTTGACAGAGACTATTAAGTATACGTAGTTAAGTTTATAGACAGAGGGATTAGATCTAGATGTGAAATGGGGAATAGAGAATAGCCATGATCCCCAAGAGTAAATTTGAAGTATCTCTGTTCTGTGATTATGTATGTGATTATCATGAGTTGAATGTTTTGACATAAGTTTTGTCATGCATTTATAATTAAATATCGTTTAATTTAAATTTCACTCCATGTGTCCGTTGATCGCTGGTCTGCTTGCTTGGCTTGTTAGCTGGGTTTGAAAGGTAAATAAGTTAGGTACTCATCACACACGTGGTCGTGACCATCTTCACGCACGTGATCGTGACAGAAGAAAGAGAAACTGGCTCAAATTTGGAACCTCCAGAATGCTGCCAGGCTGAAGAGGATCCTGATACTTATTCCACGTGTGCCGAGCAAACGTTTCGCCCACCTCCATCTCCCCTTAGCACTCCTATAAAGGAACGAGCAAAGAAAAGCTGGAAATCGTATGAGCAATCTTTGCTGGACAGACTTAAGGAGAAGGCAGAAAAAGACGAAGAAATTGACTAGGACAAAAACTTCGCCTTCAGTCTTGTGCCAGTTTTAAAAAAGATGCCCATTGACATGAAACTGGTGGCAAAGATGGAGATAATGCGAGTATTGCACAGTTTCTCAAGACCAGCCCCACACTATCCTTTAAATCCTCAGTGCCCAACATACCAGTCATACCAAACTCAGTCAGGCGCTGGATATAACAGTTTTGGTAATGTAAATAGTTCAATGTACTATCAACATAACAGCCAAAGATCAAGCACACCTGTGCCCAGCTCCTTTCAATCATTCAATCATCTAAATAACGAGTCTCAGTCTCAGTCATCCCATTCATCTAATTCATCTGAATTTCATTACAATGAATGAAATAATGTTGTTCTATATGTTGTCACCTTTCAGAGTATGGTAAAATAAACATCGTTCGTTCCTAATCCTATTTGTTATTGCAGTTTTTTTCATTCACTTTTCGATTTAAGAGACCGTTCACAATTGATGTTAACCAAATTTTTGGCAAAAATTTACTATCCCCCCCCCCTCCCCCTCTGTCAACTTTTGAGTGACCCCTTCTCCCCCTTTTGGGTTGACGTCAATTGTGAACGGTCCCAAAGTGGATTAGTATAAAGGTTACTTACCTTAAGTGCCACAGACAATCTCTCCTGGGGTGATATACACTTCCTGAAACTTGTATCCTGGAAAGTAATCAGAGGTCCCACTGATTGCAGTAGAAAGTCAAAACTTTCTTTGCTCATTCTATAATATGCAAAAAACTTTTTCGGGTAATCTAGAAGATCCTGGTAAAGGGTGTAAAATTTCCCTTTAAGTAATCGCTGACTAAGAATTGGATGAACCCAATACTTCTTTGGTTTTTTCTTTTTCCGAATGGAAAATGTCAAAGCACAAACACAAGCAACCTCTGTCACATCCATTTTTGTAATGACCGAGACAAGGCCCTACAATGACGCAACTGGTAAAAAATCGACCAACTATTTAGTTGTGGTGAGGTAAGACATATTGTACCTCAACCCGACAACACGATTTCAATTTTTTAGTTGATCAACTAAAAGTTGTAGTGCGGACCGGCCCTTAGGCCTAATTCTTCAAAAAGTAGGATCGGCAGAGACGATAGGCCCACGATAGGCCCGGGCACGATGTGAAACCAAAAAGACTAGTCGAGTACCTGGCAGTACATGTATCGCTTTTTAACCTATCGGTATTTGATGTTGCTGCTTTTCCGATGTACTTTTATTTGCCGCACTCTTCTATTTTCGCGTCTGTTCTCTTAAAGGAAAGAACGTGCAACAAATTTGCAAAAAAAATAAAAATAAAACTTGCTTTGCTTCACTTCGACTACATAGATTTGGACTCGATTCCGGAGTCAGAACTCGCAAATGCCCATGAGTTCGACTGGGTTCGCCCAGAGATGGTTCGACATGGTGTTCGCGGCAGGGCTGCCAGATGGACACGGGCATGGTCAAAATGCCCGAAAATTGGCCACACCGAAAATTGCTTGGCCACGACGAAATTTCTTGGTTACAGATCTAAATTTACTTTCTCCGAGTCAAGTCAATTTTTTTTGTTATCAAAACTGATGAGTTTTTCATAGTGTTAGTTGTGTTTGGCCACATGAGGTTCTATTTGGCCACTTTTAAAGTCAAAACTGGCCATCTGGCAGCCCGGGTCTACGCATAGAAATAGAAAATTCTAGGAATCAAAACAGTAGCCTTAGTGTAGTGACATACTAGACGCGGCAAACTGCTGTTAGGGGGTGGCCAGGTAGAACGCTTGCTCGCGATAAAAGCGAGCGCGATAAAGCAAGCGCTTGTAATGTTGTTCCCAATTTGCATGTGCCGCACAAAAAGCACGCTCGCTTTATCGCGCCTGCGATTTAAAGCAACGCTTGGAAAGCGTAAAGAATCAAAATATAATTCTTTATCGCGATAAAGCGTGTTCTTGGTGCCCCTCGTGTGTTGTCTTGTCACGATCTGGCAAGTGCGGTGTGTATTTTCTCTGTCTCCTCTGACAGTCCGACCAAAATGGATGTTGAGTCTTTGATATCATATATGGCCTTTAGCGTCTTTACAGACGGTCTTAGCAGCTAGAATATTCACTTTCACTTTGACTGACAGCTTCTCTCGTGGCTTATTCTACCAATGTTTGACCCGAGAGTGCGATGGCAGTGATTGCAGGTCAGTCTTTTGGGTTCACTTTGGCGAGTGTTTTCATTCCGCCTCTGTCGTTTTGTCAGGTATGTTTCTTTTGCCTTGAAGTCTATTGCGAGCGTGCCACTGCGCAATTTTTGTCTCCATCTGCTTCGATCATTTGCAAGGTTCTCCCATTCATTGGGGTCGATGTTGAATGCTTTCATCGTGACCTTGCAAGTGTCTTTGAATCGCAGATGTGGCCTACCTCTGGGTCGGTTGCCAGTAGCAAGTTCCCCGTAGAGAATTTGTCTGGGGATGCGATCATTTTCCATACGGTGGAGATGTCCAAGCCACCGCAGTCTTTTTTTGCCTAGGAGAGCCTGAGTTGATGGAATGTTGGCTCGGCTCAGAACTTCGATATTTGAGATCCTGTCTTGCCACTTGATCTTGAGAATTTTGCGTAGGCAGCGCAGGTGGAAGGAGTTGATCTTTCATGTTTGGAGTAGGTGGTCCATGTCTCTGAGCCATACAGCAGGGTGCTTAGGACGCAAGTTTGGTACACGAGTACCTTTGTTTTGATGGTCAGCTTGCTATTGTTCCACACCCTTTTTGAGAGTTTGCCAAAAGCTGTGGCCGCCTTTCCTATTCTGGCATTTATTTCAGTTGTTATGTCTGTGCTACCACTGATGGTTGAGCCTAGGTAGCAGAATTTTCCCACTTGCTCCAGAGGAGAGCCATTCAGCATGATTGGGTTGGGGTTTCTCAAGCCTTGTGTCAAAACTACAGTTTTTTAGACACTGATCTTTAGCATGAATTTGTCACAGGCTTTGGCAAGGCTATTGATGAGAGCCTGGAGCGTGGTTTCATCGTGGGCCACGATTGCAGCATCATCTGCGAAGAGGAGCTCTTGTAACATAATATGCTCTGTACGAGATTTTGCTTTTAGTCTGGCAACATTAAAAATGGAGCCGTCCACTCTGGTGTTAATAAGTACTCCACCTGAACAATGACCAAAGGCATTCTTGAGTAGGGCTGCAAAATATATACCAAATAAGGTAGGAGCAAGAACACATCCCTGCTTCACACCGCTGTTTACAGCAAATGAATTGGATGTGCAGCCCTCAAAGTTGACACATGCCCTCATGTCAGTGTGGAAGGATGCAATAAGTTTTAGCAATGTTGGTGGACAGCCTATGGATTTAAGGACTGCATACAGGCCAGATCGGCTTACGGTGTCGAAAGCCTTTGTTAGGTCCACAAAGCATGTTATAAGCGGCCTGTTTTGTTCTTTACATTTTTCTTGGATTTGCCGAAGTGCAAATATCATGTCAATAGTTGATCGTTTGCTTCGAAAGCCACATTGTGTTTCTGGTAAGACTTTTTCCGCCAGTTGTTGAAGGCGGCAGAGGATGACGCGAGCAAAAGCCTTTCCAGTAATGCTGAGGAGGGATATGCCTCGATAGTTGTTGCAGTCGCCTTTGTCTCCTTTGTTCTTGTAAAGTGTGACAATTTTGGCGTCTCTCATATCATGTGGTATCACGCCTTCTTTCCAACACCGCAGTAACAGATTATACAGGTGTGGTAATAGTGGGCCTTTTAGGTCTTTTAATACCTCTGCAGGAATGTTGTCACTTCCTGTGTCTTTTCCAGCAGACAGGTGGTCGATTGCATTGGAAAGCTCGACTAAGGAAGGTTCAGCGTCAAGTTCGGCCATTATTGGCAGTTTTTGGAGGTGTTCCTCAAAATCTGGTGGAATATTTTTCTCAGTTGAATACAACAGAGAGTAATGCTCTACCCACCTATTCAGTTGTTCATTTTTATCTGTGATGGGTTCACCATTTACAGACTTAAGTGGGGCGCTTTTGGTGATGATTGGCCCAAGAGCTACTTTCATCTGACTAAAGGCGGTTTTCATATCTCCCTTTTCATTTGCCTCTTGTATGCTGTTACACAAGTCTGTCCAGTATTTGTTGGCGCAACGTCTTACCTCCAGCTGAAGTTTAGCTTTTGCATTTTTCAAACAAGTTTTTGTACTCTGATTGCAATTTTTGTTATACTCATTGAAAGCAGATTTCTTTTGCTCAATGAGAGGTAGGAGAATTTCGCTGTTCTGGGCTACCCAGTCGTTGTTTGAAACTTTATGCTGTCCAAAAGACTTGATGGCACAGTCATGAATTTTTGAACTGAGAGTGTTCCATGTTTCATCTACCGAGTCACATTGGGTGACATTATCCATGCTTTCAGCAAATAACTTTTCAAATGACTTTCTATTTGATTCATCTCTGATTGCTGTTACATTGATCTTAGGGATTGAAGGGGCTTTTGATCTGTATATTTTCTTGGCCGAAATTTTGATTTTGCTGACTACCAGTGCATGGTCGGTGTCACAGTCAGCACTGTGGAGGGAACGAGTTATTTTTATACAGCCCAAACTCTTCCTCCTTGAGAGAATAAGATCTAATTGATGCCAATGGCCAGACCTGGGATGGCGCCATGATGATGTTCTTTGGCATCTCTTTAAGGTCAAAGTACGTGTTTGTAAGACATAATGAGTTTACGGAGCATAGCTCCAGAAGGCGCTGCCCGTTTTCGTTGATGTTGCCAATGCCGAAGTGCCCAATGCACTTTGGCCATGCGGAGTGATCTGCTCCCACTCGAGCGTTAAAGTCACCCAGAATTAGCAGGCCTTCGGTGAGAGGGATGTTGTGGAGAGTCCTCTGCAATGCCTCGTAGAAAATGTCTTTGGTTTCGTCAGAGGAGGTAAGTGTTGGGGCATAGACACAGATAATGTTGGTAAAACCAGACCGGGTGTTCAGTCTGAGTGTCATGATGCGTTCTGACACTCCAATTGGAGTTGCGATCGAATTGATAAGGGAGTTTTTTACGGCGAAGCCCACGCTGCTAAGGCCCTGCCAGAAGAAGGTGTAGTTTTCTTCTTTGACTGACCCGGAGTCGGGAAGTCGAGTTTCTTGAAGGGCAGCGATGTCGATGTTTAGTAGCTGAAGTTCTCGATCAATAATTTGGGATTTCCTGATGGAGTCAATATCAGTGAGATCTTGCTGTTGCAAGCCTGGGCGCATTGTTCTGACGTTCCAGGTACCAAGTTTTAGTATTTTTCTGTTTTTGCCAGGTGCACACTTTACGTCAGCTTTTTGACTTTTGGTCTAGCTCCAACCACCTTATGAAGCAGGCTGACGTGGCGGAACAACACCCAACTGCCTGGGGGCTGCCCAGGTTACGGCGGGCGGTAGTTGATCAATGCAGCTGAAAAGCCGCTCCCACCGACAGAGGGGACCCCTGGCGCTCATCCGTACGCCAAATGGATTGAGCTTATCACCGGTAACTGCCACCTCCCGTGTTGTGCCCATCCGTAACGGATGGCTGGAGTGTCATCTCCAAATCGGAAATGGGTGGGCTTATAGAGGAGAGACAGACGCTTGCCAAGCCCGAGCAAACGCCTCCTCGTTTTGCTGCCTTGCCTGGGCTATTTTTAAGAGATGGTGCTTTGCCCAGAGGCACCACCCCTCTCTCTGCCATTCTAGTTAAACCCAAGGGAGAGACCAGGTCAATACATTTGGAACTAGTCCGGCTGCAGGAGATGCTGGAAGCCAGTTTGATGCAGTTCTCCCTGACAACCACCTTCGGGTCTCCACTCCTGATTTTCTGTCTGGATTTATTCCCATAGCCTTTGCTATCATAGCAACACACAAGGCAGTGTGGTATTTGTATTCAGGGTTACCTTCCCCTGGTCTTCCTCTCTCCCGAGATGACCCACAAGACAGTGGGGGTGACAGTAGCAGGCTGTATTGTGTACTGTCGTACAATAGCAGAAAACTCTGGCCTGCCAAATTTTTGATATCAGCTGTGTTTAGAAAACCTGCAATTTGGGACAAAAGAAGGAAAGACCACGCAAACCGCAACGTTGTGAATAGTACTTGGAAAGAAATTAGCAAAGAGCTCGAACATGATGGTAAGAAAAACTTTATTGTATGTATTTGTTCATGGCTGCTTTCATTTATTTGTGCTGCAATGCCTTGTATTATGTAGCACAAATCCCTCTTTCTGTCTCTCTCTCTCTCTCTCTCTCTGTCTGTCTCTCTCTTTCTGTTCCCTTCGCCACATCCCCTCTCTCTCTCTCCCTTTTATTTCCTTTCATGCCCAATATCTTTCTCATTACATGTATTTCCTTGGGCCTTCTCGCTATAGCCAACTCTACTATAAGCTTATTGTAATTTACTATCCCAAGAAAATCGAAGACAGATTGACTTTGATATTTACAAGAGCAGCGTCTGGTCAGTTTACAAAAGCTTTTAATGGACTTTGGCCCATATTGTTCTTTGAAGGTACATTTGCTTCTTCATATGCTATTGAATATATTGCAGAGGATATTTACTGAAGTATGCTTTAAAAACATCCCTAACAGTTTTTGAATCATTACATGGCCTGCCAACACGGTCCCAAACTATGCCTTGGTTTTCAACCAAAACTTCGGTGAGGTTTTGCACCATGTCTTCTTTGTCTACGATAGTGTTATGCAGGACACAAACACATTTAACAATGCGATCGGCAAGCAGCACGTCTGTCTCAATTTCTTTGTTTAGCAAACGCCATTTTGCTACCAAAATTCCAAACGCACATTCAACGGTTTTTCTACATCTTGACAATCTCTTGTTGAAGCAGTCTTCATCAAGAGGGAGATTTGTTCCACTGTAGGGTTTCAAAACATGAGTCATTAGTGGATATGCCTCGTCAGCAATGAACACAAATGGGGCCACGACATTTGAGTTTGGCAGGGCTGTAGGCTCTGGGATATGCAGTTTTTCTTCTACAAGAGCTCGATAAAGGCCCGAGGCTTGAAAAGTACCTCCATCGCTTTGTTTCCCATGTCCGCCAACGTTGATTGTCAGAAATTTATAATGAGCATCAACCACAGCCTGCAAGACTATTGAGAAATATCTTTTGTAGTTATAAAACATGGATCCTGATTTGCTGGGACAACGGGTTCGAACATGCTTTCCGTCTATTGCTCCTAAGCAGTTTGGGAAATTTCAAAGTTTGTAAAAGTCATCAGAAGCCGATCGGAATGTTTCTCTTGTTGGAGAGGGCATATGCACTGGTTGCAGCTCATCCCATATAGCAGTAACAGTTTCAGACACAATGAGTGCTACAGTGGAGGCACCCACCCGGAAGTTGAAGGCAAGGGTCTTAAAAGATGAACCGGTTGCAAGAAATCTGAAAAAAAGACGATCATCATATTAGTTTTGTCTCTGAAAGCGATTTTTGAATGGTGATATATATTTGACTTGATGGAATGGGGCAATCGTTATGACTCAGTTTATGTGAACTTTCATCATTGACAATAATATTGACAATCATTGACAATAATATTGTATGCAAGCACTATATCATAAATAATAATGTTCTGTTACTTTTTGTGTTTTCAGAAACTGCACTGAAGAAGAAATGGAAGTCCCTGCGAGACTACTTTGCGGCAGAATACAATAAAAGGCCTGTGCTAAGATCAGGAGACGCTGGAAGCAATCGCCCACAATCAAAGTGGCAGTTTTTCAATCAGCTTATCTTTTTGAAAGATATTGTTGCGCCGAGAACTTCATTCGACTCCCTAGATCTGGATAACTTTGAAGGTAATGAACCACGTCCGGGGATTGCCGATGATTCTGCAACAGAAGTAGACACCCAGGGCAGCAATGTGGAAAGTCAAGTACCGGACACATTCGATAATCCTACATCCTTTGAAGCACCAGAGCCTGGGCTGTCCCAGGAGTTTTCTCCGGGGGCTTTGTCGAGTAAACGTACAAACAGAACAGCAGGACCCCCCAAAAAACGCAGTCGAGACAGCTCGGACAGTTATAGGGAACTGATAGATATAGAAGAAAGAAAACTTCAATATTTAAGTCAAAAAAGAGAAAATGCCGAACAAACAAATGATGCGGACTTCCTATTCCTCAAATCATTACACCCATACATGAAAATGGTCCCTGAGCACCTGAAACTCAGCGTTCGCAATCGACTACGGTCAGTTCTCCAAGAGTATGTATACCCACAAACAGTACAACAACGTTCACAACCATACACACAAACGTACACAAGCCAACCTGAAGATGCGGATGTACAATTGCGAGATAGCACAACGCCCGCATTGTCTTACCACAGCTATAGCACAGGTTCGACACCACATAGCATTGATTCCTACACCACTCAGCCAGACTCTCATGTTTCCCATACTAATTGTTCTTATTATGATCGTTAAGATATCTGTCACCGCATGAACAAAACATAGACAGCATTATTGTTAATATGTTTTTATGTTGGTTTCTTTTTTCACCTGTTATAATTTCTACACCAGGTAGGGTCCTACATTCATTTAAAGTGCTGAAGACAAACAGTCATCAAATGAGCTTAATTTTATTGTACTCAAATTGTATTTTACAAAAGATACTTACTATGCCAGTTAGGCGTAAATGATTTTTTTTCTCTCGCAAGTGGAAAATCATTCTTATTCTTTACGAACAGTAATTTTTGTAAACATCTATCTTGTTGATATTAAATAATAATTCTATAACTAAGATAGTTTCTGAGTTTTTTGGCTGTTTTGTCTGTTTGTTTATTGTCATTTGTTAGTAACAACCTTTTTAATCCTACTGTTTCTATCATAAAATGTCCTCACCATGAGCTTAAAACAAACAAGAGATGTAGGCCTACCTGTTGCAGTTCATAATGGAGATCAATAAACTTTATGATACACGTTTACACAGTCTTAGTTCATTGTGTATGCATGAATATATATTTACAGTTATTACTTCATACTTATATATATAACTGTATATACACATACATTTCAACTAACTCACCTGAGTGTAATAACTACACGCTCCTCTGGCAGAATTGGTTGTTGGTGCCAGTTGCACCAGTTCTTTGTTATCTTTGGTTCAATTTTTTCCAAGATATACTTGAATGTCTCTTGGCTCATTCTCAAGTAGGACTGAAAACGAGAAGGGCTCCTTTTCAGCAAAGGAAACAATTTATTATATTCACTTTCCATTTGCCTCCTTTCATTTATCTCATGAACGCCAATTCTTTTGCGTTTTCCTAGGATAATTTTCGGCAAAACACTGTCCAGCAACAATAGTTCGTCTTCACTTGAATCCGCCATGTTCAGTCGCAAGTGCGATTTGCAATCTTTATATATGTCCTTATATATGTCCACCTCAACGACAAGCAAGCCCTTTCTTTACAAGCGCTTGCTTTATCGCACTCGCTTTTATCGCGAGCAAGCGTTCTACCTGGCCACCCCCTTATCCTATGAGACCTGACATACTAGAGAAACCGTCGTCGCGCGCGGGAGCGGTTGCCGCTGTTTGATTTTTTTCTGCCGCGCCTGTCGGCGGGAAAATGAGAACCGCAACCGCGCGCGGGAGCGGTTTTCAGAGACAACACATGTTAGGCTATGGCTAGTGACATACTATCCCGCTCGCCGCGGCCTGATTTTTATTGCAGTGCAATCACCAGGTGCACTTCCTTTCTCGCACACAGTCCTGTTTCTTTTTTTCAGAAAAAATATTCAGATATTGTGAACTTTTCGAATATGTCTGCGGAAGTTATTATTAGTATGGTGGAGCAACAGCCTGCTATCTGGGACAAGGGTTGTGAGCAGTATAAAGATAGAATTGCAAAAGATAAAGCCTGGGTAACTGTAGCTACTGGAGTCTACGAAGAATGGGATTCCCTCAGCAAGGAAGAACAAAGAAAGAAATGTAAGTATTAGCATTTATTTACATTTTCAGAGGTACAATTATTTCAATACTCGTATTTGTCTTGGAATGGAACAGCACCCACTCCAACAAAGTAGTCAGCAAAATAATCCCGAACTTGAATTCCTAAAACACGAGGAGCCGGCCCGGTGCTAGTGACATCACGGAATGGGGACTCCTGAGCTTCGTCATAATAATTGTCACCATCCTTTCGTCTGACAAAATTGTGTAATATACAACATGCTTTGACAATAGAATCTATAAAATCAGGTCTAACCATGATTGGTTTGTGGAAAATCTGCCACTTATTCGCCAATAAACCGAATGCACATTCCACTGAACGTCTAGCTCTTGAATGTCTGTAATTGTAAACTCGTTTGCGAGAATCAAGTTCCCGCTGAGGGAAGGGTCGCAGAAGGTTGGTATGCACTTTGAAGGCTTCATCTCCAATAAAAACAAATGGTTGGGGGTCATCATTAGTGCCAGGTAAGAGCTTCGGTTGTGGGATATTGAATTGTTCCGAGTATAATTTTGATCCGAAAACACTGTTTCGAAAAACAGTCTAATCACCTTCTTGGCCCTACGACCCCACGTCGATAGAGACAAATCGAAGGTTAGAGTCAGCAACAGCCATTAGAACCACTGAAAATTTTTTTTTCTAGTTGAAGATTTTTGAACCAGAACTGCGAGGCTTCATACAACGAATGTGCTTCCCATCAATGGCTCCTAAACAATTGGGGAAATTAGTTTTTTTTTCATAAGCCTCGGCAATGCTATACCAATCTTCAGTAGTTACTTCGGGCATTTCAATATCTTTCAAAAGAATCCAGATTGCTTCACATGTTTCAAAAACTATCTGAGCAATGGTACTTCTTCCATTATTGAATTCAAATTGAAGAGCCGTGAAGGAATTCCCCGTAGCCAGGTATCTGCGGAAGAACAGAAGAGGGTATTAAAAAATTTTCATTCAATCCACAGGTATTATATAACATGAAAATAGTTTTTGGGAAAATTACAGAAGAGTTACAAACCCAAACTTTTACCTAACCTAAACAACCGTATATAAGTGTACTCTTTGAATGTAAATTTAGACTTATGAAAACATCGTCTTCGTGTTTTATACTTATTTTTCACTTCTTACAGTGAACGATCTGAAGGCGAAATGGAAGAACATGAGGGATTCAATGTACAAATCCCTTCAAACAAAGAGTGGAGACTGTGCCTCAAAGAAAAAAAAATATGTCCATTCTGAAGCTCTGACGTTCCTTCGTACCAGCTCCGAAAAAAGAAGGTAAAATCTAGAGTATAGTCCAAATTTGTTTCTTTAATTTCTTAACCTATGCACATATATCTCTGGTCGCTGGTGGCTGAGAGGTATTGTGTCCGCCTCACATGCAAATGGTCTAGAACCCCCCCGTCAGTGCAGCATGTTTTTTTTGGAGAAGCCCCGTCCACTATGTACATCATAACACCTGTTGTGCACGTTAAACATCCCTTGCTGATTTGATGTGGTCAGTCGTGCCAAATTTGTAGGTTAAAGAACACCAAGTGTTAGTAATTCGTAGCGCCAGTAATAGGCAGCAGGCATAGCTTCTCACTCCTTACATTCTGTAGTATTGTAAAAAGTCATTTGATAACATTGACTAAGCTCCACCGAGCGCTTTCTGTGGATTCTGGCGCGTTATAAATTCATTTATTATAATATTATTTATTATTATTATTATTAATTCTTCATATGAGTAGAGATTGCGGGTATAACTTTGCATAATTGTTTCTTTCTAGTACAAGTGGCAACTACGAAGATGACAACACGGCTGATCCAGATCCTGATGAGTCCGCGATACTGGATGATCAAGAGGATTCATTAATGTCAACCTCATCCATCGACTCTCCACAAAGCGGCCGAAAGAGGGTCTTCAAAAAACCAAGCCAGCCATCAAAGATGACCCCTTTTCAGGCATCCCTCCTTAGCAGCCTGGACCATGCAGCAAAGACAATTCAGTCACCACAGAACGATCCAGAAGATGCAGACAAGTCGTACTTGATGTCCCTACTCCCAGATTACAAAAACCTAACTACAGCAAAAAAGTGGGAATTTAGGACACACGTAGCGATTTTTTTTTCAAAATTTGTATTTAACCTCTCGTCCGACCTCCTCGCAGCAATTCTACTCACAAAACTATTACCAACCTCAGTGTCTTGGAGGGGATCCACAACAATTTTGGTCCAATACTACCAGTACTAATGATTGTTATTCAACAAGTGCATCCCCGACAGGTTCTATAGCGAGTCGCTGCACCCCTTCCTCAATCCCCAATGAATTAGAAATGGCAAAAAAAATCAGTTGTGTAGGTTGTTTTTATTTGACAATGTTATGTTTCTTTGATTTGATAGCATATCAATTCAATGAACCGAGTGGGTGAAAGCCTTTCTTTCTTATATGTCTGATGTTACATTTTGAGTTTCTTTAAATAAACGGCATTGAAAGCCATGTTATTTTGTTTTATGGAATTTCTAGGTAAAATAATCTTGTTATAATGTATTCTTATACTCAAAAAGCTATAGTATCAACTAAATATTCACTATTTGCGTAGATAAAATAACCTTACCTGAGGGTGATGGTCAGCCTTTTCTCTGCTGATATTGGTTTTCCAAAAGAAGTTTCTGACTTAGTGATTGCAGGACGTAGCACTTCGAGCAAGTGATCAAAACTTGGTATAGACATTCGGTAATAGGTGAAGAATTTATCGTTGTGGTTTCTAATATTTGCATAAAAACGAGGGAAAGGATCTCTGCCATGGTTATAGGGGTGAACGGAGTAGGTCCGGGCTCGTCCAGGAGCATCCAGCAGCCCTTCGCTTTCAGCAAGGCACAAAGTTGCAATTTTAATAAAATTTGCCACATCCATCCTACGCTGATGACCGAACAACATTGAGAAAAACGCACTGGAGGGCGGTTTGCCGCTCATAGTATGTCAAGTTAGAAGGAAAGTCGGTTATTATTGAGTGTTTCGAAATTTTCACTGAAAGACCAAGCAGTGTGAAGGCACAAGCGCAAACATATTCCCCTTATAAACATCACAATACGGTTAAATATCTTATTGGAATTACATCACAGGGCGTCGTCTCCTTTTTATCTTCAGGCTGCGGTGGGAGGACCAGTGACAAATACATGTATATAACAGAACACTGTGGCTTTTTAGATAAATTACAATATGGGGATCTCATTCTAGCAGACAGAGGCTTTGACATTTCAGACAGTGTAGCACTGCAGTGTGCTGAAGGTAAAATCCCTGCATTTCTAAGGGGTAAGCAACAATTACCAGCCATCGATATTGAAAGCACTCGACGTCTGGCCCATTTACGTACACATGTGGAGAGGATTATTGGAAATACCCAACAAATACCCAGTTGTTACAACCTGGGGGTTTCATTGAATGATGTAGGAGGCTAAACAAACTGTTTACATGTAGTTAAAATAGAAAGGTGGGGTTTTCAACCACTTTGTTGTATGGGGGAATCACTTTCATTGAAATTAAAATATTATCCAGAAGATTTTTCTTTTTTCTATACCAAAGTACAGTGTGAGTGTGATGGGGTAAAAAGAGTTAGTACCTATATGTTTAGCTATGTGTTACACAATGGGCTTGACCAACCCCTACCTCCTGTGCGACGGTCCAGCCGCCCACACCGACAACCCCAGAGATTGGAGCTGTGACTCATGTAGGTGATTAACATTAGACACTGACTGTGACTGCAGAAAGAGCAGCGGAGCTCACCCATCAAGACCCCCCAAGTTTCCATCAGGCCAGACGACAGACCACAGAACTCAAGGGAGCCCCCCGCCTCTAGATTTTAAGATATAGATTATGCCCATATGAGTTGGCACAAAGTCCTCACAGACAGAGATGATTGTGCAGTTTGTTTCAACAATGGAAAGTGAAATGCACACAATCACAATTGTCCTGATTGTGGCTAAAAGCAGACTTGCAAATTCTGTTTATGATGAAAAATATTTTGAAATTAATGAAGACAAAGTAAAAAACTATACAGGGCTACCAACATGCATTTCTGCAAAGAAATGTCTTGAACCTGGCATGAATCAGACTGCAAACAGTCGCTTATGAAAATTCCAAGAAATGCTGCTTGTTTTATGTAAACTTAACCTCGGTCTTCCCTTTCAGGTTTTAGGAGAAATGTTTAATATTCATCAGTCAACTGCTTCAAACATCTTTTTGAAAGTCCTTGAAGTTGTGTATATAAACCTGAGTGACCTTATACACTGGCATAAAAGAGATTACATTAAAGAAACAGTTGCTCAAAAACATACATGATCTGCTGCATCCTGCCGTGACATGGAGGTGAACAGCACAGACACGAGAGATGAACTTGCAGTCATCAAGCAAACCCTCCAAGCCACAACTGACCAAAAGAAAAGTGCATCTGGAGACTGAAAGGCAAAGACAAATAGATGAATCGGCAGCCATGAAAGAAGCCCTTGAAGTTGAACATAAGAAGAATACTTTGTTGCAGAGCGAACAAGATAAAACAGTCCAAAGAAATGTTGGCATTGCTAAACTCTTCTAAGAACCTCCAAGAGGCAAATGGAGAACAAACATCATATGTTTCAAAATTAATGAATAAAGTGAAGGATTTGCAAAGAAGATCCACAGAGGAAAAAGCAGATGATAATAAAGAAGCGAAGAGAAAGTAATCCAAAGGTGACAGAGTTAAGACTTATCACTTGAGAAGGAGATGCCGGAAGAAAAATGTGAGTGATAAGTTTGAATGAGGAGATTCTCAACAAGAGTGGTGGGACAGTAAAACAGTGAAAGTGGTGCTCTCAGTGATGATGTTAGGAGAGCGATCATAGCATTACAAGGCATAGGAAATGTTTCAGCTGGCAACTCTTCAATTGTCACATCAAGATTATCAGTAAGCTTCTGTTCCACCAGAAACTTAGTGATAAAGATTTGTCGTGCCCACAAACTTGCCTTAACATTGCCAGTGAGGAGCAGGCGATAGTTCAACATCTACCACAGGACACAGTGGTGAATAAGGCATATAGACCCTTTCAACTTCTATTTTTAGCTTGCGGTCAATGCAGTTAACGACGTTTTCTTTCGGTATTTTATGGCAAATTTAGCGCAGCATACTGCGTTCTAGGTTAACCTCTACACAGTCGCGAGGTCTTGTCTAGATCTTGAGCTAGATCTAGTCGGAGGTAAAGAACAGAAGTTCAAAAAAAAAGTTCTGAGTAAGGGGCTGAAGTTTGTCCCTGTTCAGAAACAACATGATCAATATCAAACTCTCCGGGATGTGCAAGCTTTTTTTCCCGCAGCCTTCGCCTACAATTACACTTTACTAGCCATAGTCACGCAGAAGACAACGCTGACATATATTCGAAATACACAAATCCGACTGGACACCCAAATCAGGGGAATCACAGACTCTAGATCTTTACATGTCTAAATGCTGGAACAACAAACATTATGCCCATTTGTCACACATGCCACTTCAATCTGACAATTACAGAAGACGCCCATTACAAGACTTGAAAAAACACGATATAGTAATTAAGCCAGCTGACAAAGGCAGGGCTGTTGTATGGCATAAAGACCTGTACGTGACCGAAGGCACAAAACAACTCAAAAATCGTCAATTTTATGACATGCACAAAAACGACAGAATAATTACCAACAACACTAAAGTTAAAGAAACCCTCCTGAACTTAATCGGACAGGGGTACCTACCACCATCAGCCATCAATCTGCTGGCCTTCCACCCTAGCCAGTTGGGTTCAGCAACATATATGTACATATGTATATATGCTCCCATACATATGATCCACAAAACCAATAACCAAGGGCGCCCCATTGTTTCAGTTTGCTCATGTCCTACAGAAAAGATCTCACAATTCTTGGACAGCGTGTTCCAGCTGCTCGTAACCCTACTCCCCCATCTACGTAAAAGACACCAACCATGCACTAAACACATTCAAATCTACACATTTCACAAACACTAATACCAAACACACATTCCTCCTCGATGTCACCTCTCTGTATAACTTTATACCCCACTCAGACGGACTCGAAGCTGTACAGCATTTCCTTGATTCACGCCCCAAGTACAGACAACCTCCTTCGCCTCACCGAATTGGTCCTCACTCAACTCATTCGAGTTCAATGGGAAGTTCTACGACCAAGTCAGTAGTGTTGCCATGGGTACAAAAATGAGGCCCACTGATGCCTGTCTCTTTATGGGGTATTTAGAAGCCTGTATACAGAGAGAATACACTGACCGCCAACCGGAATTGTACATGAGGTATATCGATGACGGATTAAGTGTCGCCTCCATGTCAAGAGCCGATCTAGAAGCCTATTTATTAAATTTGACTTTCATCAAAGACTTCCACCCAGCCATTAGGTACACCACCGAAATCTCCACCACCTCTGTCAATTTCTTGGACATCACGGTCTCCTTAACAGACACAGGACTCTCCACATCAGTACATTACAAAGACACCGACAGCCAAACCTATTTCCACTACGACTCCAGTCATCCACAGGTATGCAAGTAAGGAATCCCATTCTCACAATTCCTCCACCTGCGTCGTCTGTGTCAATTGGATGACTTCATCACCGAGACCAAGAGACTGCTGGGCATCTTCCACCGCAGAGACTATCCTGAACATGTTCTCGCTAAAGCTTGGTCTAGAGCACATGCCTCTGTCCTTACAGGTTATTACTACATGTACAATCAAAGTTTCTGTTTTTCATAGAGAATGAGCATGAAAATTTTTCCTAGACAAAACTGTACTGAAAATTAAAACTGTCATTTGTGCGTTCCATGCCTGTTGTATCTGACACTAAAGAATTTGACATCTGTATCATGAGATACATGTTCCTGGGCAGTAAAACTAAAAGCTGATGAATTTGAAGATTTCTAATTTCTATTGAATTTTTTTTCCAGTTTTCCCACCAGCATTGACCTTCAGCGTACAATACAGTGCTGGTGTACTTTGGTAAACTGGTACTTGTAATTGGCCAGTTCTGACCAGCACTGACAGCAAATCCTTCAGCATGCAATACAGTGCTGGTGTACTTTGGCAAACTGGTACTTGTAATTGGCCAGTTCTGACTAGCACTGACAGCAAACCCTTCAGCATGGAATACAATGCTGGTATACTTTGGCAAAATAGTACTTGTAATTAGCCAGTTCTGACCAGCACCGACAGCAAACCCTTCAGCATGCAATACAGTGCTGGTGTACTTTGATAAACTGGTACTTGTAATTCGCCAGTTCTGACCAGCACTGACAGCAAACCCTTCAGCATGCAGTACAATGCTGGTCTACTTTGGTAAACTGATGAATGTAATCGGCCAGTTCTGACCAGCACGGTGAGCACTAACAGCAAATCTTTCAGTGTGCAATGCAATGCTGGTGTCCTATGCTAAACTGGTACACATGTAGATTTCATGTAATTGGCCAGTTCTGACCAGCACCGACAGCAAATCCTTCAGCTTACAAGACATACAATGCCGCTGTACTTTGGTAAACTGGTACATGTAATCGGTCGGCTTGTTGTAAAGACTCCAGATGGTAAAATGAACAACCACAAGAGCAAGCGCTTGAGCCTGCAATGCATGGTGACATTCCCACTCACCATACAAGGAGTTTTCATGACCCAATAGCCGGGGCTCCCATGTTGGGGGTTTTCATTTCCCATGACACAAGAGATCACTGAAATAATGAATGCCTGCTCTTCAGCATGCAATACAATCACTTCTTAAGAAACATCTTGATCCACTGGACAATCAGTTTGTTTTGTTCCTAGTCAGTGCCTGCTCCCCACTATACAAAACTATGAATGCATGCTGAGCTCTGCAATACATTGTTTATTGAATTCAAACATATGCCATGATGTGGGGTGACTTTGCCAAATTGTAATAAAAAAGCTGATAACTCTTTGACACTAATTTCCTGAATTATTTCCTTTGTGTTGTTTTTGCCCTCCTTTGCGGAAAACAGGGTTGGTGGTCCAATTCCTACTTCCTTCCCTTTGCAAGAGCAGTCTCAAGAGAGAAGAAGGTGGTTTTCACAAAGCTCGATTTTTGCTTGAGTAGAGATGACTTTACTTTGGATCATACCATGATAATCTTCTAATATGTTTGGTTTTCAGGTGTTTTAGTTATAGCGGTGTAAAAAACATGCATTTTGGATGTTGAACTTATGACATGGTGAATCCTCATGCTCTCCAGCCACAGCTTGAGGCAAAGTCACCCCATGCCAAGAACCCACGTTAGAAAGCCTAGAAGCTGGAAATATAGGGATTACTCAGAGCAGACTTTCTTGAAAGCAATCGAAAAGTGTCAAACCTGCCCAATGAAAGACGCATCTTAAATTTACAATATTCCAAATTCGGCTAGTCCTGCACCATACAAGCCACTGTGTTCTCTTTCTCTCTCTCTGTCTTTCACTCCAAGTTCTGGAACCATGCTCTCCTGCTCTTCAGCAAAGCCACAGGAAACCAAAAACCAGTTGAGGTCAAATACCTTGATTATGGGTTCTATTTATAACACTTTTCAAAAGCATCAGGCCGGGCCAGGCTGCGGGAAAGGTGACCCACAAGTCAATGACATTTGCTGTTTGAAATACAGTTCTGACAGGAACATTGCTTTCAAACTTTCATTTGGTGACGAGTTGGAGGATGTTCCTAGAGGAAGAGGACAAAAGCAGACCTGCCAATTTTACGGTTTCACCGTAAAAAATTACGGCGACACGCTCAAAATTACGTTTTACGGGCGACGACGATGAATTACGGCGAACTATACGGGCGTCCAATTTACGGGGGGGGAAAATTTAGCTCCCTTGGTTTTTTTTGGCAAGTTGAACAAGAAAAACTATGGTGGCCGATACCGATTTTTTGTTTGATAGCATCAATATTCGAATTGGCGATTATGTACTCCTCTTCGTTGTTTGTAAACCGATACTTGAAATCGCGAAAAATCTAAGTACTCGTCCACCTACAGTTGTATTTCGGCTGCCCAGTCTTTTTTTCCTGGCGAGCGGAAGTGAAAGAAAAAGAAGAGAGCGTCACTTTCACTTTCGGAACGTCGAACTGTCAACGAGCGATCTTTTGCCTAGCCTAGCTTATTTTTGTTTCAAGCCAGCCAGAATCTAGATCTATTAAGAATGAAGCGCGCTGCCCCACCTGTAAAGAAGCAAGTTTTCAAATCTGAATATTCCAAGGCCTTTCCGTGTTTGGTGGCCAGCAAAGTTTCGTTGCAGCATGTGCGCTGTTTGATCTGTGAGATCGACTTCAAGTGTGCTGCTGGAGGGAGAAACGATTGTCAGCGGCACGTGGACACCATTTCTCATAAGGCCAAGAGCAAACCAAATTCGTGCGTGCCTGTCACCGATTTTTTTAGTGCAGAGGCCAGAAGAAAAAATGAAAAGAAAAGTTC
Organism: Onchidella celtica; assembly: GCA_963931925.1. NCBI lineage: Eukaryota > Metazoa > Mollusca > Gastropoda > Systellommatophora > Onchidiidae > Onchidella > Onchidella celtica. The sequence continues at coordinate 50,500,051 of OZ007579.1, forward strand.
CGAGACGACGGCAGCAGAATTAATGATGTGCCACTTTATTGTCCACCACAATCTGCCGTTTGCCGCATTGAATTCACTTAGTGAGTGCATACGTCAAGCCTTCCATGATTCTGGAATCGCTGCATGTAAGTTTTTGTTTATATTTCGTAACACACTCCCTATACAAGGCAAGGCTAGTTTTAAAGAGGGCCTAGATCTAGAGGCTAGATCTACTCTACAGCTCTGCAGCATGTGAGAGGGTTTTCTCTGTTGTGAGGAAGAACCTTACAGACCAGAGAAGCTCATTGGGTTCTGCTGCTCTGGAGAGCATTCTGGTCTTAAAATCCTCACCTTTGAGCTTCCAGGACAGCCTTAAGGAGCTGAAAAGTCTGGATGCAGAGACAATAAAAAAACTCCAGTCAGCCTGCACACTCCATGTGCAGGGATCCCTGGAGTAAACTGCAGCATATGTGTTTCTGTGTGTGTGTGTGTGTGTCTTGTCAGTGTTTGTATGTTTGTATTGTCTGTACTTCTTTCCCATCTGTTGGTCTGTTTTGTCTTGTTATTTTATCACAACAGCTGTCTACATAATAAAGATACCGTAGGTGAGTTTTGCTTTGCATTTTCCTTTTAATTGTTTTACACTTGTCATTTTATTTGTTATATCATGTATTCTAACTTATATTTGAGTGCAAACGTGAACGCGTCAAATTATGGTGTGCTAGTCAAAATTACTGCAGATTTTTTCTGAAATTATGGTGGGCTGATAAAACAAATTGGCAGGTCTGCAAAAGTCCCAGTGAGCCACCACCTGTCCTTTACACTGAGAGCCTGAAGATCAGCGAGGTCAAATTTAAGTACCTGCAGGCATTGAAACTGTTATACCAAAAGACAATCATAATTTTTGTGATAACCATCGTCACCGAGTTATCAGTGTAGATCTAAACTTATCCTCCACTTATTTCAATTAGGCAGTTCAGTGACGCTCCAATAGGCTCGCGCCCGGCAGCCTTTTCGCCCGTTGCCAACTGTGACCCGCCGTGACTTTCACGCATTCACATGGTCTCGAAAACCATCCGTTTTGTTTCATTAACATCAACTTGTCGGCACTTCCGATGCATATTTTTAAAGGGGAATGAACCCTCTTCATAATGGCGTTCCCCAAGTTTGTGTCGATTTGATAGTTCCAGAGATATTTGATTACGCTGGATACCCAAGTGAAGAATAGCCCACAATATGACGATTTGGGTCAATTTTGACGATATTGATATTATGCCATTTTTAGGTGGCAAAACATGTCTAGAACATATACAAGTGGTTGAAAAGATGAAATTAAGCAGTAAAATCCTTTAAAATTGAGTTTTTTTGACCTAGGTGTGCATCAAAAGTGGACAAAATTCACCAAAAATTGCTCAACTTCAAGCAAAAACAAATCACTGATTCAAGCCTTCTACCCCTACATGCCGCACATCGATGGAACGGTCTGGAAAAGCCCTTCCGTTTGAACACACAAAGAAAACAGTGCTAAAAATAGATTTAGAATTTACCCGCCGGAAAACGAGGAACATTTTCGATTTTCCTCAACTCTCATTGGTTGACTGTGCTCTTCTTTGTGAAGAACCGCTTTTGGTTCATTCCTTTGAGTTTTTCTTGCACAGAAGAGCTCTCACAAGTGACGCTCTGTCTGTAGCAACGACGCCATTATCGACATCGATTCACTCGCTCTTTTCTACCTGCTGTTCATCGATCAGTGATTATTATCAACACCAGAGGTAAGTGAAGTTACTCAAAATGCTCTGCCTAGATCTATTTGCTGCAAATGCAGTGCATCATTAGAATTAGATTATCATCGTAAACGGACTATTCTTTATCTGGAGTCCAGGTCTATCTTCTACTTCTAGATCTAGACTAGAGATCTAGCCTACCTAGAAAAACTAGATTCAGGACTTGAATAATTCCTGTATAGATCTATCTGTCTCTGATTTTTTTGAGCTATACTTTTACCATATGTCTGTATTATTTGGGGTCTTCCCCCTATTGACACATCCATTTAGATCTGAGCCTGGCTGATTTTTTGATACCTTTGGACTAGATCACTTAGTACTTTTTATCTTTCATTTGTCAAGTAGGCTACATGTATGATCATTTTTTTTGCAGCTGCAAGAAACAAGAACAATTAATAGATTCTATTATAAATTTGTAGATATATACCAACCTCTCAGGGGAGGAAGGGGGAAAATTAATCATAAGCCAAGACAGAGAGATCTAAGTTTGTTTAGTTGACGTAGGCCTCCTATATTTTTAATCCTATTATAAAGGTAACGGCTTGGGTCTAGAAAGAAGGCAAGAATGTCCTCAGACTTTTCATTTCGAACTCTTACAATATCTTTCTTCCACACAATAACCCCCCCCCCCCCCCCTCAAGTTGGTTTTTTTGTGTGACTTTTTTCAGAATGCCAAGCAAACAGACTACAACCCGATACCAGGCGAAAGCCAAAGGGAAAAAGTCTCGTCAAGAGCAGCTGGCAAAGGCACGTGCAGCACGCGCCTCTCAACCCCTGGCATCAAGTGAGCCATCAGCTTCATCATCTGCACAACCATCGCCTTCATCATCTGCTGGTAATGATCATGGCATTGCAGCAAGAGAATCTGCATCTAAGAGGAAGTTATCCTTCTTTGATGCCCCTAAAGATCAACCAAATCTTGCATCTGCCATCCCTACGTCTCTGCCTGTTGCCATTGTTGACCTCAACGTTATTGCTGATCTGTTTGCCTGCTTCACCTGTGAGCTTTGCAGACAGCCCCTGTCTCTTACCATTGGAAACCACAAGAGCTTTGTGCATTCACTGACTGTGCTCTGCACACACTGTCAGCACGATAGTGATGAGTACAAGCCACCAGCCACAGCCTATACTTCAAGCAGAATGGCAGACGGAAAGACATTCGAACTCAATAGACGGATTATAGCCGCATTTTTAAACATCGGGATAGGAGAGGCAGGCATCAAGAACTTCTGTGAAACCCTCGGGGTGGAAGGTCCATCTGGTCCAACCTACCATCAGCATGTCAACGCAATCCATGGAGCAACAGAGCCAGCAAAGAGCAGAATTTTAGACAGTGCTGTGGAGTTGGTCAAGAAGACACATGATATGTCAGCTGATGACTCCGTTTTGGACATTTCTGTCCAGTTTGATGGTTCCTGGCACAAGCGAGGCATGGACTGGCTGCTGTGGTTGAAGTGTCCACGGGCCTCGTCAACATTTTGTCATGTAAGTAGCTCACATTGTGTAAGCATTGAATTTTTACTTACAGACACAAATAGATGTTTGTATAAATTGTCCGAGTAATCCTTGTTTTAGTTATCAAATTTTCCTCCCGGCAAAATCACCTCAAGACACTATTTGCTACCACAAAATTACGAAGAAATGACAGTAATTTATAGCAGCACATAAAATCAGTTATGGTTTATTTTTCCAGTTTTTGTGCACAGTGACCGACTTCTTATCAGGGTTGTAAAGTTGGAGTTGGTGTCAGAGGAGGAGTTGGAGGTTTTGGATGGGGTCGGAGTAGGAGTCCGACCTTATACTTCCGACTTGGCAACCCTGCTTCTAATTGATATATCATTTATTCAGTTACAGATTTGTTTGTATATTTTTCACAGCAATGCTCTACAGTTGGTGCGGCGAAGAAGAAATTGGGAGAGGAGGACTACGAGACCTGGTTTGCCACTCATGAACCCCACTGCTCCATCAACCACACTGGATCAGCAGGGCTAATGGAGGTTGAGGCAGCCAGAACTATGTGGCAGCGATCGCAAAAGCGTGGTCTGCGCTATACCACCATGGTCAGTGATGGGGACTTCAAGACCCACAATGAGCTACAAAAGCTGCAGCCTTACTCTGTCCCAGTCATCAAGGAAGAGTGCACAAATCATGTGTCTAAAAGGATGGGAACAGCTCTGAGAAATTTGGTTTCTTCAGAGTCAGCAAAGGGCAACACACTTGGTGGCAGAAAGGCTGGTAGTCTCACTCAGGTAACGTCTCTCATGGTATATATGATCTACATATTCTACATAATTATTTTTTTTCTTACAGGTGGTTTTAGCAGTTTCACTGTTCAGTTTTCTGTTCTGCTTGTTTCTTTTTATTTTTATAACAAGGCCAGGCAAGTTTCACAAGTCTGTAACTAATTTTTATTTTTATTTCCTTTCTTCCTGTTATTAGTAAAGTAATGTTTTACATAAATGGCAAATATCTTGTACCTGGCAAAATTGCATAATATTTCTCATGTGCAATTATATTTGCAATTATACAGTGAAATAACAGCTTTTCTCTTGTGTATTTACAGGCAAAAATAAACCTCTTGCAGAGGTATTACAAATCTGCTGTGGCAAGTAAATGCCAGTCTGTGGAGGAACTGAGGCAGAGGATATGGAGGGCATTCCACCATGCTTCGTCCACCGACGAGAACCCCCAACACCACAACTGTCCTCAGGGAGAGTTTTCCTCCTGCTTTTTCAACAAGGCATTGGCGCAGGGCATAGAACCTCCATCACACACTGGCCCTCATCAGAGCATCATCTACCTCGCCCCAGCAATTGCAAAATATGTGAGGCCCATCTACCAACGCCTCACGTCAGATGAGCTGCTCGAACGTTGCCTTCAGGGTCTCACCCAGAACCCCGACGAAAGCTTACACGCTTCTGTCTGGGCAAAATGCCCAAAACATCTCTTTGTTGGCAGAAAACGAATTGAGATTGCTGCAACTCTAGCGATAGGCCAGTTCAACGCAGGCAGCCGGATCTTGCAGCATTTTCTCACGACAATTGGCTGCCAACTCAGCCATGTGACATCGGACAAAGGGGCCAGAAGAGACAGGAAAAGAGTTTCCCAGGCTGAAAAGAAGGAAAGTAAGGAAACCAAAAGGAGACGAACTCTGATAGCCAATGCCAATGCTGCAGCTCAGGCAGAACTGCGTCGTCAGGAAGGTCAAGTCTACTCGGCTGGAGCCTTTTAGGTGTTCTTTTTTTTTTGACATATGTATTGATGTGATTTTCATGTTATTTATATTTATTCACTGTCACTGTCACTCACTGACAAGATTTATCATAGGTGCTTATTCAATTCTTGTTATAGCTCTCTTGAAAAGGTCAGTTTGAAACTATACAATAGTAGTTGGCTGATTCACTGGAGGTAAGGCTTTCATTTTCAAGCTCTAGCAAGAGCCCATTTGTTTCTACTCTGTGGGTTTTGTTGTTTTTTGGCAGACAAGTTGATAACAAAACAGAAAATAACAAGTTTCATATTCATTAAGTAATATAGAATGTTTTATGAAGATCCAAAACTTTATTTTGTCGATTTCTCAAAATGTATTTTTTCATGAACCATTAGTTATTCTGAGAGATGTATTTCAAAAACTACTTGTCCAATTCCTTTCATATTTGGCATGTGCATTGTCATTATATTGGTATACAACCTGTCAAAAGGATTTTGCTATACATAATGTGGATGGGTGTATATGGGTGTGGATGGTTTTTTAGTAATCTTGTTTCATATGTCTATCCACTGACTACCAGACTTCTCGGAGATGGCATTGTACGCAATGATCAATCACACCTGAGATGAAGAGAGTTCCGTGCACTTTTTACAGCAGCATGGAGTATTATTACAGACCCTACCTTCCTGCAGCACCTGCGGTCGATTGTGTCGCAGCTGAAATGCGGCGGCGGTAAACAGAGAAAGAGGAGATGTCCATCACACAAGGGTATTAAACTGTCTTTGAAGACTTGGTCTTTCTGGGAAAATGCCCACTTAACCTTCGTGAAGGATGGACCTTGTTTTGAAATTAGTACAGAGCATGGCTCTGTTCGGCGACATCAGAATCGGTTGATCTGCTTTTGGCGCGACCAACTCGCAGGTCACTTATTTCGAATAGCCGTAACTTCGTTATTTATTGACCAATCGCTATGAAATAAATACCATTTAATGCGGAAATGAACGCACATCCCAATGATGTCATTTGTTTTAGTGTCCGACCTGCCGTTCTCGCTCAATCTTATAGTGAAGATGATAGTTCGTTTTGAAGGTAAGTAACCACACAAAATCGGCCGTCCATATGCATTTTTCTTTCTTCCACATTGATTTCATCCTATTTTGCATCTGTTGTGAAAATTTCATGCTTATAGGCCGTGCCGCAAGCGAGATAAAGTGTTCCACAAAAAACATGTCATGGTTATGCAGATACCGGAAGTCGCTGAAACTCGAAATCGAAACCGGAAGTTCCCTATTGGCGCTTTGTTTACAGTTTTACTGAGATCGGCACGTTTATAATCCACGCAGAAGAAAATGTTCTGGTAGTCATCGAAGTGAGTTTTTCGTTTGACAGCAACGTGAGGACACTGTTGCAGCATTTAACCAGCAAATTTTGATTTTACCAACGTCGTGTGCTTTTTTTAAACAGATATCTCCTCCCTCAGAAAAGTGGGAACATGAAAACGGCCGCAGAAATCAAGGAGTTTCTGAACTCATTCCACGAGGACTGTTTTCCAAACTAGAGAGTAGGCTTCGTAATATGTCTTGCAGAAATAAAGAGACTGATCATCAGAGATATCATCAGCCTCATAGAGTCACAGTGCACCACTAGCATCGCTTCTTCAGACTTAAAAAAGCCTCTTGATATTAAATTAGGGAGGCTTGTGAAAGAATTTTCAAAAAAAAACGCGGAAACCTCAGGAGAGAGAAAGACCAGATCAGCATGAAGAACTTTCTGGAGACAAAGTTGGAGATTCCTCTGCCTCCTTCCAGCACCGCTGGCACTGTCAATGTTCCACCCACCCTAATGCCTCCAAGATGCCAGCATGAACACGATGCCAGGATGAACACACCCCTGACACATCCACAGATCCTCCTGCAGCAGAAGATTAGGGGCCTACGCTTTAGTCACACGTCAGCTGCGCAGCAAATCAGGCCAGTGTCTCAAATGCCAGGCATTGCGCCGGAGTCACCTGCTTGCCATTAACACCCTTAATAGAAAGCTGAGGGAAAGTCGCCATAGCTTGGTAGACATAAAATTAAGGTATGGTGTGAAAGTCACAAATCTGTTCAAGAAAAGAAAGCAGGCCCAGGTCGCCCGGCTTGCAACCACCGTTTCAAAACAAAAGGCACAACTTTTTGCACTGTAGAGAGAATTGTCGAAAAAAACAGGACATCTTCAGATTTTATCACAATTTATAAAAAAAAAAATGAATCACTATCTAATAAGAGGGTTGATGATCAAAGACTTTTCTTTTATTATACAATTTTTTTTTATCACTTTTTTCATATGGAAATACTTACAATACATGTGTAGACGGCATTCATGATATAGATAATAAAGAACAAAAATTGGCATTTTCTATGATGTCAGCACTTCATTCATTTGCTGTACTCATGTAGAAGCTCGTTTTTTGTCTTTCTTTTCAGATACAAAGCAAAAGGAGACCCTGCTGGGTTCAAGGCCTTCCTCAAATCAAAGGGCGAAACGTGTGACCTATTTCTGAGATATGTTGCAACAGACTTCATGTGCTATTCCATCTTGCCGGCACTGTGTTCCGCTACAAGGACCTGCTTCTGGAGTATGCCGAGGGCTTGTGTGCAGCACAGAAGATGTCAACAGCCTTGCGAGCAGACCTTAATGAGCCGCACATTCTTATCCAGTTACAAGCTCTTAGGCTGATGGGCAAGTTCCTTACACCTACAGGACCCTGGATGGCTCTGTTTTATACCAGTATGAAAGGAATCATTTTGAGATGGTGAGTCTTGTCATCAATCACCTGCTGACTAGTATGGACGGTGGAAATTCTAAAATGTATTTCTTCCCTAATTATATTCAACTACTTCCAGAATTACCATTGCAGATTAACCTACCGTTTCGTCCGTAAGAAAATTGTCCAGCAGAGGGTTCAGTTGCGACAAAAATACATTCATTCCTTTTTATGCAAACTCATGCAAACCCATTTCCAACTCTTTTCCTAACCCCAAGTGATGCATTAATTAAGGAATTCTCCCAAGAAAAGGAGCACACTGCACAGACACTGCCAGCTCCTTCCAAAAAGCAAAATATGGCCACACTGGAAACTGCGCAGGTGTTCTCATTGGCTGCCCCCCTTACCTTTGATCAGCTTACACGAGAGTGTGATGTAAGATGCTTTACAGGGTTTGAAAGCACAAAAATGTTTAAATTTGTGTTTGGTCAGCTGATGAACAAAGCCAGCCACATGCTTTACTGTAAAGGGATAAAGCAAACTCACACAGAGCAACCATCATCTGATTTTTTTACCCGACCTGGCATTTATCAAAGGCCTGGACCAGAGAAGAAACTCACGCTTGAGCAAGAGTTTTTCTTGGTGATGCTACGGCTACGCATGGGCTTGCTCGTCTAAGACTTGGCTTACAGATTCAGAGTTTCTTTTGGGTCTGTGAGCCAGATCTTCACAACGTGGGTTAAGTTCATGGCAAAGGAGCTTAAATTTCTGATTATGAGGCCCAGCAGGGGAGATGTGCGAAAGTCTCTACCAGAAAGCTTCCGCAAATGGTACCCAAAGACACGTGTAATTCATCTTTTAAAATCAAAATAATGAGAGGGTTGCCATTCCCAGTCGAAACACAAAAGTAGCACCTCTGCGTTCCAGTCACTTCCATTTGACACTGCATTTGATAGTAATAAGCATGGCCCTTTTTAACACTTATTGCATTATTTTCCCCTTTAAATAGATAGTCGGTGTCATGGAAGCATTCCTCAACATTCTTCCCTTTGATTTTAAACGGGCTTTTTATTTCGAGAGATGCTTGTCCGTGGCAGTCACACTCAACAATGCCATCAGGGCTGGCACCAATATATGGTAATTGTTCTTTCACGAAAAGACCTGCACATCTCACTTTAAAATTAATATGAGAACACTTCATTCTGGCCTCGAATTCAACAATTGCATTTTTTTCATTTGTCACACCCCACTTTATAGCCGGGATGTTGCTCAGATCTTCCCCGCTGCTCATGATGGTATTCAGCATTTTTGTTCCGCAATAGTTCATCAAATTTGTTGACAACACGTTGCACAATGGATCCAGTGAGGCGACCTTTACGCTGGTCCAACCACTGAGGTGATGCAGACTGGCCTCTGGTCTTCTCCTCCAGGATTGTACAATGTTCTTTCGTGAAAACTAAGCTCCCATCGAGAAGTTTACATAGTTGGTTTTGATCACTCACACCTGCAGTTGCACAAATGTTATCTGCAATTTCTTGCATAGTTGGGGGCATTCCATGGGCTTTGGTACTTGGCTGGAGTTGTAAGGCCAGACCAGTAAAGTAGACACAGTGTGGTGCTACTTCTGACAGGCCTTCCAGAAAAGAAGCTACGTCTTTAGGCGTTTTAACTCTCTCTGTCTCCCTTCTGGGATCAAAGTCTGTTTTGGCTGCTTTGGCTTGCTCCCTTTGCTTTTGAGCTGAATCAGTGTCCTTGCCTGCCATATCACACCTGAAGTTCATTTCTTCCACTCTGCAGGGCTGCACAGATTTGTGTGTGCCAGTATTCCATTCACACGCTTTATCTGTGCACGAAGGTGAATTGAGGTGGTGTGTGATGGCATATTCCACTTTATATAAAATGGCTATCACATGGTTGCAGGTTCCACTGAAACCTGCTGTGCAGCTGCACCAGGCTGTGATGATGTCACAAGTGTTGTCGATCAGAATCCATGGTCGATGACATTCACCACGAACACTTTGTGACGGTGTGACATCAGATAAGACGCACTGGCCAGGCTGGTTTGGTACTGCAGTCCACAGCATGGGGCCTACAAACTTGCTGGTGAAGTATGAATATGCCTTTTCAGTCTTGTACTTTCCAACATAGTCTGTGTTGTACTCCTTTGAAGTCAGGAGATATTTTAAAATCTTCCCCATGTCAATGTTAGGCGCATTAGGTAAATCTGTGCGTTTGATCAATCACGCAACGCTTTCGGTAAATTAAAAGAATGCGCGACAATTGATCAATTGTTGCGCATTCCGTTTATTGATAGATTGCCCAGCGCATTCTATCAATCACAACAGCCTAGATCTCACCTAATCTAATATTCTACTTAGAATCATCTCACGTCGCCATTTCAGTTGGTAGAAATTTTGTTTATGTCGGAAGAAGGAAGTACGTCATATGTTATCACTCCGTACTTAATATTTGGCGGCAAACCTAAATTTGTCACTTCGACTCAGAGAACGAATATGGAGCGTTTCAAAGAGCAAATGGAAAAATAAAAGAAGCTTTATTGTTAGCAGAAATTCCAGGATCTGCATTGCTCACAAAAGCAAAATTTGATCTCATTGTGGAGGACCTGAAGAACCCTAGCAGCAATGACGCGAATTTTAAGCATTGGGTGAAGAAGAAAAAATTTGCACTCATGAATAAGCCGGGCATAGGCTTAATCGACGTATTGGTTGTGCCAAACGAGAAAGCTAAGGTAAGTTTTTTTTTATATTTAACGCATTACGGAAGCTCCATTGGAAAGAGTTACATGATGGTGATGAGGAAGAAAGAGTTTCATACTGCCACACACCAATTTGTTGGGTTTTTTTTACATGCCAAAATCGTTATGAGTTACTGAGGAGGAAAGAGTTCCATACATAGTTAAACTCAAGCGGAAAAATCTGGCCACCGATGAGCCAAATTGGTATCCCCTCACAAACAAGCACGGAGTAAGCATGGCTGAAAGTAGTGGAAGGCAGCTCGATGGGGATAATTTGGGGCCAGTACCAGAGAACATAGGGGTTGGGTATTTGCCTGACAGCACCAACCTTTCCTCAAACACCCTTCTAAAGGGTACAAACTATTATGTACAAGGCTACATTCACGATGTCAAGGTATTTGCTGGCCAGGACGGCACCACCATCATCGATGTTCAGGCAAAGTGCTGGCGGTCGATGAGGAAATCGAGCCGCCTCACAAATTAAACATTTCCATCGGCCCGGCACAGCTGACAGAAAGCTTTTGCTCCTGCAAAATCGGGTAAGTCCTTTTTCCTTACAATTCACCTTATTCTCAGGACAAACCGGTTCGGTTAATCTCTGCTACAGTACTAGACTAGACTAGTCTAGCTTTTACGGCTCTAGCTAGATCTAGATCTCCATAGATCTAGGCCGTCACACTCATAGCCTAGGCCCGGTCTATGGATGTGAAAGTGAAAGGTGTGCTAGATTTTGCACGTCAAATATTGAGAGCAAGCTTCCATCGGAAATGTTTGAAGGCAGACAGGCTCACAGATGTGTATGTCTCTATTCATAGAATTTGCACAGTTCAAGTATTGACAGCGAGCTTCCATGGGAAATGTCTGAAGGCAGAGAGGCTCACCTTACAGACAGATCTGTCTCTATTCCTACTTAACTACCGTTACCTATGCTAGGTACTGTAGAAAAATTGGAACTAGGCCACTTGATAAATGGACCACAGTGAATAATAACTGATATTTCTTTGTGCTGTTCTGTGAACTTTGTCTAGTCTCCATATATTTTTCTTTGCTTGTAGTCAAGCCACTTGCGTAACTTTAATTTCATTTTCATGATATTAGTTATATTTGTTTGTATTATTTCAGACGCAATGGAAAGTGTTCGCATATTGTTGGCCTCCTTAAGACCTTGGCAGCATTTAAGCTCCATGGTTTCGAGAGAGTGCCGCAACTGAACAGCTGCACCAGTATGCCACAACAGTGGCATGTACCACGACGAGAAAAACTGAGGCCTGTTCCACTGAACAGAGTAGTTGTGGCTAGAACCACTGAGACTCCCCGAAAAAGGCAACCAATCATCTGCTCTATGGAGACAGACCAGTAAGTTCATATCCTATTTGTTAATATCTGAGGAACATGGTCAGTCTAACATATTCACCACTACCATTCATTTTTGTTGATCAAACTGATTGAATTTCAATCTTTCTAAGAAATCAGCCACATAAAAGCAACATCCACCCCATAAAACATTCAGACTGCACACACAATTGAATGACCATATGGTCGCTTTTAAGCACAAGCGGGCTATCCCACATTTTGAGGGTTTTGAGATTTTTGAATCAGCACCAAAAGTGCGCATTGCTATACCTATGGGAGAAGTTTCGTTTCATTAGTGTGTGTATTTGTTTCGTTATAAACGAAAACCGACTTGTCTTTTTAAGAAATATTAGACTTCCAAAAGTTTTCAAGCGGGCTAACCCACGAAAATGGCCACCCCCTCAGATGAAGACATCGCCTCATGCTGTGAAGATAATGAGCACAAACAGAGTGATATTATCATATCAGGTAAGTTTTTTTTGGTGTCAGGTTTTTCTGTAGGATGTCGGTTTTCATGTCACTATTGTTAAACAATATACAATTCATTGGTTTTGAAGAAAATGATGAGTATTTGAAGTGAATCGGTGTGGGCTAGACCACTTACCCTAATGCTTGAGAGTGGACATGCTTGATGGGTTAGCCCACTTTACAAGGGATAGACCATAAGTGACCCAGCTCAATGCAGGGTTAGCCCAGTCAAGAGGGTTAGACCATTTGTCTTCTTGATCTACCCGGAGAAATTTCGTCGACCAGGCGGGATGGACCGGCAAACAAGGGATAGACCAGCATAACAGTGTTGAAGTGATGATGGGTTGGCCCAAAAATTAGGGATAGACCATTGTTCTCAACATTTTCATGTACAAAATTGTGCCAAATTTTATTTGGGATAGACTTCTACAAGACTAGGCTATAACATTATAATACAGTCCATACAATCCTTCTCTTCTCTATCTCACTCTCTTTCTCCCTTCCTCTGCCCTTTTTCATTCTCTCGTTACTCGTAACACACACGCTCAGATGCATACATCCACGCACACCCACACACACACACACGTACACTCACACAAATACAGAGAGAGAAACAGACAGAGGCAGAAACACACGTACATGTACAAACTCACTCATTCATTTATAAAAGGAGTAGTCACTAACACCAAAACTGTAGTTCTTCTGTTCTTTTCTGTACAGAAACTCGTGAGCATTTTCATAATGCATCCCTTGACCTGTTGGATAGTTTTTCGTGCTCAACACTGGGAGAAATAGATGCTTCAAATCAACATTTTCTAACAAAATGTTCAGTCACGAATGAATCTCTTACAATCCCCGAAGACAACAACTTGCATGAAGTATGTAGAGATGGTCCACTCATTGACAAGAATACTGTAGATTCTGCAGTACATGCTCAAGGAGCTGCAGCCCAACCATCTGAATTGCAACCGATAGATGGATCCCAAGACCTATTCCAGGACTCTGAGATGAGCACTGAGGAGTTTCGACTTTACATCTTAGAAGACAGCTTTCGGTTGAGTACTCCAATTCAATGCCCAAACACTAGCAACAATAATATATCGTCCTGTGACAGTACACTTCTCACATCAACATTCTCAACGTGTGACAGCAGTGGTACTGAAAAGATCCTATCTGAATATCCGTTCGCCGAGGAAAGTGAGACTGTCCAAAGTGATGATGAAACTCAGGATCCAAATTTTATTCCAGCTCACACTGAGAAAGAAGACAACACCTCCAGTGATGAAGAACATGCCAGTGAGTCCATTTTCCCCCAAAAGCAATGGAATCCACCTGCTGTTGGTCACTCTAATCCTCCAGATGTTGTACCACTCCTTGTGAATAAAGGGGGAGGAGATTGTGCTCAGCCTGGTAGGTCAACTACAAGGAAACGTGTGCGAGATGAAGCGGAATGGAAAGCTAATATCAGAAAGATACGCAGAAACGAAGGAGAGGAATACTATTCCAGAAAGGGAAAGACAATATGCAAGAAATGCCTTGATGACCTACCATGTGGATGTCAGAAGCAATGCAATAAAAAAAGTGACTTTTGAAACAAGACAGCAACTGTTTTCCAAGTTTTGGAAACTGGGTGAATGGTCAGCTCAGAATGCTTACTTAGTTGGACTTGCAAAGGTTCATGAAGTTAGCCAAAGAGACAATCGTGATAGGAGAAATCGCCGAGGTGTCGAAGGGCCGATATTACCAAAGAAAACTCAAAGAAGTTTCACTCGTGAGTACAATATTCAAAACAGCTCAGGAGTATCAACGACAGTATGCAAAAAGTACTTCATAGAAACGTTTCAAATTTCCAATGGAAGACTGGATCGAGCTCTACAAAAAGTGAAAACTCACAAGGGCCCACAAGCTGATCAAAGGGGGAGCAAAGGGCCTAAAAATAAAACACCAATGCACTTGATTGATGAACTCAAAGAATTTATCACGGAATTCCCGAAATACGAATCTCATTACTGTCGTGAAAATGGCCAATCTGCGTTCACTGGGAGACTGTACTTTGGACCTGGTATAACAGTTGCAAAACTTTATAAGCTGTATGTTGAATGGTGCACGGCTAAAGTTAGACAGTCGGTGTCGGAGCAAGTGTTTCGGAAAATATTGAAGAAGGATTTTAAACAGTTTCCATCATCCATTAAAAGACACGTGTAAGATGTGTGACATGTTCAAGGTACAGATAGAAGAGGCAGAAGCATCCAAGAACACAGAGAAAGCCAACGGGTTGCGTGAGGAGAGGGAACAACATCACATGCGAGCTGAACAAGTAGGAAAACAGATAAAGGAAGACAGACAAAAAGCCAACTCAAAAGTGATTTGCTATGACCTTCAAAAAACGTTGCCAACCCCTGTTTTAACAACAAACATTGTTTACTACAAAAGGCAACTCTGGACATACAATTTAGGTATTCATGATGAACAAAATGGAAACGCTTTTATGTGTATGTGGCATGAAGGTCAGGGGTCCAGAGGTCCGAATGAAATAGGCTCATGTTTAGTCAAGTATGTCAAAGAACATGATGTTCCTGAAAATTTGATTGCATATGCAGATACATGTGGGGGTCAAAATAGGAATATAAAAATGTGTTTGTTTTGGCTTCACATTGTTAATGATGACTCAAACAAGGTACAAATTGTTGATAAAAAATTCTTTGTTTCTGGTCACAGCTATATGTCTTGTGACAGAGATTTTGGCATCATTGAAAGGCAAAAACCTCACCATCCTTACATCTTCCTACCTGAGGATTGGATTGAACTTGTTAAAAATGCTAGCAAAAAATTTACAGTTACAAGCATGTCAGCACAGGACATCATTCATGTCCAGCTGTTACTCAAATACATTGTGCACAGAAAGTCTGATGTCAATGGAGATAAAGTTGAATGGTTAAAAATCCAATGGCTCAGGTTCAGAAGAGACAGCCCGTTTCAAATATTTTTCAAATACTCCTTAAATGAGGAGATTCCATTTCGATGCCTTGATGTTGCAAAAAGATCCCAAAGGGAGGGTAGGCTGCCTATGGTTTCAATGTCTGATCCATTGCCACCACTCTATGCCAATGGCCATGATATCAAACCTGCAAAGTTCAATGATTTGCAAAGTCTATTTCCATTCATCCCATCAGTGTACCATGGCTTTTATAACAAATTGCTGCATGGTGGCGCACCCACTCCTGATGTTGGAAATGATGATGATGTAATGGAAATGGAGGAAGATGGAGATATTCTTGTTTTATAAGTGTTGTCTCCTCTGACATTCAGGCTGAATAAAACATTGACATTGCATTTGTTCATTTTCTATGTATTCTCTCACACAAAATGTTGCTTTAAAGTACATATCCACAGTTTATTTCAGTTAAAGGTGTTACGGGGATGGTTTATATGGAATTATAGGTTCGACTGCATTTTAAACTATCGAGAGGTTTTTTTAGAAATTACTCTTCCATACCATGCCACATATACTAATAACAATTCGGGTAAGTTTTATCAAGGACCTTGCAGGGCCACAAATTTATTACTTTAAATTTCGTAAGGGCGTATGGTCTCATTCCAATGTCTATCAATGGCATAGACATGGCTTTAACAATCTTCTGATTCTCTCAGGCCGAATCCAGCCGACTGCCCTCACAGATGGAAATTTCTGCATGGAGTGCTCAAACATAGTAATGGCTCTGGTTATATACCGCGCAGCCATATGCAATTCCCCAGCCAACTGCCCAAATTTGATTGGTGCATCCATTTCGAGCTCAGCTCGTAGATTCTATTAATAGTAACAGACAAGGTCAATTTAACATATCAAAACCCTTCCTAAAGTCTCCAAACCCTCTACGTTTTATGTACGAATTTACTCACTCCCTTTTCTCACCCCTGTTAAAGTTTATCAAAATCACGGGGTCGAAAATTGCACCGTCACTGCCCCACTTTCTTTCCATCTCTAAGAAAAAGCGTTACAAAAACAAACTGTCCACGGGAATAGTTCAAGGACATTTGCACTGGCTAGAATCAACGCGACCCTGAAATAAACAAACCGTGACCCAGCACGGCAATTCTAGTCCTAATCCTGACAAAAGGCATAACCATGGTGTGGTTTTGGATGGGACGGCCCATTTTCCTTCGGATTTGCTTCCATAGCATTATAAGCACACATATGCACAACTGGGCCAACCCAACTTTTCCATCAAATTTCTTTAAAACCAGATGGGAAATTGTCATATGTTGATACTTATCCTACGGATGAGATCATAATTGACCTATATGCACAGGTACAAAAATATTCATGACGAAATAAATGATCAAGGGCGGTTTTCGTGGGCCCAAAATCTTTATTCTCGATTTTCTCGAAACAGCATTTTTCGGGATAGCCCCCTTGTGCTTAAAAGCGACCATATAATACACAATAGTGGAGGAGGCTGCACACGGCGCGACTGGACTGGTTACTGCACTACGCCGGATTTTTGTGACATATGGCATCAGTGATGAACTGACTTCTGATGGCGGACCTGAATTCACATCCCTCACAACTGCAACATTTTTGCGAAACTGGGGTGTTAACCATCGACTCTCATCAGTTGCTTTTCCTCGTACCAATTGCCGCGCTGAAGTTGGAGCCAAGACAATCAAACGCCTCATTACGGACAACACAGGCACGCAGGGGTCCCTGGACACCGACAAGTTTCAGCGTGCAATACTTCACTATAGAAACACCCCTGACCGAGACACTCGCCTCTCCCCCGCAATGTGCATTTTTGGACGCGCTATTCGGGACTTTATCCCAATACACCCAGGGAAGTACCAACCCCACACTACATGGCGGGAGACGCTCATATCCCGTGAGGAAGCACTAAGAGCCAGACACATGCGCACTGCTGAGCGCCTGTCCGAACACACCCGCACTCTCCCACCACTGGTTGTAGGCGACTGCGTCCGCATCCAAAACCAAACCGGACCACATCCCACCAAATGGGACAAGACAGGGATGGTTATCGAGGTGCACCAGTTTGACCAGTACGTTGTGCGTGTAGACGGCTCTGGTCACGTCACCCTCCGCAACAGGAAGTTCCTTCGAAAATACCTACCGGTCATCCCACGACTGCCTGTCATGATGGCCCCAGGCCATATGCCCACATTGCCAGCTAGCCACCTTGAGCCCACACACCCCAAGGCTCCCCTGCCCAAGCCCCCCATCCAGCCGGATTCACCAACCCCCACTGGCATCCCAAACTCGCCCAGTTCAAACGCACACACGCCATCCCCTGACCATCCACCGTCCCCACAGCCTGTCACTCCAGACCGGAGCCCTGTCGCTGAAACAATACCTCTAACTCCTAAGGCTACAGTTACCAGCACCCCTCGTGCTCTACGTGCCCTTATGCCGCACAACGCCCCTGGCCTGAAAGAACAAGCTGTCACCCCTCACACAGTTACCCCTCCTGGGTGTCCCCGGCGCTCTACAAGGCTGACCTCACACGCCCCCAGGGCAGAATGACACTTTCATTTTTCACAAACAACACACTATTTTGTTTTTATCTTAACTCTGAATTTTGACTAAGCCAGTCTCTGAATTTTCAGTCTTTTCATATTACTCCAAAAGACTTGGGGGGTCGTAGTGAAATATCATTATCTACATCTTTTGTCCATCTATTAACCCTCTTTATCACGTTAACCAATTGTTTTTTTCTCATCTCTTTTCAGGTCACCCATCATCATCCTATTTCATTCATTGTCATTTCTGAAATAAACAATAAGACTTAAAGTGACAAACAGTGTTGTACACTCATTTAGAGTTTAGGCCCTATGTAGCCTATCTTTCACGGATAAATCCAAGGGATAATCACATCTGATTGGGATGAGGAAATTGTGATGAAACACCTTTCGATAGGTATAGGTCTAGGACGGGCGTATACAAAGTCCAAGTGAATTGAATCGATGAGAAAAAAAAAAAAAGCCCAACCTCAGTTTCTTGCCGGAACAACCGGGAATCGGCCACCTACATAGGCCCTGCTGCTCTGATGGTTCCTGTGAAAATGCCAACATTTAATTTTTTTAGAAATAGCTTTTTGGGTCGTGGCGAAAATGTGGGTTTTCTTTTAAAATACTGACCTTGACCTTTGACATTTGGTCAAGGTTACCACCTGTGGTATCAAAATGAGATGTACCCAACCGAAAACGCGACTGCAAGAGATAACAAACCGAAAACGAAAGTGCAGAGTGCGCATACACTTACCGGATGTGGAAGTGTGGAACTGCTTTGTGTAGCTTCATGTGTTGATGACATCTTTGGAAAGGACGGAATTTTGGCGACAGAAAAGGACGATACCTTGATTTCGGATATGCTGCTGCACACTGCAGACAACTGCGACAACGAGCACATGACCAGGCACATCAGGAAACTGGCCCCAATGATGGCAGAAAATTCCAAAGCATTGCATTGTCCTGGTCTACAGGTCGAAAGTGCCTTGTGGACCAACAACAATTGTGAAAGTTACAATCACGTCCTCAAACAAGCAACCGGTTGGAAAACGTTGAAGCTAGCCGACCTTATTCAGCAGCTGTTCACTGTGGTTGAAGCGCAGTATCGCGAAACCCGTCGCGCCTTTGTCGGGATCGGGAACTTTGAACTGTCAAGTCCATTCCTCAGGTTCAACATTCCCAAGGATGTGTACTACGCGAAAACAGCAAAGCAGCGGAACCTTCACTTCAAGAAGTTCCTTGCCACAGTCACTGATGTTGACATTGTGCGTTCAGCAAACAGTGCAAAGGCAGCGCGAGAACCAAAACAAGGCGGAAAGAAACCGGGACAGCGAAAGAGACCTCGCGCTAACAAAACACAACCGGGACTTCCAAAGAGATCTAGCGTGACGTAGAGCAGCTGTTTCGCGACAGTCATCGGGTGCCAGTAATCTGTCGCATAGGATAGGAAGCGTTCACATATTACGTCATCAGTTGGAGGGGGTGGGGTCTCCCCAATGTTGACAAGTGATGACAGGGAGGGGGGGGGTGGGGTAAGCCAAGTTGGGTTTTTTTTTTTTAATAATTATTGTTTGTTACGATGCATGCGATATTTCCAACATTTTCTGTATTATTCTTGTATGTAAATAAAAGTATTTTTGTTTAATAAAAACCTCGGACCATGGCGTTTGAAAGTGAAGTGTCTTTGAGAGTACAAATTTCTTTTCACAGAACCAGATTTGCAAATCACATTCACGCACGATAAACAACAGTGAATGATATGGCGCGAGACTATGATGAAGGAAAGCGGGTGAAGTAATATTCGGGAGTTGGCAGCTATGACATCCCCGAATATTGAATGCATTCGTTGGACGGCACAGAATAGGCTGATTGCAAATACTTTGGATTGTCCAGATTGTCAAATTCCTATGAATTTTCAGCGCCGCGATGGAGAGCGGTTTGTTGATGGGTTTGCTTGGTCTTGCCCAAGGTGCCGTACACAAAGAAACCTCAGGATTAATTCATTTTTTGAAGGCTCTCATCTCACCCTGGCACAATTACTAGACATAATATATTGGTGGGCAAAAGACATGCGGCAGTGTGAGGTGGTGGATGAGGTGGGTACCAGCAAGAAAACAGTTATTGATTGGCAAAATTTTATTAGAGATATATGTGCCCAGTATGTGATTGATCACCCAGTGCAGTTAGGTGGTCATGGACGAACTGTTGAAATAGACGAGTCTAAATTTATGCATAGAAAGTACCACAGAGGAATGTACAGAGAAGGACAGTGGGTGTTAGGGATGGTAGAGAGGGAAAGTGATAACTGTGTCCTCATACCTGTAGAAAGTAGATCTGCAGCAACCTTGGTACGTGTTACCTGGCACTCGGATCATAACAGATCAATGGGCAGCTTATAACACGTTGCCCAATCATGATTCTGTGAATCATTCACTACATTTCTTAGACCCGAATGATACCACTATCCACACTAATCAAATCGAAGGATGTTGGGCTCATGCTAAAAGCGAAAATCGCTCATGAGACTGGCACTGAAGGCAAAAAGACCCTCATTGATTGGTGCAACTTCCTTCGAGAAGAGTGTGAGACGTGGTTGATCAACAATCCGGACGAGATTGGTGGCCTTGATGACAATGGAGTCCCAGTGATAGTGGAAATCGAAGAATCGAAATACTTTCATCGAAAGTACCATAGGGGGCAATGGAGAGACGGTCACTGGGTCTTCGGAGGAATTGAGCCGGAATCGGGAAAATGCTTCTTGACTGAGGTTCCCGACCGCAGAAGGGCTACACTGGAACTGCTCATTCGTGCCCACATTCTACCGGGAGCGCATATATATCATGTCGGATGGTTGGCCTGCATACGCAAACATTGACCAAATTGGTGGTGGCATATATATGGGTCAATGCCAAAAAGCTCCAATAGAAACATGGACAGAGGGACTGAAAAATGTACAACACACAAAGGGGAAAAGAGACACATTCTGTGACACTTTAACCATCTTTGTTTTAGATTTTATAAGTTTTATGGCTGAAACTGTTCTTAATTTGGTGAAATGGGATGATTTTCACATGGAAGTGAAACGTGTCGGACATTACTGTGATGACAGAAAAGTAGCAATAAAGTCACCAATATGGCAAAGAATGCACATTTCACCTGTAATTGAGTGTTAAAATCGTTACTGTTAGCCAAAAGTTTCAGTGATGTATAAAAGAGTGCACTTAATGCACAAAAAATGCTGCTCTTTTGTAGTCACAGTAACGTCCGCCACAAAAGGCAAAATTAAAGTTTTCAGTGTTGTTAATGAGGACAGATTTTATCATGCACTACTGCTCCTATCGAGACTTGATTTAAATTTACTAATTTTAGCGGTTAATTTGGATTTATAATTGCTACTATAAAATTTAGATAACTTTATTTGTTTATTTTGTTTTGGACGTTACAGGATGATAAACATTGAAAAGTAATGTAATTCCCCATTTTTAAGCAAGTATTTAATGGTTAAATACAGTTGACAATACAATGGACATAATACTTCAGTTTGCATTGATAGCCGAGATAATTTGGATGGGACTACAAAAATTAGATGACTTTATTTCTTTATTTTGTGTTGGACGTTACAGGATGACAAACCATGAAAAGTAATGTTATTCCCCATTCTTCAGCAAATATTTACTTGTTAAATATACAGTGACCATACAATGGACATAATACTTTAGTTAGCAATGGCAGCCAAGATAATTTGGATTTATTATTGGGACTACAAAAATTAGATGACTTTATTTCTCTATTTTGTGCTGGACGTTACAGGATGACAAACCATGAAAAGTAATGTAAATCCCCATTTTTAAGCAAGTATGTAATTGTTAAATATACAGTGACAATACAATGGACATAGTACTTCAGTTAGCATTGACAGCCAAGATAATTTGAATTTAATTCCAGTAAAATCAAGGATAATGCCATCATGATTATAGAAACTAGTGATGGTGGCCATTCACAGTGCCAGATTTCTCATTTTTCATCCTGTGTTCATTGCTGGGACTGGGAAAACGCATTTTTAGGAAACATGTTGCAAATAAACTTGGAGCAAAGAATCAGACAAAAAGAGACCAATAAAACGTTGGTCATTACAAACAGATAGAGGAGTGTGTCGGACGTTACTATTAAATATAGTGTGACGACAAAAATTTCAATTTCTCTGGAGATTTATGGTTGCATTTCTTCATCTTGAAAACACCATCCTGTGCTCCCCATATGAGAAGGACTACATACAAACTACAAAAGACCTGTTTAGATGGACTGGGAAAATGAAATGACTATATCCTTGCAATGTGGCTGGACGTTACGGTGTCACTACAAAATACATGATTTTTCAAACTTTCTTTGTGAAGCCTTTGCAGCTGAAAACTGACCAGCCAAAGGCAACAATTCCCATTATTTGAAGGATAACATGTTATTGGAACACATGGTTAACCTGCTATTACATTGAGGTATTTCACAGTAGGTTCTTATTTTTTCATTAAAAGCGTGACACCACAAGTAACGTCCAGCCACTTTTTTTTAAACTAGCAATTATCACTTACTAAGCCCATGCAGAAACTTTTTTTGTTCAGTATTGTCATCTTGATTCACCACTCTAAACAAAACATACCTGCCAGAATCCACAGATAAAACAAAATACCCTTTTATTTTGTTTTTTCTGAGGTCCCATACAATGTGTCCATTTTGAAAATGTGGTTATACGGAGTCGGCTTCCTATAAGTGGACTTATAACGGAGTCGGCTTCCTATAACTGGACTCAGTTATACGGAATCGACTCTTGGCTGGGTCAGGGCAAGGGTCGAGTCTCAAATTGTGATCTTGCGAGATGAGTGATATTCTCGTTTCAGTTCCTTTTCCGGCCGGGTGGAATGCGCGCGCGCAGCATTCATTCATCCATTAATTTGATGTGATTGAAGTTGTGAACGCTGGTTCTTGCATTCAATGTATTATTTGGATTTCACAAGCCGACCGGTCAACTAGATCTAGATCCTTTATCTATATCTACAATAGGTCACCTGTCACCTGTCGGCTTCATCGTCATCGATGTTAGCTGCTACAGTGGATGTCACGACAAAATCTCCTCCACCCAATCCTGTCCTTAGCTTTCCTAGTTAGTTCACTTATTTCCAGCTGGCTGACTTTCTTGATGTTATCGTGATATGTAATGGGTGGTCTTCCTTGTTTTCTCTTTGTTTCTGTCTTTCCTTGAAGGATTGATATCATAAGGGCCGTGCTTTTGTTTCGGACCGCGTGGCCGATGTATGCAAGTCTTCTTTTATTTATTTCAGGTGTTATTCTTCTGGTGGTGCCAAGCTGTTCTAAGATGCTTGTATTTGTTCTCCTTTCTGTCCAACTTATTCTGAGTAGCCTTCTGTAAAGCCACATTTCAGCTGCCTCCAATCTTGTTATGTCTGCCTTTTTGAGTGTCCAAAATAGGTAAGTTTTTGATATTAGTTCGATAATTATTCTTTTTCAAACTGAGTGAATCAATTGTATTCTTTTTTTCTTTCTTTCTATTGAATAGATTCGCTTCCCGTCCGATCTTCTCTTGTACTTTTGTAGATCTATCCTACGGCGGTATGCCTTCATCTTCTAGCCGGTCTAGAGAAGCACCAAAAGAACAAAAAGGCTACCATCTGGATAGGAGGAGACTTCAATTTGCCTGACATAAACTGGGAAGAAGGAAACGTGAAGAATTGCCAAAATTTAAGAGAAATAAATGACTTATTTTTAGATAGCATTGCGGACATGGGCCTAGAGCAAGCAGTAAAAGAAACCACTCGAGGAGATGCACTGTTAGACCTATTCTTTACTAATTTCCCTAACCTTACAAGAGAGCTCAAAACTCTCCCTGGCCTAGGGGACCATGACATAGTTCAAATCGATTCAGAACTGAAACCCTTTATAAAAAGACCTATTAGGCGACAGATTTACCTATGGAATCAGACAGACGAAAATATACTGAAAAGAGAGGCAGCAACTTTTGGCAGTTTTTTCATGAAATACCACTCTTCAAAAACGGACGTAAACAAACTTTGGGACTGTATCAAGTAAACCTGAATACGATCATGGAAAATGTTACAACAAAAATGTCATCCACGAAAATTCATCAACCCTGGATAAATACTTTAACGAAACGATTAGTCCGGAAAAAATATAAATGGTTCAAAAAAATGAAACAGTGCAACTCCGAACGAGTAAAAAAAAAATATCTAGAAATCAAAAGATTGACCCAGAAAGAATGCCGGAAAGCTCATAATAATTATGTCCATGACATGATAAGTGATACAAGTGATAACAGCAAAAAACTATGGAGATATGTGAAAAGTAAAAACAAAGAAAACTTTGGAGTAGCGGCACTGAACGATGAGAGAGGACACCCACAGCAAGATGCCCAAAAAAGAGCCAATATTTTAAATACTCAATTTTGCAAGGTCTTTTCTGACCCAGGGGGTGTCTACCCGGGAGAGCTGAGTGGTGCCAAACTGCCGGATATGGATGAAATATTTGTTACAGAAAATGGAGTACTGAAACTTTTGGAAAACCTTAATGAAAATAAAGCTACAGGGCCTGATGGAATTACCGCCAAATTACTGAAACTTTGTGCCAAGGAAATTGGCCCCGTTTACACTTTGTTGTTTAGAGCTTCAATCGAACAAGGAAAAATACCAGAAGACTGGAAAAAAGCAAATGTTGTACCCATTTTTAAGAAAGGAAATAAGGCTAGTCCTGAAAATTATAGACCAGTCTCCCTGACATCAATATCTTGTAAGCTTTTAGAGCATATTTTGCACACCATCATCATGAAGCATCTCGAGAGACACTCGGTTTTAACACATGTACAGCATGGTTTTAGAAAATACAGGTCGTGTGAGTCCCAGCTATTCACAACTTGCAACGATTTTGTTAATAACTTGAATAATACCAGGCAGACGGACACCATTTTACTAGATTTCAGTAAGGCCTTCGATAAAGTGCACCATGCTAGCCTTTTGACTAAACTAAACCAATATGGAGTTAGAAACAGTACTTTGAAGTGGATTAAGTCTTTTTTAGAAAACAGAACACAAATAGTAGTCGTTGACGGAAAGTCATCCAATCCTGCACCTGTTCTCTCGGGAGTACCTCAGGGTACTGTAATGGGCCCCTTGCTATTTTTAGTTTACATTAACGATATGCCGAGTAAGATCTCTCCAGGCACTAAATTACGACTGTTCGCAGATGATAGCCTCCTCTATAGATCAATAAATTCAAAAGAAGATACGGAAATTTTACAGAAAGATTTGGACAGTCTACAAGAATGGGAGAGGGACTGGCGTATGGAATTCCACCCCAATAAATGCCAAGTCCTGAGAATTTCAAATAAACATCACAACATCACATGGCGAGAAATTGAGTGAAACAGATGAGGCTAAATATTTAGGAATTACATTGGACAGAAAACTTACATGGAACCAACATATTAATAGCACATGTAACAAAGCAAACAGTATACTAGCATTTCTGAAAAGGAACATCTCTAACTGTGATAGGAAAGTAAAAGAAAAATGCTAATAACACCTTCGTGAGGCCCTCCCTAGAGTACGGTTGCAGTGTCTGGGACCCCCACTGTCGAATAAATATAGAACAACTAGAAAGGGTCCAGAGGAGAGCTGCTCGCTTTGTGACAAATGATTATGCTAGAAGCAGTAGTGTCAATACAATGATGAGAGACCTCGAGTGGACACCACTAGAAGAAAGAAGAGCAAAAAACAAAGTAAAACTATTTTATCAGGGCAGGGAAGGAAATACCGATATCCCACTGAACCACCTCAGCATTAACACCAGAGGCAACAGAAAGAATAACATAAAATATAACATCCCCAACTCACGGATTAACAGCCATCTTTACTCTTTTTACCCTAGTGTCATCAGGATGTGGAACAACCTCCCGGCAGAAGTCCAAAAAATATCGTCTGCAACGGCTTTTGGCAATGAATTGAAGAACATAATCATCCGTTGCAGCTACCATTGTATTTAAAGTGTGGGTCTATTTCTGTGCACAATCTAGGTACCAGGAGATATTTTTAACCAGAGATATACATATACAAAGAAATTACACAACGATATATTTTAAATGGTCTTAATATATGCTGTTTTAGCCTGTTTTAGCCTCAGAGCAGGGGCGTCGATTCGCACATGGTGCAGTTGAGGAATCGTCAGATTAAATAGACGAATCAACTACATGGGAAGAAGAAGAAGAAGAAGAGAGTAGCCCAGCAGGTCACCCCCTTCGTTGACATGCTAGATCTAGATCAATTTTTAGGCCTACTGATATCGATTATACATGTATACATATCTATAGATATCCACTGGCTCACTGGACCGATTTTTTTGCAACCAGAATTTAGCTCTCGATTTTTGATAGGGACAGTAAAATCGGCATAGTTATATTATTTTTGGGCGAAATTCAACAATTGACCACAGTTTGAATTGTGACGATATGTGGTGTTTCAGTGAAGTTCTGCTGTATACGTCCTTTTTTTATATAGTTTTTTTCGGCAACAAAAATCGATTATTAATTACTAAGCCCTAAGCAAATATCGGCATCAATTGAAAGCTTACAGTGTCTTAACTTTGCTTCTAATTGTCTGATCTGTATCTGTATGTTTGATCGCCAAAGAATCCAGATGTCTGGCGTATTAATGCGATATGAATTGTATTGAATTGGCCATCTTGATAATTCTTAATACTTAATGAGCTCTAACTAAGCTAATTTTCAAATTCATTGAACACATTAAAAAATTTTTGACTGAAGTGCCCAATCTATTTACATGTCCCCCCGCCTCCCTTATTTTTATTTTTGGCATTGCTATGATTACACTGATATTTTATGTTTCAGGGGAAAATCATCAATATGTCAGCTTTTCAAAAAGGGTCCACCTCTGCCACCTTTAAGGAGTTTGAAACGGCATTGGGAACTTTTTCGACGTCAACCTCTTCCTTATTTGTCAAGAAATCTTCCATGAAGATCTAGCAGCCTGAACTGGCTCACCTGCAATATGAAACTGTTCGCTACAGTTGCAAGCAAGGAAAGGTGTGTCATCCATCTGGGTCGTCTGGTGTGAGGCCCAATCAAAAGTAAGTGTACCGCCCTATAAATGAACTAATCATTCTTTTTAAGTAGTTACCCTTGGTACTCCACCTTCTCCCTGGAACGTGGTGTCGTATTGTTGTGCCTTCTTACGACGGTAACAATACATTAGCACTACCTTTAAGTATGGGTAACGAACAACCCTATTTTATAAGGAAGTCCTGGCTAGTTTTTAATGCTAAGGGTATGATTTAGTCAGGTCCCTAGGTAACAATACAATGAATAATAATAGAGGTACAAGAACAAACACGTAGGTCAAATGTCTGTGTAGTGAATGTAAGTTTTGTCCGAGACTATACAATGTTAGTACAGATGAACGTTAGTTACAACACACTACAAATAACGAGACTCGCATAACATCAACGTAGTAAGTGGGACGATGATCACAAAACGAATCACAATCAATACACCAGTATCTATCTACTCAACACAGTCCTATAAGTTTTAAAACATCTATTAGGACGTAAGCCAAGGGAAACAATCTTTCCCCGGTCCAACTATGTTGTAATAATTAGGTTCCACTGTATGACATTGACAATTGATGTAAAGTACTCACAAACTTTTATTACCTTTATTTGTTTTTCCCTATATAATTTTTCATCAGGTCATTCAAGACAGGTTGTCCAGCTTCCTTTAGATTAATTTGTGTGCGGCCTAAGAATGGAGAAGCGGCTCACCTTGTCATTTCAAAAGCAGATTTCGATCACGTTGGTCATGAGGTCTCTGCTCATGTAAGTTTTTTTTCATTATTATTTATGTATATAAGCCGAAGTGGAGAACATACACATTTTTATCGATACATTTATACATACCCAAAAATGTCAGTCTGGCATAAGTTCAATTTATTAAAACTGCATTAGATTCCACTGTACTTAAATTAAACACATAAGATTTGATTTAGTACTGCCCCCCCCCCCCACACCATGGCCATTTTTTTACCATTTTCAAAAGTTCATTGGATAGAAACAATTCACATTATCAAATTCATTTTTGCTACACTAATAAATGTATCTATGATGTTTCTGATGAAGTAAACTGCATTGATATTCAATGAACAATTTTTATTTTATGAAATTTTGAAATTACCTTGTTTTCTATTTTTCGCTAAACCACTGGAAACATGACTCACTCACTTTTTGCTCAATGCCAATTTCTTCAATTTTTTCCCCCCAGATGTACTCCTTGTATCCAGAGAATCGTCGGGTAGAAGTTACGCCTGATGTTGAAATGATTGCCAAAACGTCATTGAAGTCATCAGAAGTAAAAGGGTTGATAGAGCAAACACAGGGAATACGCCTTTGTTCCCAGGACGTCAAAAATTTACGCATGAAACTAAAAGGAGGCTCTTCAGACAACTTACTTGTGGAGGATCTGATCAACAAGCTTAAAGATGATGGTGGACATGTGTGTTTTTCCAGACAGCCGGATGACACATTGAACTTTCTTTGTTTCACTACCAAGGAAATGTTAGATATGCTTAAACGCCTCCCTCCTGTGTTGCTCCTTGACTTTACGTACAAGACAAACAATATACCTTATGCCCCTACTAACCGTCATGGCATTCGATAATTATGGGCATGGATTTCCTGTATTACATGGTTTTGTAATGAACGAGGATAGTGTCCACTTGCAGGCCATCTTGACCTTTACGGCTGAATTGTATGACTCCAATGGCACAAATTGTTTTGTCATTGATAAGGATTTTTCCGAAATTAATGCAATAGGCCATGTCTACCCGCATGCCCAGATCAATTTATGCCATTTCCACATCAGCCAGGCTATTACTCGACACCTTAAGCCGTTAGGAACTGAGATGGCCAGAAAAGTGTCACAACTGTTCATGACACAGGTGACAACAGAGTCAGAAAGTGATTATAATGCAATAACGATCCAATTGCAGGACTTGCTCCCACAAGCTTCGGTTGATGACTTTCTTCGCAATTGGT
Organism: Onchidella celtica; assembly: GCA_963931925.1. Taxonomy (NCBI): domain Eukaryota; kingdom Metazoa; phylum Mollusca; class Gastropoda; order Systellommatophora; family Onchidiidae; genus Onchidella; species Onchidella celtica. The sequence continues at coordinate 50,528,988 of OZ007579.1, forward strand.
GGAACAAGCCAGAAAGATAGGCCACGTGCAAAAACGTTAGCACGATGAAATTACACGCTAACACAACCAATCATCTGGAAAGTTTCCACTCAAAGATAAAGCAAACATTGAGATTGCAAATGGGTCTTAATGACAACATCAATTTTTTAGTACAGTATTCACATGAACTGTTTGTGAAATTTAGAAACTGTTCACTTTTAGATTCAAATGTACGCAGGTACAGTACCAAAAACCCAGAGGCAGAGGCCATTTTCTCATGCAACGTGAGTAATTTTGTTGCTGAGAATATACTCCGAGAGCTTGATCTCTCCAAGCGGGTTGCTTATGAGGTGATAAATGGCAGTGACAATTCTCACATTGTTAAATTCAAGGACTCGACGAAAACAGCCACTCCAACATCATGTTCATGTCAATTCAATCAATCCATGAAATTGCCTTGTCGGCACATTTTCTTTTTAAGAACATATCTTAACATGGCACCTTTTCAACAGTCTCTGATAGATGACATGTATTTCTTACGGGCTGAAGACACGCAGCCATCTTCAGGGAGAGTTGTTTCCACGATTAGTCAGACAAATGCTGCCAATTCTTCAACACAAGAGGGCAGATACAGGATAGCATCAAAATTTTCCAATGAGTTGACCGCCTACTTGAGTGTTCTAGGCCAACGGGAGTTTCTTGATAAGTTAAATTACCTTGTCGCACTCATGGGATCTTCCGATGGTGGCGATGTTGTTGATACTGTCACAGATGACCAAGGGAATATTTATACTTTGCCATCCACCCTCACCACCGATGTTGACATTCAACAAACAGCATCAGAATCAGTTAGCGTTGAATCAGCATCCACCCTCAACACCGATGTTGACATTCAACAAACAGCATCAGAATCAGTTAGCGTTGAATCAGCATCCACCCTCACTGTCAGGATTAGGATTTGAATTGCCGTGCTAGGTCACGCATTGTTTATTACATGGCATCATTGATTTTAGCCAGTCCAAACGTCCTTGAACTATTCCCGTGGACAGTTTGTTTTTGTAACGCTTTTCTTAGAGATGGAAAGAAAGTGGGTCAGGATAGAACGAATGGATAGATTAACAGTGGCGATGCAGTTTTCGACCCCGTGGTTTGGGTGTACTTTAACAGGGAAAGACGGGGCGAATAAGGAGTGAATAAATTCGTACATAAAACGTTTAGGGTGTAGAGACTTTGCGAACGGTTTTGATAGACTTGAATAACTTTGTCTGTTACTATTAATAGAATCTATTGGCGCTGCGAGCGGAGCTCGAAGTGGATGCACCAATCAAATTTGAGCAGTCACGTGGATTTGCAGCAGAAGATAAGCGGAGACATGTTTATGCTACCTCACTTCCATGTAGAGTTTCCAGCTACGAAGGTGGTCGGCTAGGGGTTCAGCCAGAGAGAACCAACAGACTGTTAACGTCATGTCTATGTCCTGGATAGACAATGAAATATTCCACAGCTATTTTCTCCAGTTCCCTGAAATCGTTTCAGGGAACCAATCGTAAGTCCATCAAAATGATTCGAGATGATGTGAATCTGACCCTAATTTTCCAGTAGAAGTGCGACCAAAGGAATGCAAGACCATAAAGTTTTACTTGCAATTAAGATCTAGAAAGAGTGACTGGAATATACATTTGTAAATTGTAATTGATGTGTCTGGATGAGGCTGGGGATTGCCAGCCCATCCTAGAGCAGATCTAGATCTATCTTAACTACGTCAGTGTGTCTTGACGGTTTGATCCTTTATAAGCAGTTAAATGAGTTAATATTGTCGTCTGAGACCTAAGTATATCATTTGTGAGATAGTAGGCAGTCTATATTTCTGAAGATAAATAATTACTAAGTAAACTGTGTATGAATCAGAATGATATAGAGTTTCAAATCTCTTAAGGATCTAGAGGAGATTTATAGTTATGTATTTTAGTATTTTCATTTGATGCTGCAATGTTGTCTTTTAATATGTAAACGATAGACGAAATTGTTAGGAATTTAAGTAATAAATTTGTGGCCCTACAAGGTCCTTGATATAACTTACTCGAAATTGTTATTAGTGTATGTGGCATGGTATGGCAGAGTAATTTCTAAAACCTCTCGATATTTATTAAAAATGCAGTCGAACACGTAAATTGATAATTAACCATCCCCGTAAAACACGAGCACAGTAATCCCCATCTGTAACACCCTTCCTTGAACTCGTAACACTCGAGGACCCACCTCGTAACACTCACCATCGATGTTGACATTCAACAAACAGCGTCAGAATCAGTTAGCGTTGAACCATCATCCACAGATGTTTCTTTTTCAAATGTGAAATTGGCGAGAAAGAAAGTAAAGGGCAGGCCCAAGAAACAGAAGTTCACAACAAAACGCGGGTGCAAGGTTCCTGTGGCGTATGAATCGTTACAAGTTAAAGGTAGAAAAGAAGTCATGCTGGCGGCAATAGTGAGAGCAGAGTTTAGAGTTCAGGCTGAAATGGCTGTTGAAGAAGGGATGCTACAGGATAACTTTCTTGATTCAATAATGGATGATGCTGTGGTTTTGGCTGAGATAGCTAGTAATTTCAGCAATGCAAACCTCTTCAGGACTGTTTGTGATTCAGTCGAAAACATGCGCTCCTTGCAAATATATAGATGTGGGTCATGTTTCATTGTGGATGATGGAAAGGAGAAGATGATCCAATGCGAGCATTGCTTGATTTGGTTTCACTTTTCCTGTGTGGGATATAAGTCTATCATGAACATTAAGAAATGGTTTTGTGAAAAGTGTTGGGTTTAGACGAGAGAGAGAGAGAGAGAGAGAGAGAGAGAGAGAGGGAGGGAGGGAGGGAGGGAGGGAGAGAGAGAGAGAGAGAGAGAGAGAGAGAGAGAGAGAGAGAGATGACTGTTATTAGTGTTATGCAAAAATAGGACAACTGTACTGTGTGTTTGTTAATTAAAATGTCATGTGAGCCTACTGAGGTACTGTCTGGGTATCTCGGCCCTCCACCTAAGTCGGCCGGCCGGCCGGCTAAAACTATCGCGTCCGTGCTGTTTGACTTCACTGTTATGACGTTTCCGATCGGAAATTTTGTAAATTAATTAACCAATCGTATCTTTTGTTACCCCAACGCTGATGAATTGGCGTCGTTTGCTTTCTTTCACCCGATTTTACTTAAGTTATCAAATTAAAATTTTATTGATTGCAAATTTTGCACATATATTTAATAAATTAACTGAAAAAATCGTTAAGAACTAATTGACTGAAAAATCAAATACGTTATTGTTCAATTAATTGAAAATCAGGTAATTAATTATATGTATATATATCTGACCGTACTGTACACATGTCTGTCTGTGTCTGCTGTCTGTCCTCTCTCTGACTCCCTTATGTATGGTCTTTTATGTGTCTACTGGAGCATCCTAATTTTAAACTTTACCTAGGCCTATGACTCATCACTTTCATAGGTAAATGCACTCTTGCATAGCTAAAAGCACTCTTGAAATGGTTTTAATCAGACTGTGAAGACCAAAATAGGCTACCTTGTAGTCAATAAAAGGTGGCCGATTTGTCCAGACCATTTCAAAATGTTGGCCGATTTAAGCGGACCTTTTGGCCGATTCGGCCGATGCGCCAAAAATGTGCAATGAAATTTTGTCGAGTGACTCAAAAACATTTGCCGATAGCTTTGTTTTACTGCTGCCATCGTATAGAGGGTGATTTTTTGCATCGTTTAGGCCATCCCCCTTGCGCAAACAACGATTGAAGCCCTCGTAACATGGAAATACAGAAAAAAATTCTTAGACGGCCGAAATGCCCAGACAGTACTCTACTTATTGTTTGGCTTTTGGTATTTTTATGTTTTGAGAGACAGGAGTAATGTAAATAAAACATCTTTTATCCCCTTTTAATTGATTGTTTGTTCTTTTATTGGTTTTAAATATTTTTGTGTCCTTTTTGTCATGTTCTTGTCCATACTTTTAAAAGTATGGTCTATTTCATGACGTCGCACTAAGCTAGATTCTATTTCCAGTCTGTCTAGGCCTATGTTACTAGTCTGTGATGTACAGTACAAGGCCTACATGTAGATTCTAGAACTAGGCTATCGGTAGATCTAGACAGTAAACCAGAGACCGAGCCGGCTCCGTATAACCGGGTCCAGTTATAGGAAGCCGGCTCCGTATAACCGGGTCAAGTTATAGGAAGCCGGCTCCGTATAACCGGGTCAAGTTATAGGAAGCCGGCTCCGTATAACCGCAGCCTTTATTAACGCATTTGATATCAAATGTAAAAATTGTGAGAATATTTTTTCATCCTCAAACATGTATCATTGTGCCCACTTTAGGAGATTACATTCATTGTTAGCACGCCATCAATCATGCAATTGTAGTCACGGAACAATGTATACTTATGTCTATTAAATTTTCTCTAGTTTTAATTCACTGTTTTTTATCTTTTGTTGTCGTTACCTTATTGTTATAAAATATGACATTTCTAAATGTGATCAAACAGATTAATGAATACAAGGGAAATATTTATAAATAAATAAATTTGGGTGCAAAATCATCACCGACAAAAAGATGCAAGATCAATGAGTACTAATGTTTGTGAAAAATAAATTATCTTACCTCAACGTGACTGTACGATGAGTTGGATTGGCTCTCACAGTCAACGGTGCCTTCACCTTCCTCCTGTAGCTGCAGGTCGCGGTCCAGGTTGATGTTTGAACGGGATTGCCTCGGGGTTTCTTGGTCGGTCAAGAACATCAGGTAGTCATAATACCAGAGTTTTGGCTCATAAACCACGTCGCTCCCGGCGCCCGACAACTTTGACTGTTCTATTTTCTTAAGTTCTCTACGGAACGAGCTCCTCATATTGTTAATCTTTTTCACAATTGTGTCCTTGTTCACGCTAGGATCAAATTGTTGACACCGTTCAGCAAGGTTTTCATACGCCTTTTCCTTTAAATACTTGTTGCTATAGTCTTTTGACTTTATTCTCCACAAACACTCAGCTGAGCGGTAGATTTCAATAAACAGTATTGTTGAATCGTGGTTCCAACTTGCCATGATCAATGTTGTCAATCAAGTAAACAAAAACAAATAATTATTACTGTATAAGTTAATACAAGTGTTGTTGGTCAAAATTTAACGTTTCAAAAAAAGGCAATCCGCACTAGCAGTAGCACACCGAGACACACACTTGCAGCTATGTCTATACCGTCAGCCAGCTGGTATTTCCGGTTGCACATGCGCTAGCTTTGTTGGAGCTACTAGGTTGACGCAATACCAGCTGGCTGATGCCTGACGGTCTAGAGCTGCAAATGAGATACACGAGACAACACAGCACTGTCTTTAAATAAAACCACAATTTATTTTAACTTTTTAAATACAGCCTATTTTTAAGTCCTCGCGAGCTATTTTCCTTATTTTGAGTCGCTGATTCCAAATTTAACACTTATATTTATAAATCGCTAAAATGAAGTTTTTAATAAAGCTGTGGGAACGTTTTAACCCTCTGGCTGAAGAATTTGTCACCGCAACATCAAAGGCGGGCTTGTCGTGTGGGAAGGAGTTCCGTACTCGAGCGCCAGTATATAGCTACCCCGGCGGCTTTCCCTGATAAGTCAATCTGACTATTGCCCGGACGAACATCGGCCTACGGCCTCGATGATACAAACTGACTAGACCCTCACGTCGTTACATATCAATCATTGCTTTTTTGGGTGTTTATTTTTCTCGAAAACACTCGAAAACGCAAGGAAACACCAGGAAACACTCGAAAACGCAAGGAAACACCAGGAAACACTCGAAAACACAAGGAAACACCAGGAAACACTCGAAAACGCAAGGAAACACCAGGAAACACTCGAGAGTGAGCTCCCTTTGATAAAAATGATCTTTTTACAGGTAAGGTTAAAAAAGTGTTCATTTTCGCGGAATCTGCAGATCTGACCACAGAGCATTCAGAAAATTCCATGACGCCACGAAGCAGATATCCATGCACTTTTTGTGGCCTGAAATGTGACCACAATTGCAGCAGTGTGGAATGCACTGCATGTACAGGCTGGATCCACAGGTAAATCTTTAATTAAATCTTAAATGAAAGAATCTTTAATTCTTTAATTTTCTTATGAAGAAATTGGTGGAATTAGACCATGATTTTAATGCTGACTCTGCACAAAAAATGTTGCGTAACGATGAAATAATCACTTAGAAAGTTCATTTCAATGCATTCAGTATCTTTTTTTCCCCTGCAAATGTACCTTCAAGTACAAAAAATAGCAGTAGGATAACAAATACAGAATTTAGGGGTCAAGCATGGCTACTCCCCCTTAATGATTAACTGAATGTTTTATACTCCAAATCGTGATGTGGACAAGGTGGTCTAGAGGCAAGGTGCTCGCCTCTCATGCCAAGGGTCCCGGTTTCTAAACCCGGGCAGTGCAGGCATGTTGGAAATTGGATTTTTCTCATATTTTCAAGTCCCTGGTCCTATTTGGGGTAGGATCGAGTACCTAGTTTTCTCGGATAAGGACGAAAAAATTCGGAGGGCCTGTGTGCACGTTACGTACGTTAAAGATACCTTGGCAGTTGGAAATCGTAAAGAGCAGGCCGAAAGGCCGCTGCCCGGGCAAAATTGAAAATAACAGATTAAAATGTATCCATATCACCCCCCCCCCCCACCACCAGCAACAACAAAATTTATTATTAAATATATATTGTTATTAATAAATATTCAAATATTAATATTCGAGTTGTATGTTGTGTGAACTGATGTGAGTTGTGAACTGCTGTGAGTTGTGAACTGTTGTGAGTTGTGAACTGCGCCTGACAGGCTGCGTTACAATTTGCTCTGAGATAGAGAGAGAGAGTGAGCGAGACAGGGAGAGAGAAAGAAGCAGTGCAGTGTGTTGAGCGCTTCGCAGGCAGCTCCATTCTGATCTGTGGTTGACATGTTGTTTCTGTAAAGCGCATAGAGCATTTTAAATGGATATGCGCTATATAAATGCTATACATTATTATTATTATTATTATGTTATTGATTTTGCTGTTTTTAACTTGTTATTCAGGCGCTGTGTCCCCATGACCTATGAGCAACTGGATGCTTGGGACGACGACGCGCTGACGTTTGTATGCCGTGTCTGCGCTTTTGAGGATGGCCAATTCTCAGCACAAAAAGCACTTGAACGGTCAGTTGCCGCCCCATCTCCAAATTCATCATCATCACGACCATCATCATCATCATCATCATCATCACCACCACCATCATCATAATAGTTGTATTTGTTAATTTTTTTGTTCTATTTTTCTATTATTTATTTTCAGACTCAATGCAGCTGTCTCATCAAATGTTGGAATTCTCGACGCAGCCCGGTCTGAGAAGCTCCTCATGGAGACGTACGACGTGAAGCTACCAGACACAGAACTAAGCGCCGCGAAAAGTCACCAGAATGCTCGAGTTGATGCCGTGGCCTCAGACATACTGACCAAGTATCATCCCATTATAAAAGAGACTCATGCACCGTTATGTGTGACCGGAGATGGCAACTGTCTTTTCAGGGCCGTGTCTTTGGCCCTGTATAGCACTGAGAACTATCACGTCACTATAAGCACATTAGCTGCCATTGAATTGATTGAGAACCAGAAACATTACGATTACGAACATGAACGGTTTGTTGATCATTTCAATGATCGAAGGTTAGTTTTCGACAAGTACGCTGACCTGACGAAGGATGTCACTAAGTTGGGCAGCTTTAGTGACTTGATGATTCTCAGTGCTATAAGCGCTGCCCTCAATATATCTATCCAGTCCTACTGTCCGCCCACACAGGCTGCATATTTTTTAAGCGAGCCTTTGTCCCGTGTGGTGCTTGGGCGAGGTGTGTCTGAAAGAAAAAAATCAGATGTCATTTTAATGTGGACCACCACATTTGTTCCGAAAACACCATCTCAGTTCAGACCAAACCACTTTGTTGTGTTGAAAAAAATACAGCCTGGTGTTGTAATGGTTGACTTAACCAATGAAGGTGTTGATGATGGTAGTGTTTGTGGTGATGCTGGTGGTGGTGGTGTTGGTTGTAGTTCGGATGATGCAGACGTTGGTGATGAAGGTAGTGGTGCAAATCTGGATGATGATGGTAGTGTTTTTGGTAATGGTGGTTGTGGTGATGCTGGTGGTGGTGTTGGTGTTGTTAGTAGTTCTGATGATGCAGACGTAGGTGGTGGTGTTGGTGTTGTCAGTAGTTCGGATGATGCAGACGTTGTTGGTGTTGGTAGTGGCGCAAATCTGGATGATGATGGTAGTGTTTTTGATAATGGTGGTTGTGATGATGCTGGCGGTGGTGTTGGTGTTGTTAGTAGTTCGGATGATGCAGACGTTGGTGATGATGGTAGTGGAGCAAATCTGGATGATGGCAGGAAACCTCTGCCCTGTGATGCTTTTTTGGACGCGGATGTGCTTCTAGATTTGTTGAGCTCAGCCTCACTCTCCATTAGTTTGGAAAAGGTACCCATTGGGCCCAAGGACAATGTATACTTCGTTGTCAATAACGAAGACAACATAAAAAAGAGGGCGCAAGGTAAAATTTCTCAATTTTGGGATGATCGGGGGGCATGGAAGGGGGGTGGAAGCAATAAAACATTTTACTTGAAAGAAGAAGGCACATTCAGATCAGTTTTTTTAAAGGACAACAAATACACTGTCAGGAAAAAGAATGACAACAAGATGTCTTTCGTACCACTGGACCCTCAGCCACCTGTAGACAACATTCTCATCCTCCACAGATACTACGCCAAACACGGCAGTGGAGAGCAGTATAAAAAAAGAGTCTCTTGGTTGTCGGGGGGTACTCCCATTGCAGTGTATGAGTACAAAGGGTTTTGTCCCCAAAATAAGCCACATTCATATGTAAGAATGCACCCACAAGTAATGCAAAAACTCAAATCGGAGACAAAGATTAAGAAAGCTAGTGAGATGTATTCCTCATGCGACTTTTTTGAAGGGCCAACCAACAAAAGGCAAATATACAATGCCAAGGCTAGAGCAAAACAGGGTCCACAAGATGTCCACAAAGCCACTTTTGCTGACGAAGTGGCAGCAGTCGAAGAACTGCAAAATACCATGCCATTCATACAGTTGATAATAAGGCAGAGTCAGAAAGTGCCATGTATTGTGTTGTACACACAAGACCAACTTGATGACCTAAAGCGGTTTTGTTGTCCTCCGATGTCAGGTGACTCGACGGTTCTGGGGGTAGATAAAACGTTGAACTTGGGAACTGTCCACGTCACAGTTACTGTTTTTAAATGTTTAGCTGTCAAGACTAAGCGGCATGACGATTTTCCTGTTTTCTGTGGGCCAATGTTTCTCCATGGCAACAGCGACAGAGAAACTTTTTTTCTATTCCTGCACCACCTGTCAGGAAAGCTTGGTGGCTGTGCGCAGTGCCCAGTTCTTGGCAGTGACGAAGAGAAAGCTCTTCGTCAGGCCATGTCCTTGGCATTTCCCACGTCACCAAGACTGGCATGCACACAACATCTCAAGAAAAACTTTAAGCATGCTTTGGCCGATAAGATCGGCATGCCCCGAGATCAGAGACAGAAACTTATCAAGCATATTTTTTCACCTTCTGGTATTGTTGCCACATCTAACAACTATGTGGAGGTAGAGGATAAGTTTCTGTCTCTGATTGATAGCATTGGCAATGCTCAAATTAAACTGCTATTGGAAAGATTGTCTCCTTTGATGATCGAGAATGCCAAGGCATTGGACCGCCCCGGGTTGTGCTTGGATAACGCCCTATGGACAAACAACAACTGTGAGTCCATCAACCATGTGCTAAAACAGGCATGCTCATGGCGTTCTTTGAAACTTGTCGACTTAATACTCAAGCTGCACATGGTGGTGGAATCACAGTACAGGGAAGTCCAAAGGGCCATCTGCGGCATGGGGGGATTTGTCCTGACAGACGAGTTCAAAAAATTTGGGGTGCCGCGAGATATTTGGTTTACAAAAGACAAAAAGCAGAAGGCCAGACACATGCAGAAGTATGCTTTTTCAATAAAAGAGTCTGTATCAAGGAGCACCAACTCACAGAAGGTTGCGGTAGAACCCAAACACAAAGGGAAAAAACCTGGTCAGAGAAAACGAAAACAGGCAGAAAAAACATCTATTGTCAAGAAAGTAAGACCTGCACACGATTTCAATTCATCAGATGAATTTTCAGATTTTGTTTAAATACTTCAGTGTTTACTGTTTAGTTTTCAAAACTTTCTGGTACTCGTCAGGACAAATCCTACCATGCAGTAGTATGTCGATTGTAAAAATTCAATCTGTCCATATAAATATCTGTCTTTTTTTGTATATTGTAATTGTATTTATTGACATTATTTTGAATACATATTTTGTACGTGTTATGTTTTCTGGCTTTTTGTACATCTTGTACAATAATTGATCCTGATTTTTCAGCAATGCGTCTATTTGCGATTAAAGGAATTTGTGAATTTGGCGAAGTGTCTCTTGTTATTATTGGTTATTTTGGATTTGCATCTGCATTACCCGCGGGTATCCGCGATGTGTCTCTTTACTATTTGCATTACTCGCGGGTATCCCCTGTATCTCCGGGTACCCGCCCATCTCTCTCTGTCACGTCACGCCATATTGGAAACGAAGTGTCTAGCGAGACCAGGATTCTGGTCTCTCTAGACTCGGGGCTAGGGAGACCAAGATTTTTCCCGGCCAGTGCGCATGTCCACGCCGGATCCTCAGCACCCAGCCCTGGCCATGGCGGCAACTTTGTGTGTTGGGGATCTATTCTCATCATTTGACGCATTCATGGTAAAAGTGAACGACAGAAGAAATTCTATTAACGAGAAACTGGTCATTGGCAAGTCATGTTTTCATGTGGCTGCAGCCAATTCAAAGTTGAAAGGCGCTTTTAAGTATAAAACAGAACTGAAGTACACTAATGTCACTTTGCGATGTGTTCACGAGGGTGTTTTTTTTTCGAGAGGTGCATCCAAACAATCCACGTAAGTAGACCCTAGATTCTAGTATCTTATTCTTAGATATAATAAACCTCGAGTCTAGGCTAGATCTAAAAAAAAGGGAAGGGGAGTACCATGTCACGGAACCACCTAGGGCCTAGTCATTTATTATGCCTCAGCCTTCATTTCGTCGTAGATCGATCTAGATCTAGATCTAGATATATTCTGGATCCAGATCTAGTCTTATGGCAGGGTTCGTATGCCTGGATGGAATGTCTGGAAAATCTATGGAATTTTAGATTTCAGATTTCATGTAGTCAGAACCTATGGAAAAACTATGGATTTTTTAAAAAGATAGTTGCCAGAATTGGAGTCGACTCCCCTTAAATAAAAAAAAGTGAGCTCGAGCCAAAAAATTCATGGACCAAGAGATCTTCCCTGACAATCAGGCTTACAAGAAGCCAGCATCGTGTGCGTAAACACCATGTGGTGAAATCACAGCGATATGGTTCGCAATTCCCGTAAGATCGAAACGTACATCACACGAGTTTTTCCTCCTTTTAAGCTATGCCGTAACAATCGAGTCGCTCAGGTCACTGCATTTTCTTCTTGAAAGCCACGTTCCGATTTTCAGACGTAGCCTACGTTACTCATCATGATGTACCAAATAAATAGGGCCAAGCTTCTTTTTTATGTGTATGATTCACAACTCAAACTAAGTCTCATTTTTTTCTGAGTCCCAATTCCAAATTGACATGTGGAATGAATTGTAATTCAGGAAGAGAATATGAGAGCAGGGTGTTTTAACAGGAAATTCCAACATAGTTTTTGTATCTCATAATATTACAAATAGCGAAAATCAGCAGAAGTTTTAAGACTAGAGAATATATTTACAAAGATAGTAACATGAAACTTTGTGTGCACACAGAACAAAGGATACGCTATTATCATTATTATTATGTTAACTGTAAATGATGTTCTAACTATATTCTAAGATAGTCCCCGACTTCACTTTTGTTATCATTGAGCAACTCAACCGAGGCAGTACCGGTAGTAAATTTGTAAGATGTGCCTGATTTTCCATGTTAGGTATACAAGTAGATCTAGGCCAAGATACAATTTCATGTGCACTGAACATGTTTTAGCAAAAAGCAAGTAACCTCAATGATTTAGCAAGTTGGAAAAAAAAACAAATGGAAAAATATGTTAAATTCAAACCCTGAAGATAAGAAATGAAGATGGTAGTAGCAGTGATGAAGACTAATCTAGATAAATTTATATGTGATTTAGAGTCTGACATCGATCCAGAAGCTGTTCAGACACTAAAGAACCACTTAGATTCTATCATCCTCTAATTATTTTTTTCCTTCTTTTCAGTTCTTTGAGGAATGGCTGCCCCGTTCACATCAAATTAAAGGCAAACAAGCCTCTTAATAAGCTGCAAATTATTTCCCTAAATCTCCAGCATAATCATGTTATGCCAGAAAGAAAAGGTAGGCCCTATGCCATTTTATGTAACAAATAAAACTAACATACGTTGTTATCTTTATAATGTCATGATTTACATTTTACATTCCTTTTTTTACAAACTTAGTATTGGTGAGGACTCGTTAAATGTTAACGGTAACATTTAATAGATGCATATTCTTGTACGTTTCATGTTAATTATAGTTTTATATGGGCCTAGTTAAAATTGAACATAAAATTTTTTGAATATAATTTTTAATCAAACATATGTATGTGTTCATTAACCATAGCTTTAACAACCTATGCTTTTAAAATTAAAATATGTTTTAAAAGGTTGAATTGTGATATCAAAAATAATTAACTTGGTTTAACATGGCGTGTAACTAATTATGTCTTAAATCCCTACAGTATGCCTTTAGTAAAAAATTCATCATTTCTCAGTTGTTGACAGATTTTTTTTTACATGAATGTAGTTTAAAATTTGTCTAAAGTAAGTGTAATTTTTATTTGATTTTTTTTTCTGTTAGATGGGGTATATGCAGCGGATCGGATGCTGGACGCCGATGAAACAACAGACGTTAGGAAGCTGCTGGAATTAGGAGCTCCGGCTCGAAAGATCCAGGCCTTTGTATCCTGTTCATATGGTATGTATTTCCATTGTTTATTTAAGATAATATACTTTTATATGTCTCAGAAGAGAAATTTTAATAAACCACTCTCATCATAGACAATTCCACTGTTGCCAGTGTTGTTGTTTTTTTTTGTGTAAAATAAAATAGATAATGACTAGGCCTTGTTTCAAGTCTAGATTATGCAGTAAAAACTTAATGTGCATAAACCTTCATGTCAAATCATCCTATTCTATAACATTAATGCGTAAATGATAATTGTAAGTCAGTATTTTATATACTGCTCATGGCGCAAATGCATGGCTCCTAATGTGGGGGGGGGGGGGGGGGGGATTACATTGAAACTACTAACCAATGTTCATAAAATTAACAAAGGTAGATCAATTCAGTGATGTATGTTAACCTGCTCTATCCCTAATACTTTTGGTTGCACTTATAAATTTGTAAGAAACTTCGCAAAAAGTAATACTTCCAATTGTTAATCACAAAAGAACATGCACATTATCTTATTTGGTGCCGAGTTTCATTCAGTTTGGTTAGTAAATAGGCTAGAGGCGTAAGACAAAGAGCACATATCTTGCAATACAAAATCTTAAAGTGCTCCATTTCTTTGCCTCGAGCTCAATAGTGCTAAAATAACTTCAATTTGTGTACTACATGCTAAACCAGCCAATTTGGCATTGCTAAAAAAAATTATATCATGGTTAATGTTGATAAGGTCTAGGTTACAAAATCGACCAGTAGTTGGATACCCCAGTTGATAACAAGCTACTCCAGGGCTGCCAGGCATTACCCTTTTAGTAGTTGGATACCACAGGTGATAACAAGCTACCCCAGGACTGCCAGCAGCCCTGGGGTATAATTTTAAATATCTGTTGGTTGGTAGTCATGTTACTCTTATAATTATTTTAAGGAGAGCAAAGATTTCTCAAGTATTAACAATATTTTTTGTTTGTGTCTTGTCTTTCTTTCCAATTTTAGACAAACAGGTCAAAACTAAAGATTTACACAATCTGCGGCAAAAGCATGAGTCTGAGAAGGCAGGGGGCAAAACAGTTGAAGATCAGGTTTGGGGCATCCTGGAAACCATGATAAACAAAGATCCCGGTGCTCAATACAGTGTTTTCACAGAGGGGGGTACGGTTAAGATAATTTTTTTGCAGACATCATACATGAGAAAAATCTTTGCGTCTTATGCTGACGTTTTGTATATAGATAGCACGTATTGTCTGAACTTATATGGTTACCCAGTTGTTGTTTTTATGGTTGTTGATGGGGATAATGTGGGTCATTGTGTCGGTTATGCATGTGTGAGAGATGAGAGAATGGTGACTTTGTCTGTCTTGTATGGTGAGTTTGTGAGGATAAGTGGTGTTAGTGTGAAGACTATTGTCGTCGACAAGGACGCAAGTGAGATTGGAGCTGTTAGGCAGACTATGCCTAATTGTAATATTGTTCTGTGTCGTTTCCATGTTGCCAAAAGTTTAAATGATGCTGTGCGCAAGTATTGTGTGAAAGGGGAGCAAGATGTTATGGGTCGGTTGGCGAGAAAGATGTTGTGTAGTGGAGAAGAAGAGTTTTGGGCAGCATTTACAGAGGTGCCAGCAGGACAATTGAAAACTTACTTAGAAAAAAACTGGATCCCGGTAAGGCTGACTTGGGCCAACTGTTTCACAAAAAATGTTACTACCTGGGGTAACAAGACCAATAACTTTGTTGAGCGCCATAACAGGGCCCTAAAGACAGTTGGCTCCGCCAAAACCAGCTTGCCAGCATTTTTTTCCTCACTGCTTGCATACCACAAATCAGTGGAGGTCCAAATGCGCAGAAAAGTGCAGGATATGCATCTTAGGTCTAAAGTGTTCCGCCCTGACTTTGACACAGCCAAGGATATTTTGACTGCAGCATATTCAATCCTTACACCTTATGCCTGTGAGAGCATTAAAAAAGAACTAAATAAGCTCTACAAGCAAAGGGTTGTGTATGATGCAGACTCTAAGACCTTGGCTGTGTCAAAGAATGGGCAGGATGTAATTTACAACATAGGTGAGAGTTGCCAATGTGTCTATTTTGTAGAAAAGGATTTGCCATGTTGGCATGTGTTGGCTTACCATCGATTTAATAATACAGACGCACTGGCTAACATCCCTGAAAGATACAGGAAAGCTCGATTGTTAGATTGTATGCAGGAAGTCGAAATGTCAAGTGGAGGAGTAGTCAGTGGTGAGGTGACGGTTATCGAGAGAGGACGAGAAAAGACTGAGTGGCAGAAATTAATGATAATGAAAGAGTCAGTGAGAGAGATGGTTGCTGTTGGGCACAGATGTGGGCAGCACATTTTTGACAAGCGATTACAAGTCATAAAAAGGATAAATTTGTGGCGTGAAGGGTTGGATGATGATGTAAATAGCTGCTTGGAGAATGGTGATGCCTACATAGACAGTGACATAAGGGTGTTTAGGGATGATGGTGGAGTGGTGTTTGATGATGTTAGACAGGAAGAGATGGTAGATGATGTTAGACAGGAAGAGATGTTTGATGATGTTAGGCAGGAAGAGATGGTTGATGATGTCAGACATGAGGAAGAGATGGTTGATAATGTTCGACGGGCAGACATGGTTGAAGATGTTACACAGGAAGAGTTGGTTGATGGTGTTATACAGGAGGAAGAGATGTTTGATAATGTTCGAAGGGCAGAGTTGGTTGATGATGTTAGACAGGAGGAAGAGATGTTTGATAATGTTCGAAGGGCAGAGTTGGTTGATGATGTTAGACAAGAAGAGGTTGGTGTTAGGCTGGATGTTGATTGTCTTACTCGAGAGAGAAGAGAGGTAGAGGTGGTTGGCAGTGTTGGTCAAGGAGATGAGTGTGTTCATGGTGCTGTATTTAAATCTTTTGGTGATATATATGCTGTCAGTCGTAACTCTAAAGCACCAGCAGGTGTGACCTTCATAAGATCAAAAACTAAAGGCAGACCAAAAGGAGAAGGCTTGACCACTGGGCACTTCAGTAGAAAAAGGAAAAGAAATAATTCCTCTAACGCTAAAAAGAAGAGAAAAGTGGAACATGAGGTTGATAGTGTTGATCTAGAAGAGGAGGTTGGTGTTGTTTTACATCAGGAAGTTGATAATGTGCATCAAGAAGAGTTGGTTGGTAGTATGAGACAGGAACATGGTGAGGGGGGGATGGTTGATGGAGATACAGGCTTTATGGAAGCTGATAGTTTTGTTTGTCCGATAAAGGTGAATGATAGTGGATGCCCTGCTAGAAAGAAAAAAAGGTTCGGTTCCTGGACAAAAATAATTGTGGTGTATGTGAGGAGGAGGAACTTGAAAAGAATTTATGCGATGATGGTGTTTTTATGGAATGGGTTTGCTGCGACAAGTGTGAGCAGTGGTTTCATCTGTATTGTATTGGTGAAGCAAAAGAGCCTTCCTCTTTTGTTTGTCATTTGTGTAAAAATGGGAAAAAATGTTGAGAATGGATGAAGCCCACAATACTGTGTTTTATTGGTCTGATTGAGTGAAGAGTTAAACTTCACCCTCCTTTTAGTTTAAAAAAGTATATGTATTTTTCTTGTTAGACTTTTGTCGTCCATGTACCAGTATAAGACTGATTCTACAAAAAGATTACAGGTGGAAGTTTGAGGCTTAAAAAAATGCTAATATTTTTATGTTATGGTAGAAAGTCATGTAAATATTAACGGTAAATACTCAGTAATGTCTCATCTTCTGTTTGGTTTATCTATTTTCTATGTAAACAGACTCTCTGTATTGCTTTTCATTGGATGATAATGTTTTATTAACATATATATTATTCTGTGGGTTAATTATGTTTGAATGTCAAACATACAATACTTATTCTTGAATGATGTTTTATTTTCAAATGTATAATACTTTTTTTGGATGATAATGTTTTATTGTCAAATGTATATATATAATTATATACATATATTTATATTATAATATTCTTTTATCTTGGATGGTGTTTTGATGTTACACGTTTATTACTTTTTCTTGAATGATAATGTTTTGATGTTAAGTACGGTATAATATATATAATATATATTTAGATACCGGTAGTTATCATGAGTTAGCTAAGCTATTTTAACTCAAACAGATCGTGAGGTTGTAGTTTATTGTCGCCTAGGTGGGATATAATTTTATTGTTGTATTTATCCTTGTGGCTTAGTTTCTTTGGATTTGTGATGTCAATTTAATTGCTTAGACATAGGCCCTACCTGAACTACATGTATTTATTTCTAAACATTATTTTTTATGCTTTTGAGTTTTTTAAATAACCTATGACTGCTAGTGTTTCTTTATGAAAAGACTTCTACTTCTAGAATTTACTTAGCGCCACTGTCTTAACAATAGGACACATATAAACAGGTGTAGAGCAAAACATTTATCCATGTATGTATTATAATAATAATAATAATAATAATAAATGGCATTTATATAGCGCTTAACCCTGTTCCACAGGCTCTAAGCGCTTTACAGAACTTATTTACTACTTTACAAACGCATTCACTCCCACATTCTAATTGTACATAATATGCACACAATCTCATGTCAACCACAGAGCAGAATGGAGCTGCCTGCGAGGCGCTAAACACACTGCACTGCTTCTTTCTCTCTCCCTGTCTCACTCACTCTCTCTCTCTATCTCGGAGCAAACTGTAACGAAGCCTGTTAGGCGCAGATCACAACTCACAACAGTTCACAACTCACAGCAGTTCACAACTCACATCAGTTCACAACTCAAATAATATTTGAAAATTTATTAATAACAATATATATTTAATAATGAATAATAATAAATTTTTGTTGTTGCTGGTGGGGGATGATATGGATAAATCTTAATCTATTAATTTCAATTTCAATTTTGATTTTATTAAATCATCTTTTTTTTTTATTTAACTAGGGTGGTGTTCTATTTGTTTGGTTTAGTTAGGTTTCTCATGTATTGTATGTATTGGCTGATTTTTGCTTATAATTAGCAATATCAGTATTGCCAACCTTGCTTGTTGAGGATCGTGACATGTTTCTTGTTAAAATAAATAAAAGAAATTTATTGCTTTAAAAATATCTGGTTTTTGGCATGTTTCTATGTTTGGTGTATGTATACAAGGTTTTTATGCAGTTTGTTAAAAAATTAATTTGGGCAACTTGTAGTTCGGTTACAGAACTAAAATCGTTAGTCCTTTCAATGCACTTTCAAGTGTGTTGTGTTGATATATTATAATGATAAATATGTACCATACTGCACAGTGTAAAGTATACTACTACTAGCACATTCAAAATATTCAATGTGAATTAAAATTCAAACTACGGCTTCGGTTTATGGTCTTCTGGTTATGGTACTCGTATTGATATTTATTGGACACCTTTAGTTGTCCTGTTTAAAAAATCAAAGAAGTCGATTTTGTACTAGGAGTTTAAAGACTGATCACAGGGTCCTTTCCATGCACTTGTATTTTAATAAATAAAAAATAATAAATTTCTTGAAATCAAAGCCGCGTTGAAAATTGAAATCACACATTTTGTACTGAAATATGGGAAAATCATCTTTGTGCACCGACACATAGAACACTGTAGGTTACTAAAAAATAGCTACTTGTTTAGCGAGTCGCCAGATAGCGCATTCAACTTCTAATTAGAAGGGTGCGGGTTTGATCCCAGCACCTAGTAGTGATTTTTAATTTTATCCCATGCCTAACAGGCTCTACACTCCGAGATAAATGAAATGGTTGAGTGAGTATGTATTATAAGCAATCAAATAAACTTGTTTGGGAGCTCACCAAGTCGAGTACAGTATATTACAGTTGTAACTCAACACTTAGTAATGGTACCTAATTTAGTAATTAAACTTGAAGTAATTTAAACAATACAAAGCCATATATAATGTATGTTACAATTCCAACTGGATAAAGTTGAGGGACTGCTTTTGATGCTATTCAAACGTACTGGCAATTACTAACTTGGCCATAAGTAATCTGCATTATTGGGTGTAAATGTAATACAAAAAAAAAAAAAAGATTACAATGTCTTGATTAGTAGTAGTAGCCTACTTGCTATGATTTGCTTCTCAGGCAATCTCTAAAGTATAAGGATAATTTGCCTTGAACTGGAGCACCAGATTAGTCTCTAGATCTACTCTCCTAAAAAATAAAATTTTCGGTTACTCCATAAAATAAACCATACACAAACATAGTGATCAACAACATCAAGAAACAAAATAATCGGACTGTTTTACTTTTAGAGGGTTTAAACAGTGTGTAATGGCGAAATGAGGGAACTGGCAAAGTAGTGACAAGAAGTGTTGCAGAAACTAAATATATAGTACACAAAAAATTTGTGACAAAGTGGGGTAATCAAAACGAATTATTGTCAATCTCTTGCCTTGGTGCCTCAGAATATTGGTCTAAGTTTAGTCTTTTGACTAAGAAGGCTTATGAAACTATACCAGTTTAAGACCTGCACAAAAACAGGGACTTAGGGAAGGTCAAACATCTTAATGTTCGTATACCAGAATCTTGGTTTCCATAATACAACAGGGTTTTAATGGGAAAAAAGCATTCTAATCTTTTTTAATCACAGATTTGCTCTTCCTAGCCAATTACCAGGGACTTCAGGAAAGTAAAGCATTTTCATATTCGTAAACTAGAATAGCAATCTCCCAAGCATCTAGGATTGTGAGACCAAAATCCTGGTCTCCTTAGACTCGGGACTAGAGAGACCAGAATCCTGGTCTCCCTAGACTCGGGTCTAGAGAGACCAGAATCCTGGTCTCCCTAGCCTCTTCCTATTGGAAATGCTATCCTCGACCGGTCCAGAAATACTGAGATTCTAGCATAATCTTTGATTCTAGGCTGCTGCACACTGCTACTTTCATCCAAAGGTACAAAGGTGATTTCGAGTGATTCCTATTGTTTTCGGGTGTTTTCGAGTGTTTCCTTGTGTTTTCGAGTGTTTTCGAGTGTTTCCTAGTGTTTTCGAGAAAAATAAACACCGGCTTTTTTTTCCAATGACAATTGGATAAACTAACAAAATTAATAAGTACCGAAAAAATATATAGGGTTTTTTATCAAAAAGTGGCGCTCGAGTACGGAACTCCTCCCGTCGTGTGTGCGTCCTACGCCTGCATAGAACCGATGACAGATTTTCCTTATTACACGGTCAGATCCGTCGTCAGCATGCATTAGGCGCGCACACAACCTGTGCATACAACATGCCAACAACAGGCTGCTGAAAGTCAGTGTGTGTGTAATAGCCCTATAACACACCGTATTGCTTAGACGGCCGAGAACTGCCGACCCCGCTCTAGATAATCTAGATCTAGATTCTAGATCTAATGCATTCAGTTGTGGTGCACCAGGAACACTTTGTGGACCCGCTCAACCAGGAAACCCACACCGAAAACGTGGAGAACATGTGGATGCGTGCAAAACGCAAATTGCGCAGACAGTTTGGGACGACACGTGAACTTTTTCCATCGTATCTGCACGAGTTCATGTTCCGCAACAGTTTCCGTGGCGAGGACATGTTTCGGCAGTTTCGGGCCATGCTGCGGGCTATCGCAGCCAATTACCCCCTGTAAATCTTTCCGGCCAAGGTAGGTGTATTTTTACCGGTTTTGGGGGGTCAAATAATTTACGCACCTAAACTACACTTTTACCCTACAGTTTACCTTCCTCAAAGAATTTGTTTGAATCTTTCACACACCACAGCGTCATCTCGTCCCGGCCGCAAATGCTCCTCCTTGTTCCCTCCGCGTCCCTCGTGCCTTTTGTTTCGTCGGCAGAGCAGAGGTTGAAGTTGAAGGTTCAAGGTTGAGGTTCTGTATTAGCCAGGGAAATTTTAAAATATTAAATCAAACTACTGGCTCAGATCGACACTTCCTTATAAATGTCCCATCATTTTAAACTCTTAAAGTCTGAATACATTTTGTTGTAAAGGATTATTCTACTGTAAACTATTTTAAACAGAAAATTCTCATCCAGGTTATGAAGGATAAAACATACGCCAAATCTTTTACAATTCATACCTGGTATATTATACTAACATTTCGATAGGGTTGCCACATTGGCCTTTTTAGTGATGAATTTCAGAAATTTGCGAATTTTGAAAGTCCGTACGTATTTCACAGATGAAAAGGCATGTGTTGAGGTGTTTGTTTTCGGGGGATCTCTAGCTCTGCCCTTGCTATTTGTCTTGTTCTTGTTTTTGTATTTGTAAAATGTAAAATGTAAAATGTAAAATGTATATATGTATATGTATATATGTATATACCTTTGATCCCATTCGAAAAGGGGGGGGGGGGCGTAAGGACTAATTATAAATTTGCCCAGGCAGCCGGCACGGGCCATCCGAATTTTTCGTCCTTCTGAGAACACCAGGTGCTCGATCCTACAGTATCTACCATTGGATCAGGGGCAGGAAATTTCCCCACATTTCCAACATGCCTGAGCCGACTGGGAACCGAATCGACGGTATCTTCAGCATGAGAAGCGAATACCTTGCCCATAGATCAACTTGCCTCCAACAAAATAGCATTTTTCTTGGAGAAGTTTTTTTTCTAAATTATAATAGAGCCTCAAGTGTGAGGAGCTGAAGCGATTTTATAGTGTGAGAGACGGGTTGTTGTTGTTGTTGTTGTTGTTGATTTCAGTGTGTGACTCCTGCATTAATTCATGATAAGAGCCCTAACTAATATCATTAGCCCCTTGAAGCCTTTGATAAACTGACAACGAACTTTATATACTGTTATAGTAACATCTACAGAGCACAGTGTGCCCCATGACCCATTCCACTTACAGTTTCCTAACGTCGCATAACTGAAGGCAAGCCACCAAAGCAAAATGTTTATACTTCGGTAGTCTTGCCATAAATACGTTGCGCCTGGCAATTCTGCCCATCATGAGTAAGTCGATGAACGTACTTTTTTCAGTCTGTGAAAATCTTCCATTTTGTCAGTGCTTCTTTTAAGCTCTTGTAATTAGTGACCTTGACTTCGATAACATCTTTGTTGCCAACAAGCTTTCTGGTTGCTGAGTAGACATTAATTTAAACAGGTCTTTGTGTAGTGTTGTTGTAGATCTTTATAATTTAGGGAAGACTCCACAAAGCTAGCTCTGAACTGAGAGAGAGAGAGTCGCTGCTCTTGGCATGTATACCTCACTGTTCTTGTTAGTTTTAGTTGCTTGTTATTTTTCTCCTTGTTTCTTTGTTCCTAATCCCAGATTGGGCGGGAAACCGAGGAATTGGGCTTGTTTTGTTCGTGATTTGCGGGTTGTCGTTTTTTTCGTGTGCGGGTTTGCTAGTTCTGGGCTGGTTTTGGAAGAGCCGTTAAGCTGGAGGAAATTACAGTTTTGACTGAAAAAATCATGAAACCATTTTTTGGGGACAGTCTCTGTGCATGCACAGAATGATAAAATTCTGGCTTTTGCTAGGCTTGCCTCTTGGTTTCAGCAAGACTGCCAGATTGCGTAACTGTGGGAGGTAGCTACAGTGGTGACTGGTGGGATGGTCCAGTGGTGGGATGGTTGTTACGAGGTGGGTCCTCGAGTGTTACGAAAGTGTTACGTGGGGGATTACTAGACTCGTGTTATATGGGAATGGTTAATTACAGAATTTACGTGTTCGACTGCATTTAATAAAATATCGAGAGGTTTTAGAAATTACTCTGCCATACCATGCCACATACACTAATAACAATTTCGAGTACGTTATATCAAGGACCTTGTAGGGCCACAAATTTATTACCTAAATACCTAACAATTTCGTCTATCGTTTACATATTAAAAGACAACATCAGCAGCATCAAATGAAAATACTAAAATACATAACTATAAATCTCCTCTAGATTCTTAAAAGATTTGAAACTCTATATCATTCTGATTCATTCACAGTTTACTTAGTAATTATTTATCTTCAGAAATATAGACTGCCTACTATCTCACAAATGATATACTTAGGTCTCAGACGACAATATTAACTCATTTAACTGCTTATAAAGGATCAAACCGTCAAGACACACTGACGTAGTTAAGATAGATCTAGATCTGTTCTAGGATGGGCTGGCAATCCCCAGCCTCATCCAGACACATCAATTACAATTTACAAATGTGTATATCAGTCACTCATTCTAGATCTTAATTGCAAGTAAAACTTTATGGTCTTGCATCCCTTTGGTCGCACTTCTACTGGAAAATTAGGGTCAGATTCACATCATCTCGAATCATGGTGACGACACTTACAATTGGTTCCCTGAAACGATTTCAGGGAACTGGAGAAAATAGCTGTGGATTATTTTCATTGTCTATCCAGGACATAGACATGACGTTAACAGTCTGTTGGTTCTCTCTGGCTGAACCTTTGGCCGACCGCCCTCGTAGATGGAAGGTCTACATGGAAGTGAGGTAGCATAAAGATGTTCCCGCTTATCTTCTGCTGCAAATCCACGTGACTGCTCAAATTTGATTGGTGCATCCACTTCGAGCTCCGCTCGCAGCGCCAATAGATTCTATTAATAGTAACAGACAAAGTAACTCAACTATGTCAAAACCGTTCGCAAAGTCTCTACACCCTAAACGTTTTATGTACGAATTTATTCACTCCTTATTCGCCCCGTCTTTCCCTGTTAAAGTACACCCAAACCACGGGGTCGAAAACTGCATCGTCACTGTTAATTTATCCATTCGTTCTATCTTGCCCCACTTTCTTTCCATCTCTAAGAAAAGCGTTACAAAAACAAACTGTCCACGGGAATAGTTCAAGGACGTTTGGACTGGCTAAAATCAATGATGCCATGTAATAAACAATGCGTGACCTAGCACGGCAATTCAAATCCTAACTCTGACAGAAATCTATGATCCCAACCAACCTCCCGCACTTAAACTAAACATATAATAAATAGTAAAATGGCCTGGAACACACACACAGAGCGGAAAGTACGTCGCCCTCCCCAAGACTGTTAGATAGATGGATCACTTATCTTTATTTTTGAGGAATTCAGATGTTAAATATCCTCTCTTGCGTAACTGTGGGAGGTAGCTACAGTGGTGACTGGTGGGATGGTCCAGTGGTGGGATGGTCACCCACCACGGATGTGGGCGATGATGCAAGACTAGTCGCACGTGGTCAGTCCTTTGTGTGAAAGTATAGCCAATCAGGTAAACAGGCCCCACGAGGTTGTGAACCTAAAAGTAGGGAGTGGTCATTCTGCGCGTGCCTGAGACAACTCTGGTTTGGTCTGATGAAATTTCAGAGATGGGAACTACTGACAGAAAAATTTCCTGAACTTTTGATGCCTTGCGCCACTGGGTACTGCAATACACACATACCGTTAAGGGCAATTCATATTGGACAACAAACAAAATACTGTCTACTAAGAAAAACAATTTTAAAAATCCGGATTTCAGGAAATTTCCCCAGAGAATCTTGTGGAACGTACTGAGGTACAAATAAAATGTGGTTTCATGTTTTTCTCAAGGAAACGAAACATAATTATAACTAGGGTGGCATTTTCACGTCACGTTAACTTCTTTGGATTAAAATTTCTGAAAAGTAGGCAAGAATTGAATATGCATTTGGGAATGGGGGTAGCATTATGCCATGTGAATGCAGTTTTAACTGCGCAGATTAAACCCACGCTCTTCAGAGCGCATGGCGTAAAATCTACAGAGATAGAAACCTTCGGCTGATTGGGAGCACTCATGGAGCTATTAATAGCACTAATGTTATTAGTACCTCCATGGGAGCACTTGGTCTCCTCTCTACCTCACTACACCCCCCCCCCCCCAAAAACGCAGCATTTCTCTCAATCTCACCAACAGCAATAATGAAGACATGCTAATAGACTATAATTCTGCAATCTTCAATTCACAGACGTTACATATTTTGTCTAATAGTAATACAGGACACTCATTTTTCTTTTGCTTTAAATAAGTTTCAGATTACAAGAAAATGATAGATGAAGACCGTCGTTCATTAATAATAATATTGCTTTAGTGTTTCTTTGGATTATCCAGTGAGTTTTATTCTTTATCCTCAATAATACTGTATCGTCCTATAAAACTCAGCTCTACTTGCTTTGCACGTTTACTGAACCTGTTTTACCTATAAATTTAATTCATACCCCCAATTTTCTCACCAATATCGCATATGATATGTATTTCTAACATACTGCTAGGATTAGAGGCAATTAATCCATAGACACATTAGCTAATACCATTATTTGTTTATTTACCTCAATAAAAAATGATTATTTTCAGTTGGCGGCTTTGGGCTGGAAAAAATTTGTCAGTTTGGGCGGTTTTTTGGCTAGTTTTTTTTTCCCCTAACTTTGGCTGTTGTTTGTTTTTTTAATCTGGGAACATTGCCTGACGCAGTGAATGCAGTTGCCTGGCGGGCACATCGTTAAAAAGCGCGAATCGCCAGCAAGGCCGCCTAGCGAGGTGCCTGCCTCAGTTTTCCAGTATGGCGGCCCCCGTAGAATTCAAAATGGCGCAGTTTTCCAATATGGCGACCCTCATAGGATTCAGGATGACGCACTTAATTTCACCATTCTGCTCTGTGGTTGACATGTTGTTTCTGTAAAGCGCATAGAGCATTTTAAATGGATATGCGCTATATAAATGCTATACATTATTATTATTATTATTACAATTACAATATAATATTCCTAATAAGGCTTTACACAGCTACCAGCCTTCTCTAGAATTCGAAGTTTTACGATAATAACATGCTTTTATTTACATTTTATGTACGTGTAGTTAAGTGAATCAAAGAAACCATGATTACCAACACGGGATAATGGCTACCGTGTTATTTCCACCGTTACATCCCCTGATTTTTTTTTTATGTAGGTTAAATGGGAAAATATTTAGGGCGTTCCAAATCGTTTTTAAGTACATGTAAATCTGCCAGCATGGTTCTATACTATCTCAACAGTTGTTCACACTCACAGAGACGTTTGCATCGTCTATGCGAAAGTTAGTGCTTTCCTCATTAATCTGCACAATTCTATCCAACTTTTCCTCCAGTCAGGCGAGTCAGACGCAAGTCACTCCGTCCAGCGGAGTGTCCACCATGCATAAGTGCCGCGCGGATGCCGCAAGAGTTTTTCGGTAGGCTGCCTGCGCAACTGAACACCACAATTCTGATCGATACCATAGCAAAATTCAAAATTAATTCCCATCAAACACATCGCGTGACCATATAAAGTTGATCTTATGCTTTGCTGTGTATTCTTTTCAGCTTTCCAATCCCATTAAAATCGTGTGTGGCACATTGTATCGGTTATCTTGCTGGCATGCCAATATAATATACATGTATAACTAAAAAACTGGAGAAAAGCAGTGACTAATTTTCTTAACATTATTTACCCCTGCGTAAATTATATTTGTCTGTAGACTTTGACATGAGTCAAACAGCTTGAGATATTATTATGTATGTTGTTTCAAAGGATTGATGTGAGCACTATATAGTTTTTAAGTTATCACTGAAATTAATTCAGTAAATAAAACACCATTTCAATTCAAATATAAATATGAACCTTCTGTAGGTCAAAAGGAAGGCGCCATTAAAATTTCACGCAGATCCGAGCTGGGGGGCGACAGGGCTTGTTAAAATCCCGGGAGTTTTTATATATATATGAGAGGATGAACGACTTTCTATTTTTAATGTGCTTTCATGGTAACTCTAGTGCGTGAGTGAGGGACGGCCACTCATAGTAGTTTATGGACACTTGGCCGAGTACCATTAATTAGATTATTTCCCTTGTGATACTAGCGCGGGACCCGTTATTCACATCACGGTGAAAAGCGAGCATTTTGATTGGTCAGTTGGAAATGTTGACCACCGGGCTTCCAACTCTTATATAATGGCTTTAAGTTTCTTACAACTCGCTCCTTCGTTGTTATCCACCGACAGAAAGACGGGAACCCGAATTCATTGTTGAGAGTAGGCAATACCCTATCGGTACAAAATAGGTACTCATGATAACGTTTGGTATCAATGGAGATACGTCGTATTAATGGACGAAAGTATCCCGCACAAATTTGTCCAATGTTGTTAGTCCTGAAGCTTTGAAAATTTATATTAAAACTATTACCGGGTTTCTGGTATAAGTAGTCAGTTAGAATTGTAGCAGCAAGTTTCTACTTTATAATGGTACCAATTTTGTTGTACTTTGATGCACATGTCCTATTGAAATAATTAATAAGAGGGTCTCGGATTTAAAGTAAACCACGAGTTAGACGCACGTTATCCCCGATAAATCCAACCTGGGTCAAATTTATTCAATTATTGCTGGAGGGGACGTTAGAGTAATTTCTGCAGTTTACT
This sequence comes from Onchidella celtica, assembly GCA_963931925.1. Classification (NCBI taxonomy): domain Eukaryota; kingdom Metazoa; phylum Mollusca; class Gastropoda; order Systellommatophora; family Onchidiidae; genus Onchidella; species Onchidella celtica. Next base: position 50,556,423 of record OZ007579.1, read on the forward strand.
GGGATACCTAATTGACTTTTGTGTGCACCCTTTTAACCGTACTGTAAATTCGATTGTGTTAGGACCCTAACCGGTTATGTTGTTCGGCTGGACTCAATGTCCGAGCCTTTCACTTGTCCAACACTGGACTACGTACTAGCCCTCTCGGACGTCCGCGCGGGCTCATAAAGATGAGGCCAGTTAGAGTGGTCAAGCAGACTCCATCAAAGACGCCGCAACAATAGGAAGCGCAAGTGGACCTTGCAGTACAATAGACCGGCGGCGGCCTGCCGTGGTGCGCCTCGCCCAAACCATGGCCTAGTCCAGTTGCGCCAGTAGCAGAGAGACTTTGGGTAAGTTGGAGACTATATTAGAAGTGACTTTAATTTGCGCACCCCCCCCCCCCTTTTCGGGGATGCCGCGTAGAGAATGCTGATCTACAGAGACTATTATGAGTCCGGCTCAACGGTAATTGCCATTGTCATAAAGATGCGCGGTGCAGTGCAGTGTCTTGATATTGTGACTTTATTGTCAAAGTTAACGTTTGCGGTGCTAGATGATAATGATGGCTCGCTAACCAAGCTATCACGATTCGCTTGTGTGCATATATATAGTGTATGTGTAGCATTGCCTTGTTGTGGTAGGCAGTGAGGATTTCCTGACATGTTAATGTGGATGGCTTATGTTATAGCGAGCGGCACTATACACTTGATTGTATTACGGGCATTTGTGTACCTTGCCAGTACCACTATGCTATAGAGAGCAGTGTGATCGTGATTGCTGTTTAGTGTTTAAGATGTGTAATTAATTACATGTATTGGAGATGTATAATATTAGTTGGGCCTCACATGGGTGAGTCCCAGGATTGTTCTATGTGCGGCGGTGGATGAACAATGTTTCAGTGAGTTTACACATGTTGCCATGAATCCCGCCTATAGATCTACCTATTATAGATTATAGATATTACAGACGTGCTGTGTTTCATTGAGTTCGTAGGTTGTGTGAAGGACATGGTTTCGAATGTACACACTACTTTATGTATCTAGTGGTGTGTCATACGCATATTAGCCTGGCGGCATAGCTCCGCGGCGAAGGTCAAAGGGCATGACCCTTCAGTATCGATTGGGAAGGGAAGTAACCAATACAATAGCCCTGGGGCGGGTTAGTACTAATAATGGGAGTGGGCCTATGAGGATGGCCTGCATTGGGATGCAGCGTCTGTGTTATGGACGGTCAGTGGGCCATGTTGGCCACTGCGTTATTAAATGGAATGGCCACTCTGGATGTGCTGTACACCGGCTCAGTGGAGCGAAACTATTGTGTTCTCGCCCCTTCATTTGTTATGTCCTTCATACTTTGATTAGTACATTAGTTTATGTTGCCAGTGTACTAGGAAACTCCTTGTGTGTATGATATAGCCACTTGTAGTTGTTATTCATTAACCTTAGCGCTATTTTATTCCATGCATACATAATAATAGTTCGTCCATCAGGTATGATGATGACCTTAACAACACCAGAGGAATAAAGAACAGAAATAGTTGAGAATTTCAACACATGGACAATAAAGAGAACTAAAGGACACAGAGGACAGAATGGAAAGACTGTTCTTTCATGACTTATGGCTTCTCATGTGACTGATAAGTCCTATTTTTGCCCTGCAGACCCTTCCGCATAAATGACAAGAGTGCTCCGTTGGTTCAGTACCACTGGGCCTTTTCTTGCGCCGTTCTCTTTTTTTGATAGCCTGCTGGACTCTGTCAGCTTCCCATGCTTTGCTGCCTCTGGTAAGGGCCGCCCTCCAATTTGCACGATCAAGCGAGAGCTTTTCCCACTCACTCACATCAATGGCAAAGGCCTTCAGTGATTGCTTGAGAGTGTCTTTGTAACGTCTCTTTGGGGCCCCAACATTCCTCGTTCCATTGGAGAGCTCAGAGAAGAAGATTTGCTTAGGGAGTCTGGAGTCGGGCATTCTGACAACATGTCCTGCCCAACGTAGCTGAATTTTTTTCAGGTGGCAGAAGATGCTCAATTCCTTGGCACGATTGAGGACCTCAGTGTCTGGAATTTTATCCTGCCATTTGATCCTTAGGATCTTTCTAAGGCAGGCCAGATGAAAGTGATTTAGCTTTCTGGCATGCGATTGGTACACTGTCCAGGTTTCAGCCCCATAGAGTAGGGTGGGAAGGACCACAGCATTGTACACTTTCAGCTTAGTGTCTGTGCGAATGCCGGCAACATCCCACACTCTCTTTCGAAGCCTGCCAAATGCAGAGCTGGCTTTGCTGATTCTTGAGAGAATTTCAGTATCAACACGAGCCGCGGAAGACAGTGTACTGCCAAGATAGGTGAAGTTCTCCGACACCTTCAGAAGACTGTCATGGACTTTGATATTTGGGGTCATAGGATACTTGTCGTCTGGAGTAGGCTGATGGAGCACTTCCGTCTTCTTTGTGCTTATTGTGAGGCCAAAGTTGTCACAGGCACTAGAGAACTTATCAACACAGTTTTGCATGCTATCCTCATCGTGTGCCAGAAGTGCACAATCATCAGCAAATAGTAGGTCACAGACTTGAGTACTTTTGGTTTTGGTTTTTGCCTGAAGTCTCCTGAGGTTGAATAGACTGCCATCAGTTCGGTACTTGATGCTTACCCCTTGAGGAGGAGAGCTGAAGGCTTCTTGTAGCATTGCAGAGAACATGATGCTGAACAGAGTTGGGGCTAAGACACAACCCTGTTTTACCCCATTTGTGACAGCAAAGGGCTCTGAAACACTGCCGTTGCGTTTGACTGCAGCTTGCATGCCATCATGAAACTGGCGCACTATTGTGATGAATTCGCGTGGACACCTAAACTTCGCCAAGATTTTCCAGAGGCCTTCACGACACACTGTGTCAAATGCTTTATGATATAGCCACTTGTAGTTGTTATTCATTAACCTTAGCGCTATTTTATTCCATGCATACATATGCAGTTGGTTATTGCTTAAATTCTATATTATGTTGTTGTTGTTTGATTTAATACTTAATACTATTACTATGTATGTCCACCATTGATTGCCTGATTAATGTTGTCATTATATCCTAATCATATTTTTGTCTTTTTCTCTTGTTCCAGCTTATGGCTGGTTGGGCTTTTTGTTTGGTAGTGATACCTTTATGTTGAGGCATTTATCAATAAATAAGATTGCCAGCAGAACCCTGTGTTTTTAAATCCTGTGTATCCTTAAGGGAGTTACTATTGAACCCACGCAGTAACCACATTAGCCACTCGTAGTTCATCCAACATATATATTATATGGATGTATTTATGGAAAGAACATCCGAAATTTTTTAAATTTCTGCTCTCTCAAGCCAGCGCGCGTCAGAAACACACTTTTAAATTAAAAAGAATTAACAAAAAACTGTACTCTCACTGGATGACAGCCAGACTCCAGGTAACAATGTATTACATGTATCCTCTGGTCATGGTTGAAATCAAAGTGAGACCGATATACATACCTGCGTAGCCACGCTGGCACCGTCTAGTCTCTACACTGTTCTGCGGAAAACAGTAGAATATGTGCCTAATTGTGGCCGCAGGGGTCCTTTCCAAGTTGGGATCGGCGGATGCCCCTGTCTCTCTCTATATATAATATACTGTATCAGTTAAGAGGCGCTAAAAAAGCCACAGCAAAGCATTCGTGGTAATTTTCGTGTGATCCGCAGAACCTCACAGAACTCCTGCCCCCCTCCCCCTTTCATATCCCAGGGAGTTTTCAAAGGAGGGCGGGGGTTACATCATAAAAACGGAGAGACTCATGTCCATGCATGCTGTTCAGATTCATGAAAGTTAAACACACATCGCAGTTTGTGCAAACACGCTTTAGAAAAATGCATAATATAAAATAGTGTACTCACATTGTGCCCTCCGTGTGTAGTGCAGAAATCAAGTGAGAAAAACATTGATGGTCGTCGTATTAAAAAAAAAAAGAGGAAAGTTTAATCGCAAAAAAAAAACAACAACGCAATTATTACTCAATTGATCATATCGGTAGTTGTCACAAAATACGGAGACATGATCGAGCTGTCAACTCCTGCTTCCTACCTGGACTAGTAAACAAACAGAAACAAATACGCTAGCAAAAACCTGCTTTACAGTTCAGTTATTGTGCATGGTAATACATGTGTAATACATACAGACTTCTGAAAGCCTCCCTGGAGTCACTAGACATAGACCACACGTCCTGGGGTCAGCAGCGCTCGATCGCTCCACCTGGCGCGGACTGATCACCAGGGGCGCCAAGTCAGCCGAAAAGAAACGGACAGCAGAGGCTGAAAGAAAGCGACGCCACCGAAAAGAGAGAGCGGCTAGCACATCCACTGCAGCCACCCCCCACCCCCACGCCTGCCCAGTGTGTGGGAAACACTTCTGTCCCCGGACCGGACTCACCAGCCATCTCCGGACACACCCAGTCCCAACCGGCCAACCCCACCATAGAAGGATGTCAGTGGCCCTCATCGCCTGCGATGGACGATCATCATCATCATCATCAATACATACATGTATCGTCAGTACGCTGACATAATGGCCAAAGTAAAGACGTACGCCAACATTGCTGCGACCGTCCACGTTTTCCTCGAGACCAAGTCCAGTACTGTCCAGTAAACAAAGAAAGTACATGTACAACAGTTAACCAACTTCAGGATTCTTGTTCACTGACGACCATCATTTAAAGAGATTTCAAGAAGTTTCCATGAAAAATTTTAAAAACTTCACGGAGGTTATACACAAGGCTGGAAAATGAAAACTGACTAGCACATTGCTAGGGCCAAACGTTCCTGTGCTTGTAATTGAAGGAGGGGAGGACGAGGGTGGATTTGGGGGGGGGGGGGAGTGTCCTCTGGCAGCTGTTTTTCCAAGGAATTCCACGGAGTTTTAAAAAATGAAGGATTTTTCAAGGAAATTTCTTTGTGGAGCTCGTTTTCAAAGACTGCTGGAATTTAAGGATGTTGCAAGACAATATGATTAACAAATTATAATCATACTTTTCCATCATGCCACCCCCCCCCCCCCCCCACAACATACACACACAATCTCTGAAAAGATCCACAAATCTTAAAATCAAGAATAAACACAATAACAAAGTGTTTCAAGAAATTTATTTCCCAAATTTTCTGTGTATGTTGACAATAAAATCATCAGTTGGAAGAAAAATAGACAATTTAAAAGAAAAAAGAAAAAAGAAAAATATGACAACTGACATACATGTAATAATAATTTATTTTTTTTAAATGAATCTTTTGATTTCTCGCCATACATGAAAAATTCTATACATGCACTGAGCATTATCACAAGAGGCTACATTAGAATATTCTTGTTTTTGCGAATTCATTCTCAGATAACCAAATTAGCAGGTGCAATGTTAGAGAGCCATGAAATTTTATTTCTGTGATGGGCAATCTGGCAAATGAAGCCATATTTGTGTTTTTTTGCACCTGCTCAGATCAAAGCTTTCCAGACACAGAGGCCCCACAAAAAAAAAAAAAAAGTTTGAAAATGATTTTGTGCATTTTGTTCAGTAAAGTCAGTTCTAAAAAATGACAGCATTAACATTATTATGCCAAACTGTAGAATAAGAAAGACATGAGATTTACTCCAAACAGTCATATGACAACATCAGCTTGGAAATTTAGTGTAACATTCCTGAAAGTGAAACATTGGCATATTGTGGTTACTATTCACAAAGGTCCTTACAAATCAAAATAAAGGACTTTTTGGACAAAAAGTTAAGACTATTTAAGGACATTTCAGACTGATGTCATGTTGGTCAGCCGAACTGAAAATCGTTAAAGACAAACCTTTCCATAATGCAGCACAACATAAAAATTTATGACTGTGTGATAGTAAGGACTTTTTTTGCTGGACCTTTCAACAATTTTGGAAACATCAAGGATTTTACCTACTTCAAGGACTTCTCAGGAGCTGTGGAAACCCTTTAAAGCAATTTCTGTAAAAACTGTGCTGTTCTCACAAAACAATCAAGTTACATTTATTGATCTGAGTGAACTCAACTAAACATGGTTTGGAATCAAAGCTGACATAAAATTTGAGACAAAGTCAAAATACGGCAAAAAGAAAACACTGTATGTGGCAATACCTCACATAAGATATACATGTATCTTATTTTATAAAATTGAAAAAGTCAACACAAGTTTTGACAAAAATATTCTATATTAAACAGAAAGCCATCTTTCCACCAAAATATGCTTGAAAAAGTCAACACAAGTTTTGACAAAAATATTCTATATTAAACAGAAAGCCATCTTTCCACCAAAATATGCTTGAAAAAGGAAAGTAAGGAATGAGAGATACAACTTATCAATGGAGCACGATTCGTTGATAGAAACTGCAGAAGGAGAATGTTGCCGTTGAATTTGTAAGCTGATTGGTGGGTACACATCATCCTGGGCGGGGTGCACATAATTATCCTGGGTAGAAACTGCATCAGGTTGGGCCGCTAAAGAACCGTCAGGAGTACTGTCATTATATAAACTGAAAAGGAAAAATCTTGCAAACTTTCGAATGTCTGGTCACGGACATCTCTCAAGAGTTCATCATTGAAAGCCAAATTTGACACATTCAAATCACTGGAAGTGGGGCACTTTTTAAGGGTCTGTTTATGAATTATTGCATTTTTCTTTGGAAACATCTTAGGATTTTCTGACCACGACTGAATGCTTGACCTTATGAGATAACACATTACAAAAATCTATTTACTGTGTAAAGACTGGTGAACATGAAAATGCAGACAAACACAAGTAATAACCACCAGCTTGTATCGAATACTCATAAGAAATAAAAGGGTTGCTGGTATGGACAAATTATTTCCCCCTTCGGAATGGTGGACAGTCTATACTATGTCCTTATTTGGTCATGTAATTTGCTCGCAGAGAATGGATAGTCCTTATTGTGTCCTTAAATGGTCAAGTGATTTCCTCGTTGGGAAGGAAGACATGAACATAATTTGAAATTTAGTTGCATTGATTATGACAAACTTCAGAGTGCGGGAAGAAGAGGTAGTGACGGTGAGCTCTCAGCAAGCTTTGCCCAACACTGTACATTGTCCCAGATATTATAGAGAGTACGGCAGTGGAAAAAAAATAGACAGTGAGCAAGACCTTAACTCACTAAACTTAAAACCACCGCTTGTAAGTGCCCCTAGTTGTCAAGCATCACTGCATTTCAGTGTGATCAGAGCTCTCAAGCGACAGTCTTGGCGCTTACAAGGTCTGATCAAAATGGAAAAATGAGAGGGGGACATGCGTGTTTTATTTATATTGATTTAAAACACTTTTTCTCCAGTTTTCATATTTAGAGTCTCTGTGTCATGTGCATCTTGTCTCAGAGAGCGCATTTAACCTAAAAATTTGCCGAAAATTTTGTCGCTTACGAGGTCTGATCAGACTGGTATCGATAAGCTATACATGTATCTTATTTCACAAAATTGAAAACAAACTCAGAGGAGAAAAAGTCAACACAAGTTTTGACAAAAATATTCTATATAAACAGAAAGCCATCTTTCCACCAAAATATGCTTGAAAAAGTCAACACAAGTTTTGACAAAAATATTCTATATAAACAGAAAGCCATCTTTCCACCAAAATATGCTTGAAAAAGTCAACACAAGTTTTGACAAAAATATTCTATATAAACAGAAAGCCATCTTTCCACCAAAATATGCTTGAAAAAGTCAACACAAGTTTTGACAAAAATATTCTATATAAACAGAAAGCCATCTTTCCACCAAAATAATTATACTTGAAAAAGGAAAGTAAGGAATGGGAGATACAACTGAAACTGAAAAGAAAATCTTCGTTGTAGAAGACTCACAATACCAAAGAAACACCATAATATGTGAGATTAAGGTGAAAATGCTAACAGTAGAGAATGAGCCTCTCAAAACAAGGATTTCAGTTTCAAAATCTTATTATCTGCCACTGTTATAATACATGTAATAATATAATATAATATAATATAAACGGAAAGCAAAGTTTAACCCAAAAATAATGCAGACATGAAAGAAATATGTCTTACAGAAGACAGATAATGAAAAAATAATGCCAATTGATAAAATCATTGTGAAAGGTAAATTTAATTTGAATTTCTCAGCTGTTTCAAGAGTACTTTTTTTTTATTTTACAGTGATCTTTTTTGCAATTATTTTTATAATAAAGCAATTCATACATCACTTTACATGTGTACTGTATTATTTTTTCTTGAGTATGACAGCAAAAATATCCTTACATAAGTCTGATCACAGGTGTAAAATGAACAGAAATCTAGCTTTTGAATAAGGATTAAGAGTACTGGTTAATTTCACTTGACGTCACAGACTTTGTGCTCCTACCAAATTTTGGATTTTATTTCATCTTTCACTGAACTTCCAGGGCCATACAATTGTTCTCTTAAGAGTTTCAATTCTTCTTTTTGGATTACAGCTAAACTTTGCATGTTCACATGCCCACATGCTCAGCTACTACTGTGCCAAAATAAAATAAAATAATCGCAAGAATGCATGCCCAGATGAGGGGCAGGGATATTGTATGATCAACATCACAAGTCTGGGTGACGTAAGTGAAACAAAAAAATTACAAAAATCACAAGCCAGATTTCATTCCGAGACTTTAGATACAGTTGTATAGTGATAAACCCCTGGGATGATTTTAGTAATAAACTGTATGACAAAAACCATGGCAGTATGGAATGAAAGAACAAATTCATCTGCAGAATTATTGGCACAGGAAATATCCACTGGTGTAGACATATTCTGTATCACTGAGTACAAGCTGCTGGCTTCCGGCCCTGAAAAACAAAATACCAAATGTCAATGAACAATTACATTTAGATCATAATTATAGGGCAGGAGGGAATGGGAAGAGATGGGGAAAGGAGAGTGAGATAGTTTTCCAACAATCTTGCACCTCTTTGACAATGTTTTTCCAGAACTGTTCCGAGACCAAAAAGTTCAATTCCAGGACAGGAAAAGATGCGATAAGATGAGTGATAGAAGCATCAACCAAAGTTATCTCACTATGATATTATCTGTACAACTGTACAAGGTACTAAGTGATGGCAGAGACCTTCTTAATTAACTTGTTAATTTATTTTTGGGGGGGATAGAGTTTCTTTCACTTTTTAAAAATGTTTTTGAAACCCAAGGAAAACTCTAGGGCTTTTCCACAAATGTTCAATTCCAGGGCTTTTCCATTTAATCAAGCCCAGGGCTTTTCTTCAAATTTTCAATTCCGGGGCTTTTCAATTTAATCAAGCCCAGGGCTTTTCCTCAAATTTTCAATTCCAAAAAAATGCAGCTGTATAATAAGTAAACAAGACTTACCTCATCTGTACTGAGTTCTTCAAATTTTTGTTAATTTATGCATTCTTCCTGGACTTTTCACAGTATTCAACTGCTGTGCCATTTCACCTAAACATTTTGTACAACTAGCGGAACAGCCCTTAGCTTCACTGCTTTTTCATTCAACATTTCTTAACCCTCTTGCTGCCACAGGGCCAATATATTGGCCATATCATCATATGTTGCAGAAGACTGCCGTACCACCGATATATCAACCCTATCGTTTCGAGCTAAAACTGTTGCAAGAACCATATATCAGCTGACACTGGTGACAGTGTTCCGGCATGTTTTGAACTCCTAATTTTATACTGCTTGGCAGTCTTCATTAAGATTATGTGATTAACCCCTTGAAGGAAAGAAGGGCTTTGGGCTTGGTAGCAAAAGGGTTAAAACTAGTGGAATAGTTCTTTGTTTCACTGGTTTTTCATTAATTCTTTCTTAAAACTGGTGAAACAATCATTAATTTCACTCCAATCTCATTTCAAGCAGAGTCCTTAATCTCGCTCCAGTTTTATTCAACAGTCTGTAGAACTAGTGGAACAGTCATCCTACCTTTCATTAGCACAGGTTACTGAAAGTTAAAACTTACTTTGTATGTATCACAGATAAGCTTGAGGAGATTCCTCTCTGCAGCTTTCTCTATTTCTTCTGTGTGAACCTGGCAAAGAGTAACAAACAAATTTGTATCAATACAAATTATCCATCATAACATTTCTTACGCCAAACTGACGGTTAAACTTGTTAATACTGACTATGTTATCCTTTTCTTCCTGTGTTTCCAGTGGGTCTCCCAGAAATGCTGCCACATCAAATGTTACATAAATACCGAAGGAAAGTTCAGGCACAAGAAGATGAACTGATTAAATAAATTTTTTAAAAAGGTAGCTCAAGCCTGGTTAGAATGCATAGGCCCACCTCACATTTTTACTTGCTAACCATTTGGGGTTTGCACACATTTATACATGTATGTTGCAAGGAAATGAGTGTAACTTCCTTATTCACAACAAAGCACAAAAAAATTGAGAATAAAAATAAACCCCTTCTGGTAATTCATTCAAAAAAATTGGACCGGACGAAATCGCAGAACTAAATGACTGTGCTGTCAATCCGGGTACACCTCAATGTCATTTGAACTGGCATCCTGGACACTAAGAGTTAAATATGTTAAGCAAATGGTGAAAAGATTTTTGTTGTGAACTTTCACAAACACGTGTAGCTTGTCATGTTCCAGTCATCCCATCTCATCCATTTTTCTTGCAACCTGAAATAATTTTTATATTGTTTTAGGTGAAATGGACAGATTATTTTTTCACTGGGACCAATACAGTCATGAGCAGTTAAATGGATTTTTTTTTACAATAATTTTAGTTTTCCTTGGTTTTCAGTCAGGCCTGCCAATCCAGTGCGGGAGTGATATAGAAGTAGACACTAATTCCTAATTGTTATGTTCAGTTCAGGGTTAGGATTAATACATGTATATGATGACATGTAGCTCATAAACTTTACTTTTTCTACCTTTTCTAGTTCATTCAAATTCAACAGAAAAGAAATTAGAGTATGAAAATTTTTATACCTGCACTCTGGTCAACAAAACTTCAAATCTCAGCTGTATTAGTCCAGTTCTCATTGAGGAAAACAACTTGTACTAAAATTTCTTTCAAACCACATCAATATTTTCCTTATTGGTAACTAGCTGAGTTCCCGGCCCTGCGCGGGATAAATCGATTTATTAGTTTCAGTTCTGGGTGATTATTATGAACCTGCTTCATTTTGCCTGTGCCTTTAGCTTTATTTTATTTTTGTTTTTTTGTTTTTAGATACGTTTTACTGCTCTCCCTTTGCGCGTTGGCGTCCTGCGCGTCACGCCAGCATCCCTCAAATGGCTATGATTTGCGCACGGGTTAGTTTGTTTGCACATCGCAGGAAGTGATAACGTCATGTGTTCATGGAAAATTATAATATTTTCCTATGCATAATATTTAAAACACAAACCTGTACTTTTGGCCCTGCTGCATCAATCTCCCAATTCCAGACCCTTTCTTTTTCCCAGTCTAGGCACATTGAGAACGCACAAAGTTGTATACTTGATAGTCTCAGAACTCAATCTCATCATTCAAACCAGTCCTAACCGGAAGTTGTTTTGTGAGTGTGATACAGTCTATACCGGAACCAATCTTAGTTACATTAATTTGCCGAAAAAATAGACCGAACGGCAATGTGTCGCAACCTAGCAACTAATACAAAGGTTCTGCGAGTTATTAATTATTTTTTTATTTTCTGTGCCGGGGACACGACGACAGTCTATACTAAGGATTGTATAAAATCTGAGGGCCACCGAATCAGCATTAACGGAGGAGTAGCGAAAGGCATGGTGCAATTGTCGTAAGGTTTCACTTTTATTAATATAGATATTAGTCCCAGAATATTCAAAGATTCTATCATCCTTTCACTTTGTCTGTGAACGCTTATTGTAATAATCAGAACTGAACAAACCAAAATCACTATTTAATTTACATCACTCAAAAGATGATTTTACAATTTTTGCCCCCCCCCCCCCCCCCCCCCCCCCGATCACAACTCAATAAGCAAAGGGTTAAGTGACATCTTACTCCGTTCAGGGTTACCCAAGGCACATATTCGTGAGTGGGACTGAGAGCATCTGTCTTCACTGCCATCTCATGCTCCAGTTTATTGCCATAGTCAGATGTGGTACAGTTCATAATTTGTTGAAGAGGAACAGGGAACTTCTGTGCACACTGAAAATCGTAGAGAAAATTGTGTGTACACATCAAAAGTGTAGTGATTACAGGCCATTTTGCAAAACATTCAAATCACGTGTAATTTTCTCAGCTTTATGTACGAACTCATTATTCATATGCTATACATGTACTTTGTTCAACTTTGTTTAAGATAGGAAACTTCTCTTTTCTTAAGGGCCTCGGCATAAAGCTGTTGGCTTCCTGTTCTTGATTCTCTTTTTCTGCTTGCAGTCTGTAGCTGGCTGCAGTTTTTCTCTAAGTCAATGTCCAGGATGGTAGATAGTCAAAGAAAAAGATTTGCAGAAAGGAGGACAAGAAGGTTTTTTTTGTTTTTTTTTTATGATTCATTGACAGGCACACCCAGCATTTTGGCCTTTCCTGAAAGCACAACCCTTTTCCCAGGCTTTTTCTCCTCATTAAAGTAAAATAATGAAATAAAGGCTTTATTCCCATTTTTAAATATGCAGCCAGTAGGCTACGTGTGAAATGCTTAGAAAGTTCTCTCTGCCACCAGGGTCTGTTTTCTGATTAGTATCATATGTATTTTAAAAGTATCATATGTATTTTTTATTTGAAACTCTGTTTCAGATCTATTAATTCCAACATATAGGCCTACTGTATTTACAGGAAAGACTTCTCAGCAAATGGTTTATGTTTTAAATCTCGAAGATCCACCTTAAGAAAATACAGTAACTGAGTAAGTAAAATGGCACTCAGAAATGTACCCCTATCAACATTTATGTCACAGCTATGGATGAAACATTTATGTGTTATTATTAAACTAGTCTTTGTTGTCATATCTTCCCTTATTTTACTGTACGTGACAAGTGTTTTCCATCAACATAAGTATGACTTGAAAAAAATCTTTGTCTCAGAGTTTACGTGTATGTGCTGAAAGTCACACACTGAAGATGTTCGTTAATAAGACTGCAGTTTAATTTTTCGTGATCCAAAAATTGAAGCGTTATTTCAAAAACACAACTGGAAATAAAGTTCCAATATTTCCTCTCTACTCAGTGTAAGCTTCTCTAAAGTACATTCACAATGTACCTTCTCTCTGTCCTTTGACTCCTTGTCTGCATAAACTTCCCTACACTTAGAGTCAGACCTTGATTACTTTGTAACTCATGCCCTACGGGTAACTTTTGTGGGTGTGGACAGGAACTTTCAACACCATCCAGTTTGAAATTTAGCTATAGTTCAAAGACATCTCTTCTTTCATTCAGTATTAACATAAGACATCATACAATAGACATTATGGTGTGGTTTATTTCTATTCAGAAACTAAAGTAAGATAAAAATGTAGAAACTAATGAAGAAAATACTGATGGGTAAGTTTCCTCTCATATTTTATATAACTTTAAATCACTAGTGTAAGGACTCATTCAAAGAACGGGTTGCAAACAACACGCACCATCAGCACACAGATTATGTAGATTTAGGAAAAAAACAACTCACAACTGGCACAGCAGCACCCGCATGGCCCGTACCGTGCATAAGGCAGACGGCACAGAAACTCATGCCTTCTAACTTTGAAACGCAACTCGAAGTTTAAAGTCGAAACAAAATAAAGGCAGGAGGGAGGCAACCATTGTTGAGGAGAAAGCATTATTCAATTATGTACTCTCTCTCTCTCTCTTACAATAAAAGTAGTAATCTGCAGTCCTGCTTCAGAACTCATGCGCGCCAGGACACTGCGCACCAAGCCTGATATGATTACTTTTTATGACATGCACGGTACTAAAGTCGAAACAAAACAAAGGCAGGAGGGAGGCCATCATTGTTGAGGAGAAAGCATTATTCGATATTTATTACAAAATTACGATACTTCGCTTTCATGTCAAAGGAATAGACATAGTAGCAAAAAGAACTATCTTTCACATGTAATTTTTTCAGGTCTGGGCATTTCTTCTTCGCAGCAGTGAAATTTTTTTCCTTGCTGTTTTTTTTATATAGATACGACTATTTTCATGTTGAGGTGCATATACGCAGTGCAGTGATAATCCAAAATCAAAGACCTTAACCCCACTATTTTTATATTTAACTACTGCTATTTGCAGTGATAATTTATTTACAGCTTACACCTGCGTAATTGTTGAGACATACATGTATGTAACAGAAACTCCATCATCTCCATTACTTGAAATGAAGTTGAAAAAGTAATAATACTGAATAATTTAAAATAACATTTACAAAGTGTTTCATCTCAAAATACAAGCTCGTCTCTTCCCTTCATAAACTCTCCAATTCTCTTCCGATATTCTGATTCACAGAAACTTACGTCATTTGACACAACTGCAAATTTCATAATAAAAACTGAAGTCTCATACCTTCTCAGCTGCCATTTTGGGCTTGCTCTTTGAACTTTCCATGCAGTTGATGAAGGGAAAGTATACAGAAATATTTTTCACAATGGCTATAGTGCAGGTCTGAGGAGGACAATTTAGAATAAACACTCTAGTATATTTATATACACTGTGAGAGGGAGAGACCAGGTGATCTAAAATGTACTATTAACAATTTGGACAATTATTCAAACCAAATGTGAAACTTTGCCAGACAAAAATAACTGAACAAGATCTGCCAAAAATATATTTTTAAAAAAAAAATTCCTATGGTCCCCAGTACAACACGAGTCTCCCAATAAAGAAATCAGACTTTCTGTCAATCCTGACAATTATCATAGAACTTTTTTATTTAGCTTTTGAAGTTTCTCAAGAAATGTTACTGCTTTGAATTTTAATCTTTCATCGATATTTTTGGAAACCATTTTCTTGCTTAATGGAAAGTTTACATAGTAAGTTTACCTGAAAATATCATTTCATGACTTTCAAGCGTTTGGTGACTAAAATTCTTATAGAGAATGAAATTCTGAAATAATGAAACTAAAATGAATTTTTATAAACCAAATCAAATGTAGATTGAATAGATGTGCCATTTCTAAGAATAGGAGGTTTGATTTTAAAACATGTGCATTTTTCAGTAACTTTTGCATAATATGAGAGTGTGACAGAAAGCCATGGTTGCACATTTTGTCCAGTACCACATTCGGTACATTTAAATGGTGAATTGGTATCCAGAATGGCAATTTTCCTAAGATGATGTTGTTGTTCATCAGTTGGACCTGACTACAAACCATCTAGTCATCAAGAGGATGGGGGTGGAGGTTGACCGTGAGTGCCCAGTGAGCTGATGAGTCCAATCTGCGCTCGGAAGACCTCTGACAGTGAGAGCAGGGAATGGTGGCTGCCGCATGAGAGTCATTAACCCTGGATTTCCTTGCCTGCCGTCACTGATTCTGAGCATCAGTCCTGCTGGCCTGGCACAGAACAGCGCCTTTGCGGATGGAGGAGTGCCAGTTGGCTCTCTCCCAACAGGTGGTGTCCAGGTTGAAGGCCTTCAAGGAAGATTTTAGCATATCTTTGCAGCATTTTCGCTGGCCCCCTTGAGAACGTTTGGCAGCAGCTCACCGTGAAACAGTCTTTTTAGCAGCCAGTGGTCTGACATGCGAGCTAAGTGACTTGCCAAATGGAGCTGAGATACACCATGATGGTGTGGATGCTGAGCAGGTGTGCAAAGTCAAAATTGGGCAAAAAGAAAAGGTTGTATGTTGCGAAACCCTGCGTGAGAAATAAAACCCAAACAATACTCTATACTTTGTATTGTTTGGGTTTTATTTCTCACGCAGGGTTTCGCAACATACAACCTTTTCTTTTTGCCCAATTTTGACTTTGCTTATAGCCCTGTTGCGATCCCACAGTTTTTCTGTGGTTTTTATGATATTTCATGAGCAGGTGTGCGCAGACAAGGACCTTGGTGCCTGGGATCTTGTCTTGCTATTTGAGGGCCAGGTGCCGTCTGAGGCAGGTGGTGTGAGAATGGTTCAGTTTCTTGGCGTGGTGTTGATATACTGTCCATGATTCACCCGAAGATAATATAACCAAATTGTCTGTCCATTTTAATTTCTAATCAATCTTTGAACTCTTGATTTTCTATGTTGTTGTGCAAGTTACACCATTTATGTATAATGAATGTAGTACTGGACAAAACTGTGCAGCAGCAACTTTTTGTCAATGTATCATATATCATCGTCCATTTCACATACTGGCATATCACTGATTTTGATTGTTTGAGTTTTAGCAACCTAATCAATGCTTATGGTAAGATCTATATTTTCAAAAAGTGTCACACAAGTATTGATAATTTTCACTCATTCCCTACAGCAATTTTTGTGGGTGTGGACATTATCCGGTTTGAAATTTAGTGGTAGATACAGTTCAAAGATGTTTTTTCTTTCACTCAGTATGAACACAAGATATATATATTATATACATTGACATGTTATACATTTAATTAAAGGAAAATCAATGAACCAGAATAGGACTTGATATTTCGAACAGTTGGCTTAGATATTAATGTTGGAAAATTGGTGCCCACTCAAGCTAAATATTCCGCTTTCCATAGCAAAGCAAAAACCCGCAAGCCAAATATTCGGCTTACCATAGAAAATGCGTTAATAGTTGTAAAATTATAAACAGATGTTATTGCCATTTAAGCTTGTCTTTACATTTAAGGAATCTCCCTCACAAGAAGACTTAAATAAAATGTTCTCCTGCAAAATGGGAAAAATTGTTGATCTACTCAGAAACATGACATGGGCGATGATATATTTGTTAAATTACAAAGACCCACCTCAATAATATTTCCCTCACATTCATGTTCACCATGTTGACAGTCAAAGTTCCAGTGGTCCCCCACTCTTCTCTCCTTGTGATAAGAAAAAACGCAAATTTGAAATTAGAACATTTCATCTCACAGCCATAATCTTCAATACATCTTTCTCATGTAGCCTATGATATACACTACATAGGAAGCCAACTGCCTTGGCATCATTCCTAATAATCCATTTGAATTCAGTCTTGCATATTCTGAAGTAACTCAGAGTTTAATTAGGAGGGAAAAAAAGGCAACTAAAAGGACATTATCTTTAATGTGGCAACTTGGACACTATATTCTCACTTTCTGAAAAAAAACAACAGCTGAATGTACAGTCATGAAACTTTGGGAGGTGAAAGTTATGGAGTATGCTAGGTTTTTTACAGATCCAGTATATGGATGAATTGTTCTGAGAAGTAATTAGAAAACAAAAAAAAAGTCATCAGGCTGTGGATTTCCTGTTTAAGAATCCAATTCTCCCGCTAGGCACCATAGCACCATCAATCCATAGATAGCTCAGTGGCATCATCTTTTGGTAATTGGGTGACACCCTCCAGTGTAGCATTAAATTATCATGGTGTATAACCTTTGCCACATGTCGCTACAGACCATGCATGGCATATGGCATAAATAATTGACACACAACACTCTTAAATAACAATTTATTGGGATACCCTCTTTAAAAGTAGGATGTCTTCAGACCCTGGAATGTGCCAATAAAGATTTAACAACAAAATCCTCATTTAGTATGTGGTGTATCTGAAACCCCAGTACCTACAACTATATGACAATAAAATCCCACAATAAAGCCTCTTTAAAAGTATCTAGAGTCTGTGAGGTCTCAGGGCGTCCAGGTAGGAATAGTAAAAATGCATGGGTGCTGGTGAGCACACACATACATATTTAAAATTTTAAACTATGGGAAGATAGACAGTGACGTCATTGAGGAATACCTGGAATTTAAAGGAAAAATTCCCAGAAATAAGATAATTGCAAACTTTTTAAATTTCTTCTGGGCTCTTTTAATCCACTACGTATGGCAAAAGTTAAAAAATGAAAACTGAAGTGCAAAGAAAGCATACTTTTGTGATTGCAGGGAATGCAGGTATTAACCCTCACCTTGCGAGGGGCGGTAATTGTCGGTATTTACTCGCAAGCGCTCACGCCGCACGGGCGGCAAAAGTCGGGGAAGGTCAAGCTGACCGCGCCATGCGCAAGCCATATTTTCACGCATCAGGTCACTGACCTTAAATTGTTCACTGTATCTCTTCTAAATCAAACGCATTGTGACATGGACATGTTAATTAGTGAACCACTGGTCGGAATCACAAAGACTAAGCTTTCAAACTCAAAGGCTCTCCCCACACTTTCAAAAGATGTAACATCGACATGCGAACTGTTGCTCAACAAATTTGCAATATTATCTCATTTTCTCACAAGCTGACCATCATCTGGAGTTGTCTGTATCTAAGAACCAATCAGAAACAAGCTCTGAAATAATCTTTGCCCCAAATGCCCACATTGGTTTATTAGTATGTGTCAATCAGGATGAAACCATTTGTGTAGGGCTTGGGAGGGCGTGGCTAGTTATCATGCTTCGTTCTCACGAAAACTACAGCTGTCAGTTTGGAATCATAAGTCAGATCCTTGGTTAGAGACTGACAGACTATGGTTTTGCTGGTTAATTCATTATCAAGCGTGATAAGGCATAGCAGCGAATGTTTTCATACCGATCAATAAAAACCGAACCACGTGGACAGCGTTTGTGGTCATCGCATAGCGGCACGGGTCAGTGACCCCAGATAAGATTCTCCGTGAGTAAGGTCACTGACCGTGCAGCGGGCTTTACAGGTACGGTAGTGCTCGGGGTATGGGTTAAACCAGCTTACTGTGCTTAGTCATTCTACCTTTGCATTTCCATATGGTACAAGAGTCAGATTCATGATGTTTCCAATCTTTGTCCAGGTCGGGTATAACATGGTGGCAATGAACTGTTTACAGTCTGGGCAAAGGCTTTCATAGTACAGTGTCAGCCGGACAAGCTCTGCATCTTCAGCATTGGACCACTCATACTTTTTACATTGTTCATAAACCTGAGGAGGCAAAAGTGAAGTTGAGTTTCGTTTTATTAACTACCGAAAACAAAAATCAAATGTGGTGTGACAGTAAACAAACTTGCTAATGCTGCAGCTGCTCAAGTTGGGATAATTAAGCAAAATGATGGCTGGAGTTCAAAATATTAGGAAAAAAAAAAATTTAACAGGATAGCAAATTGAGCAAATAAAATTGGAAGAATAAAGAACTGTAGGAAGTTAAACAGAGTACTCAGGTGCGACTTCCAGACTTGGACTACAATTTTTTTCATTTGTTCAATTTTCTATATATATGTATATCCTGTCTCATTTTTTCCCTGATGAAGATCAGTCGATCGAAGCTTGATTAGTCTTCTGTTTTCTTTTCCGTGTTATTTTTTATTGTTTCTCTATTATTTCTTATATAACGAAGAGTTTATCCGTTGATACTGACGGATAAAATTTTCCCTAGGATTTTTTTCATCCGTCAACATAAATTCTGTATTTAATTTGCGAGTCATCTCCCCTGATTTGAACCCTTTCTTCGTCTTCCTCCCTTGTTCCATACGAGCGTACACCCCGACGTGATCAACGTTCATATTGGGCGAGTGTTGAAAACTATATTGAAATTGGAGAGACTTGGAATTTTTTTTTATTTAATGGATACACGAAGGTTCAGGTCTAATCCGTTGATATGGGTTTCTTGGTTTGGTCATGCTTATTTAGTAAGACTTTTCTCACGATTACCCAGGGTCTTCAGTAGCGTAGTTGTTAGCATCTCTCTCCGTCAGTCAAGTGGCAGTGGTTCCATTCTCAGAAACGCAGGTTGTTTTTTTTTCACAAGTCTTTTATTTTTATTTGGCATCAATCTTTTATTTTTTTCAATCCAAGAACAATAACGGAAGAAATCCAGTTGTTTTGTTTTTTTTTTCTATCTACCTGTTAATCGGGGGTACAGCGGTTCGATTCTCAGCAGGGTAGGGTTTTATTTTCTTTCTTATAAAAGTCTTTTTATCAGTAATCAATCTGTTTGTTAATTTTTTTTAATCCAATAACATTAGGAATAAATCCAGTTTGCTTGTTTGTTTGTTGCTGTTTGTCATTAGGCAATAGTGCCGATAGTGTTGCCGGATAAACCCAAGTATCCGCCGATAATGTTGACGGATAAACCTGGGCAGTATCCGTCGATAATGTTGACTGATAAGGGCAGCCTTCTTATAATGCGAGGCTTTGCTACACAGGCCTACAGCTCTCTCTGTTTGCCATATTTTGATTATTTCATTACAGTTAGGCCTACCTTAAACGGAATTTTTATTATGAAGTGTGACAGTGTGAGTGTAAGCAACCTCCACCATTTTGAACGGTGTAGGCCCCTACAATGGCTACATGTTCATATACAAGTAAAAAATGTTTTATTAAGAATCCTGGGCAAGTGATGCGTCCAGTTAGGCTTAGGTCTAGCTCTAGATCTAGATCAATCTTGTTAGATCTATCTTATTTGGTTCAAGGATCAATCTCGCATCTCCATCACTGCATGGCTACGTCAAAAGTTTTTGAAAGCTAGATCTTGATCTCTCTAGATCTAGATCTAGGATAGATAGATCTAGAATCTATAGAGTCTAGGCTATAATACAAATAAAATTATAATAAAATAAGAACTTACACCACAAGATAAAGCAATTTCTTCACTGTTACACCAAAACTGGGATGGGATGTTACACGAGCCCACATATCCGCTTTGAAATAAAATAGACAAAGTCGACAGCAGACAGCAAACATTCACGAACTTCATGGTATACGCCATTTTGTACGAATCACATGATCGTCACGAGTGATGGCCAGATTTTAAACATGTGTAAAGTTTTACAATTTAACTATTAAAAAAGCCAAAAATAATAAAACACTTTATATCAAAAGTTTCAGTCCAAAACATTCAGAGTTCAAAGTTTTATTAAGATAATTTACTAAAGTACAAAAGAGGTTTTCGAAAATTAAAATATGACACATATGCATCTTAAATGTAAGTTGTCAGTTGCGACAATGACCTTACTGGCAATATAGTCAGGTCTTTACAACTCACTATCGTGTGATCAGTGTGTGACATTAATTAATCAATTCAAGGAGCCATCCATAAAGTATTAAGTACGTGCCCTTGGAGGGGGACGGGGGATTTACCCCAGCGCGTAAAATTTATAGGTGGGATATGAAGGGTTCGGGGGTTATACTTACGTTTTTCAGTCATGCTCATGTATAAAATTTAAAAGTTCGTTTTTATATTTACATGCACTTTTTTCCATCAGCAAACAAACGCCATACGAACATAATAATGATTGACTCGAGGGCCAGGTACGACCTTGCAAAATCTGAATACTGTACGTTGCGTGTTAAGGGAGCATTCAAAATCTGACCCTCTTCAGCTTTAGGCCTATAGTGTGGATAAAAATCAAACAAGAGCGTATGTTTGAGATCAAACAGCCATGTAAAATGCCACTTACTCTGTTACAACATAGCCGCCCTAGCGGTTGTAAGCTCGTACAAGGAGGGAGGAAAGGGAGAGGAGGGGGAGGGGGGGGAGGCTGAAGCCATACATTTACTAGGAGAGGGGAGGAGAGAGGGTGAGTGAAAAATCGCCAGAAGCAAGTGTACAACATCAATGGATGCCCCCCCCCCCTATGCACCAAGGGAAATACAAAAGGCAAAAGTCATGACAAAGATAAAAGCATATATTTGATATATGACTACACATGCACGCTCCGTCTGTCATTCTTTCACATCGAGGCTGGATTCAGGCCAACTGATGCCCTAACCACAAGCCGACCTTGGTGCTCTTTGACCCTTCCAATGGCAAGACATCGCCAGAACTGACTTGACGCTAAATTTCAATAGAAGTGCTGAATGTGAAATATTAGATTCAAAATTCAGCGTTCTTCCAGAACAAACCCCATAATTGTTTTAAATACGTGCATAATGTGGTTTTTTGTTTTCGTTTTTGTTCAATTTAACACATTGTAGCGAAAAGTAATATAAGCAAATTAGTTACATACACTTATATCAACGCCTGTGGGAAAAAAACAACAACAACATATTTTCGACAATTTATTCACCAGCACCACCACCAACATGAACAACAACGACAATAACAATGACATTTGCATCTGGCTAAAATAACTTTGAATCAAGAAGCTTAATAATAATGGTTAATACTAATGCATATGAAGTTACATACAGGGAAAAGACCTGGTGCTTAGACTACAGTTACACTATAGCTCTGAAAAGCCAGTTTCAACCAAATCTGACATGAATACAATAACATATCATCATCATCTTCATACGTGTATTGTAAAGGAAGTAAGGCCTTCAATGTAATCATGAAAGGCATTTTAACCGCCGAGACTTAAATTCTATAAAATATCAAAATACGCATAGAAAGAAGGATAGGTGTCCGTGGACATATTTTAAAAGGTCTTGAAGTTCGCCATATTTTTGATAGTTTCGTTGATTTTTGGCTACAATCGAGTTGAACAGAAGAAAGTGTTCCGACATTTTGAGCCGGAGAAAAAGTGCATTTTCTTGTAGAATCTATTAAGTACTATATATTTCAGTAACTTGCAACCTTTGGCATGACTAACTGACCAAACTATACACTCTTCAGGCCTTAAATTTGGCAGGAAGGTGGCAATTGAGATAAGGAAGATGGTGGCTATAATTAGAAGTTGTTTACTTCAAGCATGTGTTTTTAAAAAATAACAATGTTTATTGCTATGTAACATCTGTATTTTTGCATGTTTGTTCCGTAATATATAGTACCGTGCATGTCATAAAAAGTAACCGTATCAAGCGTTCAGTATGGTGCGTAGTGTGTTCTGCTGCGCATGAGTTCTGAAGCAAGACTGTAGTTTATTACTTTTATTATACTAGGGGGGGGGGGGGGGGAAATCACATGACTGTTTATTCCGGGCAATGCCCGGTAGCTCATCTAGTCTATTATATATTTCAGTAACTCGCAACCTTTGGCATGACTAACTGACCAAACTACACACTCTTCAGGCCTTAAATTTGGCAGGGAGGTGGCAATTGAGATAAGGAAGATGATGGCTATAATTAAAATTTGTTTACTTCAAGCATGTATTTTTAAAAAATAACAATGTTCATTGCTATATAACATCTGTATTTTTGCATGTTTGTTTCGTAATATTATAGTATCGTACATGTCATAAAAAGTAACCGTATCAAGCGTTCAGTTTGGCTATGCTGAGGTCCCCGAGAAACAAAAGAACTCATCCCGTTCAGTTTGGTGCGTAATGTTGTGGTGCGCATGAGTTCTGAAGCAAGACTGTAGTTTATTACTTTTATTATAGGCCTATGAGGGGGGGGGGGGGGGCACATGATTGTTTATTCCGGGCAATGCCCGGTAGGTCATCTAGTTAAAAATTGTGACAGGAAATTTCATTCTGCGCCTCAATTTACACATTGGTAATCGAAACTCAACTTTGAAAATCACATGTGTGCCCCGTGTCTGCGGGACAACTTGTAATAATAATAATAATAATAATGATAATAATAATAATAATAATAATAATAATAATAATAATAATAATAATAATAATGATAATAATAATAATAATAATAATAATTATCATGATAATAGTGATAATCCCCGTGTGTTCATGAAGGTAGTCGCAACAGACACAAGGGGACACTGCATCAATGGTGATGAAACCGATCAAGTGCCAAGGACCGAACGATACAGTAGAGGAAAACACAAACAAAAAATGCTTTACTGTGCTTCAGATGCATTTCTTACCTTAAATACATTACTAATCATACAGATAAACATCTGAAATATTCAGGTCCCTCTTAATCAAATGAACAGAAACAAAAAATGATAAAAAGAAAGTTCCTTCAAGAAGTTTATGGAATATAATATATTACAACAACAACAACAGCAACAGCAAAAACAGCAACGACAACGACAACAACAAAAGAGTTGCCATTCTGTACAGGTGCGGATACAATTGTGCGGTTTCATTTGAAAGGTAAAAAACCACGGGTTACAGATTTTAGCTTGTAGGTGTAACAACTACAGACCTATAGAAAAGCCAATTTGTGCACTGTAATTTTAAAATTACACAAGTAGTTACAGTATTGTATTACTGAAATTTCTTCGAATCCGTACTGGGATCTAAAAGTGGAAGCTGCTGGGACATCAATGTCTCTCTTCTTCCCATATTATATCATGATCTTTCATGTTTGTATGACCATTCACCAATATCTCTCTTGTGTCCATATAATAGTATCATGATCTTTTCTGTTTGTACGACCACTCCTCAATGCCTCTCTTGTGTCCGTATATCATGATCTTTCCTGTTTGTATGACCATTCACCAATGTCCCTCTTGTGTCTGTATATCACGATCTTTCCTGTTTGTAGGACCACTCCTCAACGTCTCTCTTGTGTCCGTATATCATGATATTTCCTGTTTGTATGACCATTCACCAATGTCTCTCTTGCGTCTGTATATCACAATCTTTCCTGTTTGTATGACCACTCCTCAATGTCTCGCTTGTGTCCGTATATCACGATCTTTCCTGTTTGTATGACAACTCCTCAATGTCCCTCTTGTGTCCGTATATCACAATCTTTCCTGTTTGTATGACCACATGCCTCTCTTCTGCCCGTATGACACGATCTTTCCCGTTTTTAAGTCCACCCACCAATGTTGCTTGGTGTCCGTGTTTCAAAAATAGATTTGCGTGTTCTCGTCTTCTCCAATTCGTCCCTAAAATCTCCACCAACACGAGCGCCTCACCCCACTTCTCTCATTCTTCTTTTCCTTTCATACCAACTGACCGATTATGGCCGTTCAATGTACTCTTGCTTTCACTCCCGCTCTACCGTTAACTATTTTTTGTTGTTGTTGGCTTTCTTTTTTTTCTTATCACCCGAGTGTCTAGGGCGATGTACGGGTGACGAGTCTACAGATAACTGATCACAGCTCCGAGACAACCGTTTGCTACTTGATAGCCCTTCATTTTGACAAGTCCCTGGACTGGCAGGCGGCGATGAAAACTTTTCTTTGGAACATAAGAGTGCAGAACTGGGGGTAAATGGAGGGAAGAAAGGTGAAGGATTACTTGGTAATGACGTAGGTGAATGGGGTGAGGGGGGGAGGCTACTAGGTATAGATTCATTGCTACTGATGACAGATAGGGGGCCACACGGTGGAGGACTGGCAGGGGATATCAGCGATGGGGTCGATGACCAGAAAGCTTTCTTGCTTGTAGATAATGTTCCATTGTGCAACTTGTTTTTGCGGGCATGTTTGGAGGATGTTTGCTTGGGGAGCGCCGGGGGTCTGGGTTGTGCAGGTGGCTTGATAGGGGTCTTTGTTACTGGAATCTTGGTGTGAATAGACACTTTATTGTCAACGTTTTCATACTCATTGACGTTCAAACGGTATTCGACTTTTCGAAGAAGATTGACATAAACGTGAGAGTCTCGGAGCGGAGCAGCGTCACTCATATTCTTCAGCAGCAGCGCCAGACTTGGGTCGCTGACATTCTCTAAATCCACATGTTTTAGTAAGTTCCCAAACAATTTTTGTGTGGAACCAGATTCACGCTGATGATGCTCGGTGCCTTGTCCTCCACTTCTCGCGCCATTGCCAAATTGTTGCTCTCTCCAATTGATCCATCTCATAATGGCGGCCACGACTTCGTCAACACTAGCCCTCAGATGCGGACTTGTCAGTACTGTCTGCAGGACATGTTCAGAAATTGATAAAAAACTATCAGATTTTGCGAACTCAAAGAAGGTTTGACTCATAATGTCAATGATTACATTTATGACTGGTCTTGAGTTCAAACGTTTCCCACATTCATAAAATCTCACCATATTTTTAGATGAAATTTCTTTCAGTACAACACTTTCGCATGCTCTCCATAGAAACGCAATTCTGAGAAGATGAGCAGCAGACCAGATATCAACAACATTTTCTCGGGTGATAACATTGCACCCCTTGTAGATAATAGTCAGTACCAGTTTTAGTGTGTCAGCGCTCATACCGTCGACTGTAACTTCTGTCGGGATACCATTGCTCGTGTCGGTGTGAAGACGGGCCCTAAAGACTTCTGAGCATGCGCAGAGAAAAATTCTATGACAAAAAAACGCCCTGTCCTCTACTTTTACTACAACATCTGCCAGCACCGGATCATCAAAATGTCTGCCCAAGCAGCTGAAAACCCCTTCTGCTAACGTCACATCAACTTGTCTCTTGGCACCGCCTGCAAAAAGTAAAACAAAACAAAGTGAATCGAAACCCTTGGGAAAACACGATCATGGGGGATCTCCAGAGAAAGATACCCCCCCTCCCCCCTCCCCCCCCCCCAACCTCAAAACAAAAGTTTCCGCCCACGATTTCCTCACAGGCCCGTGCAAAGCTGCTGACAGGCTCAGGCCAGATGGGACATGCAGGCTCCATCATTTCAAACTTCTCAAGTAGTCTTGTCATTACAGCTAAATAGATATGATTTGTGTTTTGGGTAGAAACTTGAATGTACTTACGTGGAATAATAATAATAATCATAATCATATTATAAAGGAAGTAAAGTCTTCCATGTAATCACTAAAGGCTTTTTAACCGCTGAACCCAAAATTCTACAAAAGATCAGATTACGCATAGAAGAGATAAAGGTGTGCGTGCATTTCCAAAGGTCCCGATGTTCACTTTATTATTTTTAATACTTTCGTCAATATTGAGCCACAGCTGAGATGAACCAGAGAGTATATAGAGAGAGGGTTCACTATTGGTCGATTTGCACTGCGAGACACGGGAGGCTCTGTGAAACCACTGTTAGCATGGAGCGGAAAGTAGGTCGCTGCGGTAAATAATATCCCTATGTGCATTTCCACGGGGCGTAAGAGCTTATAAACGGTTGTAAATAGTTTCAGTCAGCCCAAAAAATATGAACAAACCACAATAAACAGATATGTACACTATCTTTAGTGAAGAAGGTCTCTTTCAATTCTTCAATTTCATTTTACCGCAGCGACCTAGTTTTGCAATTTTGGTGGAAGTGAACCCTCTCTATACATATACTACTTGGCTGAACAGAGGAAGGTGGTCCGACATTTTCCTCAACCAGGCTGTCGCTAAACGTAAAATTAGGATCGGATCATGGTGCGAAAACAAAGACATCAACACAATCGGCACGTGTTTCCTTTGTTGCTGTCATTCAGTGTTCCCAGATTGGGAGGGAAACCGCGGAATCTATATAAAAGGCTTTTTTATTATGCCACCTGCAGTAACCAAATTTTGCATGTGGGTTTCAAATACCGTGGAGGGCGCACCGAAGTTTGCATTTTTTTTAAAAATGGTTTTGTTTTTGAATTTATGGGAAATGCATTTAGTTCCATCATGCTGCCAACAGTTGTAATTAAAAAAATTTTCATTTTCCATCTTGGTGTCATTCTGTTACATGACATACATGACATACACTAGTGTATATCTATGCATACAAGTCATAAAAAGAAACAATATCAAGCGTTCAATTTGGTGCGTAGTGTCCTGGCGCGCATGAGTTCTGAAGGAAAACTGTACGCTATCACTTTCATTATATTAGAGAGCAGACAGACAGACAGACATGCAGTCAGAGACGACAGACAGACAGACAGAGGGGTGGGGGTGGGGGAGTTACGTCATCTAGTGATAATCTTACTATAATTGAGCTAGAGGGTGAACCTGTAAGCAGCTAAAAAATCACGACTACGCCATCAAAAATGATGAAACTTGGTGTACTGCATCCATTTTTTAGGAAGAGTTACGTGGACACATATATTTTGAACAAAAATCAGTCTTTACTATTACTTATATTTAAAATGTTTGAACCACAAAGACAGAGACACATTTTTATCGGATAGAACCGAAAAGTTTCACCGGAAATTGCGCTCTACGTCACTATTTACACATTGCAGGCCAAAAGTCAAGCAATCATAATTATCTGTGTATTTCTACGTACGATCTAATTTAAGTCTAATGGTCATGGCATCGAATCCAAATGCTGCTTTTAATTTAGCCTAGAGCTAGAATACGATCGGGCTTCCTACAAAGAATCTGCAAGATTTATCTCGCGCGGGTCGGCTAGTGATAATGATAATGGTACTACAAGGTTCTGATCTCTATGGCGCTCTGCTCCTGACTGCGGAAGTTGCCTAGATACAAGGAGAACAAACACTCTCATATACATACATGCGTACAAACACAAGTACGCATACGCACAGTCGGACACACACACGCATACAACATTTATTAAACACGGCACAGAAATTCCACCAATGGTCTAAATACTTTTTTAAAACAAATGGATTTATAATTATATTTAAATCAAGTGATGGATTCCAGCTCTTTGATGGACGCCCATTCCCGATACTAGGATCAAAATCTGAAAACAAACGACAACTGAATATTTCCAGATTAAAATCTATGAAGTGAAATTATTGCTGGTACTAGATGTTAACGCCCTCACTGGTTTATGAATAGACCCTTTTCACTTCCGCGTTACGGTTGTTTGGGGGGAGCCGCACGGCACCGAAAAGTACCGTGTAGGGCAAAAACCTCCACTTGCCTTAGTGATAGCATTTGAATATGTGCACAGTCTAAGCAAAGATGCATTTTTATGCCAGAACCAGCACGTAACGGATTTGTGCAGTTGGGTGCCCAACAAGAGGAGGCATCGTTCGACTGTTGTCCACCGCTTCCGCCCTACAAGTGGGGCACGCCGCCATTTTGTTTGCAAGTCACGTGATATGGAGGACGGTAAATGAAACGGGTCTATAGGAACAAGCTCTGAGGGGAGAACATTTTTGAACGGCTACATAAAACCGCGATTGTATATTCTAATGTAGCTCTAACTGTGAGCCATTGCAGCTGTTCTAAAACAGGAGTTACTTGGCTAAGTTTTGGTGTTTTAGTAATAAGACAAGCTGCATGGCTCTCTATGCTCTGTAATTTGTTTATTCTTTCATAATTAGGCTGGTTAAACTCCTGAGGTACACGCAATTCATCTGTTACCAATTTTAATATAAAGTTATGAAGCGACATCTTTGCATATTTTTGCAATTTGAATTAAAAACTAATTTCTAGCTGAGACAAAATGGTTTAGAAGGCGATGCCAAATTTGGAAAAACGGATATACCGAGGGGCGAAGTTATCTTCAACAACAACAACAACAAAAAGCACTTCATTTATTTCCCCTGGACCATAGCAGATGTGGATCTCCACTGTGGGATCGAGTGGTCGTTGGGTGACGTGAAACAGCACAGAGTATAGATGTATAGAGAGATCTCACTTCAGCCAAATCGCGAACCTAGGTCGCCGCGGTAAACAAGAAATTGAAGAATTGAAAGAGACCTCCTTCACCAAAGATAGTGTGTATATCTGTTTACTGTGGTTTGTTCATATTTTTGGGCTGATTGAAACTATTTAGAGCCGTTTGTAAGCTCTTACGGCCCGTGGAAATGAACAAATGGGTATTGTATACCGCAACGACCTACTTTCGGCTCCATGCTAACAGTGGTTTTGCGGCTCCTCCCGCTGTGCAAATCGACCAATAGTGAAACATACATACATACATACATACATACATACATACATACATACATACATACATACATACATACATACATACATACATACATACATACATACTCTGGAAACAGTCAGGCACGAAATGAACTTACCATTGTGAGGCACTACAGAGTTACGGCCCGGGGACTTTGGTACTGTGTTTTCTCCCCTGTCACGGCTCATGTTTGGTTGATCTGTATCCAAGGGTAAACAATGTAAATTAATGTTCTATTATCAATGAAAAACCTAATTATTAACGTGAAGCATGACTGTTTTTCAATAAATTCCAAAGGTGTCGATGAAGATAACAGTGCGCTGATGACAATAATGAGATGAGGATGACGGTGACGATGATAATGAAAGGATAATTGAGAGTGAAGTTGGCCTTGATGACAGAGAATAGCCTGATGGTAAAGATGGTTGTATGAGATGGTGACCACTAGGTCTAAAAATAATTTTGAATGTTTTGGATTCTGTCAGACATACTATCAACCTCATCCAGTGATGGCTGGAGTTTCCAAACTATAACACAGCAAAGAGAAAGTGGCAAGTCTTACGACGAAAACTGTGAGACAATAACAAAACTTAAAAATATGCCGCTTTCACATAAATTCATTTTAAAATAGTTTACGATGGACGAATGAAATTGGGAGTACATAAATATTCTTATTATGCTCAAGGATAACAATTTTCAACATTTAAGCCTGCCTTTTCCACCCCGAGTTTTATGGTCTAGCATTCCTCAGCTTTCCCTGTTCATATTTTGTAGAAGTTACTTCTCCCTGTGTTATCTTTTGGTAGTTTGGCTGCACTTGCCAGTGCAGCATTCAACATGCAATATTAAACAAACACGAGATAAGAAGCCGAGAAAAGTATGATTCCCGTAAGCATGGGCCTAGGCTGAATTGGTTTGCTTTCGATATTAAGAAATACAAGGCGAATTTCCCCACAGCATGAAAGGAAGCAGTGCATTAAGTGCTTGGTACCAAGGATATCACTGGGATCTTCAGTCAACAATCTAGTGCATATATATAATATAAAACGTTGGGGCCATGTACAAGAGAGGGCGCTCGATATTTTTTACCTCTTCCACACAATATACGCTTTTCATACGCTTGGATCCCCCCTCCCGCCCCCCCCTCCCAAATCCGTTCTTACAAATGTACACTGTTACTAGCCTGGTGAATGTCAATGACAAGATCTTGACGTTGATAACTTAAAAGTGGTACATGTATTCTTTCATTAGAGGTACGATTTTTTTATTTTTAATTTTTTTTTTTGCACAATGAAACAATTTAATTTATTGGAAAAAATGTAAACAAAACCAGAATTTCCAATCCACAATTATTAATAGTAATTGAAAAACGTGCGGTTAGCTGTCCAGAACCACTGCTACCCCAGTGTACATTTTTTTTTTTGGCAGTCTGGGAGCAAACCTCTCTCTCTCTCTCTCTCTCTCTCTCTCTCTCTCTCTGTGTGTGTGTGTGTGTGTGTCTCTCTCTCTCTCCCTTCCGAGCCTACGCACTCTTTCGGGTACATGTATGGATAGCCCCTTGCATCAGATTACAGCAAGCTAGGGCGTGGTCGCGTTCTGTTGTCGAATTGAAAAGCAATGGCTGTTTGCTCTCCTTGCACACAGGATGTGTGTAGGATCTGTAACTTGCAACCTTTGGCACGAGTCACTGACCAAACTATACACTCTTCAGGCCTCAAATTTTGCAGGAAGGTGGCAATTGAGATAAGGAAGATGGTGGCTATAATTAAAAGTTGTTTACTCCAAGCATGTATTTTTTTAAAAATAACAATGTTTATTGCTATGTAACATCTGTATTTTTGCATGTTTGTTTCGTAATATATAGTACCGTGCATGTCATAAAAAGTAACCGTATCAAGCGTTCAGTTTGGTGCGTAGTGTTCTGGTGCGGTTGAGTTCTGAAGCAAGACTGTAGTTTATTACTTTTATTATATGAGAGAGAGAGAGGGGGGGGGGGAGCACCACAGACTAATAAAATACCCAGACTAGATGATCCCATTGTGTGGCGTCACAAAACAGCGAAAGGTCATGAACCATCCGCCATTCTAGGTTTACGGTAGCGACCGACGCTTCAGCATAGCTACAATTTTTAATGATACCATTTTGACGCGCCTGCTGAACGTGGAAGTTTGGTTCCGCACCAAGAAGCTAATACATGTACAACCAATCTTGACAAATAAAAAGAAATGTCTACTACAGATAGAACTAGAACCGGAATTTCCCCAGCGGCGGCCATGTTGGTTATACAGTTGCCGCTCGGGAAATTCCGTAAAAAACGACATACCCCGAAGCTCGTGTTTCCAGCCTGGTTAATTTATTAGTCTGTGGGGAGCACATGATAGTTTATTCTGGGCAATGCCCGGTAGGTCATCTAGTTTCTAGATATTGCATAGCGCAGCCAGGTCAGAGAGACCGATTTTGTAACGCATACAAAAGGGAAACATTAAACGGATAGACTCACCTCTAAAGATCTTTTTACACATTTTATTTGGGCAATATATATGGCTGAAGACGAAATCCCGATGCTTTCTGGTTATTTACAAATCAGCAGCAGCAGCAGCAACAACAACAACAACAACACGTAGGAAAAAGCCGTCTAACAGCATCAGCTGGGCTTTAGCTCAATGGTTGTTGGTTACGAACTGAATCGTCCGTCCGCACGGTATGGCAGAATTGACTTCAGCTAACAAGCCGAGACATATTCAGTTATTGTTGATGTGTTTGTTCGTTGTTGTTGTTTTTTTTTTTGTAATTGAAGAGGGTTTTTCCAAAAGTGGGTAAGTCAAATTTTACATGACTTATGGTCTCTTCCAGATAGTCATTCAAAATTAGTGTAAAACGAGATGTAGGCCTAAGTGTTCAGTTAAAACTGGCTATGAGCCCGTCTTTATCCGTACACTTACTTTAACTTACTTACACTTTAACCGAACACTTACACCGCGTTTTACATTAATTTTGAATGGCTATTTGAAAGTGGCCGTAACTCAAGCAAAATTTCAATTTCATTTCAATTATTTTGGGCACGTTAAAGATATCTTGGCAGTTGAAAGTCGAGAAGAGCAGGCCGAACAAGGTCGGTTGCCGGGGCAAAATTCTCAAAAACAAATCCCTAGCACAAATAATAATAATGTATAGCATTTATATAGCGCATAGCCATTTAAAATGCTCTATGCGCTTTACAGAAACAACATGTCAACCACAGAGTAGAATGGAGCTGCCTGCGAAGCGCTCAACACACTACACTGCTTCTTTCTCTCTCCCTGTCTCGCTCACCCTCTCTCTCTACCTCTCTATCTCAGAGAAATTGTAACGCAGCCTGTTAGGCGCAGTTCACAACTCACAACGGTTCACAACTCACAGCAGTTCACAACTCACAACAGTTCACAACTCACAGCAGTTCACAACTCACAACAGTTCACAACTCACAGCAGTTCACAACTCACAACGGTTCACAACTCACAACAGTTCACAACTCAAATAATATTTGAATATCTATTAATAATAATATATATTTAATAATGAACAATAAATTTTGTTGTTGCTGGTGGGTGGGGGGGGGGGGTGGTATGGATAAATTTTAATCTATTAAATTTTGATTTTGCCCGAGTAGATGAAAAAACACAAAAATTCAACCACAAAAACACACCGAAACAAGAAGAAGAAAAATGAAAAGAAGAAAAGTGAAGTGTAAATGTCAAGGACAGCGAAATCTCCTACAATAAAGACGTATCAATCCAATTTCTAACTTCAATTTTTATTTTTTCCAGAATTCATTGCAGGTTTTGGTTTTGTGATTTCTAACGCGGGACTTGGCGATCTACAATACCCGCGCCCCCTCCCCATACACAAATTCGAACTTTCTGGTTATTGATATCAAATATACTAGAAATGATAAGATGAGACAGTTCGGGGTTTTCGCGTACACGTGTTTCGCAGCGCCACCTTGTGGCGTCAGCGTGAGAGATGTAAACAACGGCATTTTTTACAAAGCCGAATAGAGAAAATGCCGAGTTTTTTTTTCATTGTTCGCCTATCACGCTAGGCCTTGGTGGATGTCGCTTTCTTTGTAATTATAAAGTAATTCGTTGTAGGAAACCTCTGACTATTTCTTTCCTTTTTGAATGTGATAACAATGACACAATCGTTTTATTCCTTTTCCACCATACCGAAGATAGATCTACTATATTAATTTTTTGGAATAAGATGAGACCGAGGCTGGATTTTTCGTTTATGACGTAACTCGCGGGCTCTGTCTCCAAGTGGCAAATGCAAGAAAGAACGTAAACAACAGCGGGAACTGTGAAGGGTTTTGAAAACGTTTAAGAACTTTCCTTTAACAATAACAGACTAACCTTAGATTTTCCTTCTTCTCGTTTTTCTTCCTCTTCTTTTTCTTCTAAAAAATCACGAAAAATACACCACCGGCGATAAACACATGAACCGCTGCACTAGAGAAGCCACACGCACATTTCTAGATAATTGCCTGTAGTGCCATCTCGTGAAAAATCGGTTTCTCTCTCTTTTTCCTTCCTTTATCCGCCCTTTTTGTGCTTTGCTTTATTAAAAAAATCATTATTAAATTAGATACTATATAATATTGAAATATTTGGACAGTGAAATTACCTCTGGAAGCGAAACCGGTAGGTGTTGTGTCTTATTTTCTATGCAAATCCATTGCACTAAGCGCTGGTTGTGCCCGCCGAGGGTGGGCGGTGCCCGGGACCGGATAAGAGGCCGGAAGAATTGAATGCCTGATCTTATCAATTTTGTATCTTTGTCAATATTACCCCCCCCCCACTCCCCCCCAGAAGCTTCTGGAAAATGTCTCTAGACGTTTGATATGGACAAATTTGTCTGAACTGAGTTTTTAAAATAATGTTCATGATTTAAGCTCTAGGCGAGAGAGACTGTTTAGATGGTGGACATTCTTTCATTTGTGGTGAATGATGATGATGACGATGTTGACGACAATGGTAACGATGATGAAAATGGTGATGGTGATGATGAAAATCTTGATGCCATGATGACAATTATTGTGGTAGATAATGATGGTGATGATGTCGATAATGAATGATGATGATGACGATGATGTGATTAAATAATGGTCATGATGGTGATGATGATGATGATGATGATAATGATAATGACGGCATGATGACAGTTGTCATAAGATAATGATGACGATGATGATTATAATGTGATGATAATGTTGTAATGATGAAAACGAAAAATGAAGACATGATTGAAATTGATGAAAATGAAAACGGAGTGATGTGCTTATAACAAAATGGAATGGCTGAAGTTGGAGAGAAGCTGAGACGGGTGAGGTTGTACGGATAACACACTGAAATTCAACTTACAGATCCTGAGAACAGATACACCGTCAACTTTACATCCCGTCAGAAAAGAGACGTTTGAAGAACAGACTTGCTATGCTTGCTCCGCAGGTTAAAATATGAAATGATGGGTTAAACTTACGTCCGTGTTTATATTTCTCGACGAAATCGCTTCTATCCTGCTTGTAGCGTCCCACTAGTAGGACGATCGATATTTTCTCACCCCCGCTTGGCGAGTCTCACTCGGCGACCTTCCTCCCCCCTCTCGCCAGCAAGGCCGGTATTTTTCTTTGATGTGGTTTGTTTGTTTCACTGTAGAATGTCTAGAAAATCTAGAAGGTACTGCAGTGTCCGAGATTACGCTAGGTCGACCTTGAGTGATGTAATTCTGTGACGTGTCTGTGTACGATTGGGTGGCCTGTATGTGTCCCGAACGATCTAGGTCTGTCTCGTGCTTTTGGGGCGGTTAAGCCGCTTCCTGAACGTTCCTAGACAGAATATATATAAGGAGGGCCAGGCGAGTAGGAGTGGTGCAAATCGTGGGTGAAAATCGTAAGGTGCAAATCGTGGGTGAAAATCGTAAGGCGCAAATTGTAGGTGTAAATCCAGTTGTAGTAGAAGTGTAGTGCCTTCCCTGATAGGTGTAAGTAACTTGTGGATATCAGCTCTTGTTTACAGTTATTAAACGCTAGTATTAATTGTTCATCGGATCCTGTTATTTATTTCTACAACAGTTCGAGACAGTTTCGTTTTTAAGGGGTAGACGATCAGTTCATCTGACTCTCCCCATTATAACGTGCTGAAATTTGCATCAACTGTTACACTGCTGTTTGCTATATACCTACCCACTTTTGCACCCAGGTTTGCAGTTTTTAGAAATCATTCGTTCGTCGTATTTGTCCTTTTCCAAATACACAAAAGAAGGTTCACAATTGAGGCAGAACCAGCTACGTCGCCCCCGCAAATCTCATTTTTTAAAGTAATTTCAATTTACACTTCTACCACAATAAAACAGCCGGTAGAGGGGACATTTCAAAATAATGTTTTCAACATTACTATTGAAGTTCAAATAACAATAAAAAAAAATAGCACATGACAGTGTCGTTTTATTATTTATGAGCAGCAAATGATGAACAAAACAAAAAATGTGTACAAATCCAGAATCAGAACATTTATCCCCCTCGTAACCAAAAATTTACCCTCTGGACAGTGTAACAGGGTGACAGACCGGCAAGGTATAACTAGCGTGGGAAGATAGTTAACGGCGGGGAGACAGAGTTATTGTAGGCCAGAGGGGGAAAGTAGCCGATGCAACTGAAGCGCTTTGACACCCGAAAAGGGTAGTGTTTACTTGACCGCCGTACTTGACGATCAGATCACCTGGGAATTGCTTGGGGGGTAGAGATGCTTCAATAGTATTTGACGTGGAGTCGACGGGGGTGGCTATTAGGATAACTAATGTACACTCGGTGAGCGTCTTGGGACGCTACCCGACTGGGTATAAATCCCCGAACGCTCCTTCCAACTTCAGACCGCTGAGATGCCTCACCAGCTTCGTGCCGAAGAGGAGACCACAACTGCAACTGTAACTTTGTACTAGTCTTGTGAGTGGGGAAGGTCAGGGAACCCGCAAACATCCTTTGTCAGAGCGTGGTATCTTTGGTATCTTGTCGGCATTTGAGCTGTTGCTGAGTGGTAAGTTAATTGTACGATGTATGTGTATTTTACTTAATGTTCATAATTGTAGAACCTAAATCTAGCGGGTTTACTTTGGTATAACTACTGCCTCTGAGAGAGTCACGGAAACGCCGTTATATATATGTTACGAAACCTTATAGGATGGGGTCTGTTAGAGAGAGCGTTATTCTTCGTGGGGAACGTGTAAATATCATTAAAACTGTATTGATCGTTTATTCTATTGCCTATATGGGAGCCTATGGAGTATGGGAGCTGCAGCCTGACTTATAACAGTGTCAGCGGTTAAAAGTATTAATGATGAATATCCGTCATGGAGTAAGTATGGAAGTCATGCCTTCCAGCAGTAGATTAGGAAGTTGCGATTGTTTTTCAACAGAGGAGGAAGAACAACACCTTCTTGGCTTCTCAACTTCTTGTCCTTTGATTTACGACATCGTGGCGTCTTGGCTTCCCGACCTATTGGCACCTGCCGACACCTGTTGATCTAACTGCGCAGTCAAGCCAGAGTAGAGAGGAAGAACCAGTGCCCAGATAGCGCCATACACCCCTAAAGGAGAGGTTTCCTTATGCTGAATGTACCCATGTGTTTTATAAAATGTGCTAGAAATTGAATATTACGAAGCCCTTTTAATTATCATGTACTGATTTGCATTGATTTCATTCCATCGAAATTCACGTGAAATTGTATGACCTATGTTCCTATTATTATTGAATGAATTAATAATTATTGTATAGATAAGCAATACAGATATCGTTTGTTATAACTTATAGAAGACAGATAGTGTGTTTGTGCCGTGCCTATCACGGCTGGTGTCAGAAGAAAGTTAGTGAGAGGAAGAGTGAGAGAAAGTGGAAACAGCACAGACAGGCAAAACTTATTCTTTGGGAATGCAAAACTTATTCTCTGTACAGGTAAAACTTTTTCTCTGGGCCTGCAAAACTTATTCTCTGGGCAGGTAAAACTTATTCTCTGTACAGGTAAAACTTTTTCTCTGGGCCTGCAAAACTTATTCTTTGGGCATGCAAAACTTATTCTCTGGGCAGGTAAAACTTATTCTCTGGGCCTGCCAAACCTATTCTTTGGGCATGCAAAACTTATTCTCTGTACAGGTAAAACTTTTTCTCTGGGCCTGCAAAACTTATTCTCTGGGCAGGTAAAACTTATTCTCTGTTCATGCAAAACTTATTCTCTGTACAGGTAAAACTTATTCTCTGTACAGGTAAAACTTATTCTCTGGGCATGCAAAACTTATTCTATGGGCAGGTAAAACTTATTCTCTGGGCATGCAAAACTTATTCTCTGGGCAGATAAAACTTATTCTCTGTACAGGTAAAACTTATTCTCTGTACAGGTAAAACTTATTCTCTGGGCATGCAAAACTTATTCTCTGGGCAGGTAAAACTTATTCTCTGGGCATGCAAAACTTATTCTCTGGGCAGGTAAAACTTATTGTCTGTACAGGTAAAACTTATTCTCTGGGCATGCAAAACTTATTCTATGGGCAGGTAAAACTTATTCTCTGGGCATGCAAAACTTATTCTCTGTACAGGCAAACCTTATTCTCTGGGCATGCAAAACTTATTATATGGGCATGCAAAACTTATTCTCTAGGCATGCAAAACTTACCTTCTGGACAGAGAAACTTACCTTTTGGACAGACAAAACTTATTCTCTGGGCAGACAAAACCTACTTTCTGGGCAGAGAAACTTACATTCGGGACTGGCAAAACTTATCCTCAGCGGGTCACTTTATCCCAGGTTGGGGACCGCTGGTTTAGCACAAGGACGCCACGCTACAGGGAACACATTTTGAATTGGGTGTCCGATGTTTGTCTCGTCCAGTTGTTGAAAACAATAGAAAACATTTCAGAGCCACTCACGCGTGTAGACAGCCGCATGAAATCTTGATATTATTATAAAACAAACTGTTGCAGCGCTGAGGAAGCAGTCGACATCTACAACACTGAGGTTGGTGAGGAGGATCTTGACTAAGCTGTGGCTCTCCTGTGAGTACTTCTGTTAATACTGTCAGTGTCGGGATGGAACCAGCTCTCCTTGTCCAAATTAAAAGGAAAACATATTAACGGCCATTTCAAATGCCCAGAATGTTCTTTTTCTCTTTCAAATCCAAGAAAAATAAATCCCAAATGATATGACTTAAACCTGGAATTACGCTTTACTGATAGGTTCCAACCCTGTACCAGAAATATGTTTGTAGTCCCTTTGAACGTACTTAAAATACGCATGTGAGATTAAAAAAAAACAACATCAAAACTAACATGCTAAATGGTCTAAAAACTGTTGCATTGTTCAATTCTCCATGAAATCACATCTTCATGTCATATTTCTTCTGAAATGCTCCGGTTGTAAAATTTTGCAGCATTTATTGACAATAGACATTGCTGCTTGGTCCATAATCATGAACACAGCAAAACGGGCTTCCGTAATGAGTTTTCGCTGCCGAGGGGGGTAATAAATTTTGCGGTGACACCGGAATTCATTCCGGGCATCAGCCAGCTTCGTCGGCTATGGTACCCCATTTTGGTCGTGTAAGCGCAAAAGTCCAGATTTCAATTTTTTTTATTGAAAATTTTAGTGTGTTAGCTCCCTTCAAAATGGGTAAACAATGATTCATTTTACCCAGGCAATCATATAGATTCACGTGCAGTAAAAATAATTTATGTTGCAATTAGTTTGAGGTTAAAGTGTATCCTTACTGGACCAAACACGTTAATGTTGGTACTGAATAAATAGCAAGTTGAGGGAGACCAGAGAGTATAGATGTATAGAGAGACTTTACTATTGGTCGATTTGCACTGCGAGACACGGGAGGCTCTGCGAAACCACTGTTAGCGTGGAGCGGAAAGTAGGTCGCCGCGGTAAACAATATCCGTATGTGCATTTCCACGGGGCGTAGGAGTTACAAACGGCACTAAATAGTTTCAATCAGCCCAAAACTATGAACAAACCACAGTAAACAGATATGTACACTATCTTTGGTGAAGGCGGTCTCTTTCAATTCTTCAATTTCTTGTTTACCGCAGCGACCTAGTTTCGCGATTTGGCGGGTGAACCCTCTCTATACATCTATACTCTCTGGGGAGACACACAAACACTAGTACACAACAGATTTCAATATTATCATCCTAATATAGAAGGCTGTGGAAAGTATAGATTATTGATAATGGAGTATTTACACTTGTATAGAATATGTCTCCGCGAAGTGGCCTATAGCCACAGTGTGGACACAAGGCAGAAACGGTCATAACTAAATCTCCCCCCCCCCTCTCTATCTCTCTCTCTCTTTCACACACACACACACACTCTGCCCCCTCTCTCTCTTCCCGCCTCTCTTTCTCTCCCCCCCCCCCTCTCTCCGCATACTCACACACAAGTTTCAAGTTCAAGTTCATTGTAGGCCTTGACGGCTGGTTCAAAAAATATACAGGAGGATCATGCCAAGAAGCCCTGAAGAAACATTGTAAACAGAACGCACGGTCATTCACTCTCTCCGCTCCTTGCTGCCTATTACTTATTTACTTATAATAATATACAATAAAATATAACGACTGATAATTGTCATCTTTCTTCAACCCCTTCCAACCCACCTTTATCTGTCAAATTTACATTTCAACACATGGAAAAATTCAGTATCCTGACTGTCACGAGCGAGTGAGCGAGGATCAATAGTTACGGGGAGAAGGGGGTAGAGTAAGAGTAACTCACGGCCCACAATTAATGGAAAGCATGGAATGTTGTGAGTTGGGGGGTTTGGAGGAGGCGAGATCGGTGTACTACAAGTCACTGCAAGTTAAGAAGTCCAAGGGGACAGACGTGAAGAAAGCAGTCGGGAGATTGTTGTGTTTTCCAGTGATGACTGGTAGGTTGAACTATGATTGATAATTATGATGATTGATGTACTATATTCACCTATGACCATGATGTAAATAAGTTATATGTGAGGAATGTGAAAGTCATTGATTACTGTGTATAGAGATGTGCGCAATGAGCGATAGATGTAAGTTAGGATCATGGATTCGTACCGAGTCTGAGTACTGTGTAATACGGTAGAGGTGTGTTACCGTAGAGAAGTGCAGATGTGTGGTGAGTGAAATGTGGACTGTTGTGTGTACGCTTGATGGTTCGTAATGAGTGGTGAAGTGGATAGTAATTGTATGGTGTTATAGAGATGTAATGTTATTCTTATAGGTGCCGGGGTCGGGCCGTGAGGCTACCCGTGGTGGAGAGACTAAGGCAGGGGATAGGCCAGCCTGAGTGAAGCTGTCGCGCAGGACAGCGAGAGCACATTAATCGTGGCAGTCTGGCCACAGACAGGGACGTTATGTATTAAGATATTAATGTGCTATTAAGATATTGAGGGGAGATTGAGATACTGAGATTAGGTTGAGCAGGAGCCAGTAAGATAGGCCCGCAAGTAGTACATACATTGAGGTGAGGCTGAGGCCGGAGTATATTTTAGAAAGTTATTATCGGGTTGTGGACCCGGAGATAGAATGAATGTTGGGAATAACGACCATTGGATGGTATTTGAATTGAATAATGTACTGTATGTAATTGCACGTATATCTTTATCTTTATGTATAATAAATGTGTGAGTCTGTTTGGTTGTTCTGTTAAGTGTTATACTTGTTCGTTCGTGATTGTTGTCCTGTCATAATCATTACATCTCCCAGTCTGGGATTTGTGACACTGACCTGAGACACATAGGCTACAAACATACTTCCATACTGTACAACACATACAAGGCTTTAAGGGAGACATCGGCAGTTAGTCAGTAGATAGTTCAGATACGGGGCGGATTTTACTTCCGCTTGGAAATTCTCAGAACAAACGGATAGCGTCCTTATTGTGTAGCTACCCTTCGGCCAATTATATCCGGCAGTTCTTTTTTTAGCCCGGGGGGGATTGTACTGATATTGTGGGATTTCAATTACATTTTTTGTTTGTTTTTACTTAAGAAATGACGTTATAAAGCTTCCTCTATTAAGCTGACGTAAATTCTGACGCATCTCGATTTTGTGACGCAGCCTTGTATTCATACAATTTCACACGATTAATTCTTTCTTTGTCAGAATACGCTCTGCATTCTTTGGAGTAACTAGAGTCGTGACTTCTAGTGATTCGGGACTTGGCCTGAGTACAGTGATACAGGTGTTGATACTGAAAAGCTATCCAAATCTAGGTAAATATTTCAATTCAAGTACAACAGTTTTTCCCCTCTCCTGTTGACACTAATGTCAGGTTCTTCGCAGGTGCAGTTTCCTCCTCCAGGCTTCACAGTCTATGGTTTGAAACATCACCTGATGTGTCAAAGGTCAACAAAGGACAACATTTCAGGGTTCACACAGAAAAAATTCGCAGCTATTCAACTGGGATTTTGGAATTTGAATTAACATCCTCATTTATGTTGTCTCGTTTTTCCCCCCTTCTTTCACTGTGTAGATCTCTCCTAACCTCGTTTCACTGAATTCAGGGTCGACCATGTGCAGTTTCATTCGAGCGTAAAGCCTTCCTTTCTTCACAGTCTCGGGTGGCTTCAATTTGGTTAAATTTACTTTCTTTCAAACATAACCTTTCACCAATGAATTCGATAAGATGAAAGGGTTGAGGATAAGGACGGGGTTAGGGAT
The DNA here is from genome assembly GCA_963931925.1 of Onchidella celtica. Lineage (NCBI taxonomy): Eukaryota > Metazoa > Mollusca > Gastropoda > Systellommatophora > Onchidiidae > Onchidella > Onchidella celtica. The sequence continues at coordinate 50,598,689 of OZ007579.1, forward strand.
AGATACGTGTACGTACGCGCCCCTAGGGCAAAAGGTTTGGGGTGCGTACGTACAAGTAACAACAGTCATTTCGATGACATTGCCCATGATACACCTCTCTCCTGGGCAGCTGATGAAATAGCAAAAGAACAGAACCGATGGTGGACATTAGGGTATGGTGTACAATTGTGGGAGGCCAGAGAGAGGGAGAAAGTCAGAGACGGAGAGAAAGAGAGAGAGAGAGAAAGAAAAAAGGAGAGAAAGAGAGAGGGAAAGAAAGAGAGAAGGAGAGAGAGAAAGAGAGACAAAAGAGAGAGACAAAGAGAGAGACAAAAGAGAGAGAAAGAGAGAGTCAAAAAGAGAGAGAGAGAGAAAGAGGGAGATTAAAGGAGAGACAAAAAGAGAGAGACAAAAAAGAGAGCGAGAAAGAGAGAGACAAAAAAGAGAAAGAGAGAGACAAAAAGAGAGAGAGACATACATAAAGGATGTAGCCTACTTGTGAAAAGCTAAGAGAGTGAATGCACAACTCTAAAACATGACAACTGGAGGTCAGATTAGATCATTGACAAACTTAGAACAGACATAGACATAAGACTAAGAGTTTTCGGTCACAGTGACCTCCATCAGGCATTATAATATCCACTGTATTTGTACACAAAACAGATGAAGGAGAGAAATAATTAGGTTGATGAATGAATGAGTGAATAAAAAAATGGTTGAATGAATGAATGAATGGTTGAATAAAGGAATGAATGAATTAATGAATGAATGATTGAATGATTGAGGAATGAATGAATGAATGAATGATAGAGTGAGAGAATGAATGGTTGAATGAATGAATCAGTCAAATCAATCAATGAATCAAGGAGCGATTAAAGGAACGATTGAATGAACGAAAGAATGAATGAATGAATGAATGAATAAATGAATGAATGGAAACACTAACAGTATGTAAATGAATGATGTGGGTTGCCACAAACCAGACAGAGGATGGACAAATAATGAAATAATAAACAAATACTTTTATAAAAAACAAATTATAAATAACAGAAGAATATGAATTGGCACATACACCTTTTCAAACATCGGTCTAAGTGATGGAGGTAGTACACAAAAGAACAACAGAACTATAGTAAATGTAGAAAACGTTTCTTTTTTATTGCAGAAAAATGATTCCGCTCTAAACAAATGGGCAAAAAATGCAACAATAACTTTAAAAAAAAACACCAAACCAGTTTGAGTTTGGAGAAGTACAGAAAAACAACAACGACGATATCAAAATGCCTGTAGATCTGCCGTGTGCATGGATTGAGTCAAAAGTGTGCTGCACGGTGCGATGTGATACTGAACGAGAAGTAAGTGAATATATGTGCTAAATATTACCAGAGAGTATGTATGTGTAGAGAGGTTTCACTATTGGTCGATTTGCACTGCGAGACACGGGAGGCTCTGCGAAACCATTGTTTGTTAGCATGGAGTGGAAAGTAGGTCGCTGCGGTAAACAATATCCGTATGTGCATTTCCACGGGGCCTACTAGCTTACAAACGGTTGTAAATAGTTTCAGTCAGCCCCAAAATATGTACAAACCACAGTAAATAGATATGCACACTGTGTTTGGTGACGACGGTCTCTTTCAATTCTTCAATTTCTTGTTTACCGCAGCGACCTAGTGTCTCGATTTGGCGGAAGTGAGATCTCTCTATAAATCTATACTCTCTGATATTACAAAAAAGCCATCAATTAGCCCCGAATAGCCTAGATGTTATTGAGGGAGGGAGAGAGCTGACGAGAGAGAGAGAGAGAGAGAGAGAGAGAGAGAGAGAGAGAGAGAGAGAGAGAGAGAGAGAGAGAGAGAGAGAGAGAGAGAGAGAGAGAGAGAGAGAGAGAGAGAGAGAGAGAGAGAGAGAGAGAGAGAGAGAGAGAGAGAGAGAGAGAGACAGACAGACAGACAGACAGACAGACAGACAGACAGGAACAAACAAACTCGGGAAAATACATCCATGAAGTTTGCTCTTACGGCGTTTTGATTTTGAATTCCTCATTTGATGCTGTTGAATTATATAAACGAGACAGCAGTACAAAGTGCTGAAAATTTCAGTACAATATGGTACAAAATATCTACATGTAGGGGACCGACTTGTGCTCCAGACAAATGTCTACGTTACTGCCTGCTTTCGTGGGTAATGGCCGCACGATCAACTTTCGTAACTCCAATTTTTTTTTTCAACAAGTAGATGAAGTTCCCGGCATTATCCGGGATAAACCTGTGAAACCACTGCTCTATCTCTCTCTCTCTGTTTTTGGTCTAAAAAGCTTCCCATATTCTACAGTCTTATTACAGATTTCATGCGCACCAGAGCACTAGTATGCACTCATTTCTGGTAGAGAAATTGCGCATACCGAACTGAATGCGTATTAACATCGTTTCCGGTGCGGTGGGCTTACCACAGGGAGTCAAATCAAAGACCATTGTATTTTACTTTTTTACTACTTTTTCATTTAAACATACCTGAAACTTGAATCAACACAATCGGTCGATACAAAAGCGATTGGGCTGGATTAGTTGACACTTAAGAAAATTAATCTTACAATATTTTTTTGAAACTGTCATTTAGGCTGTATCGTCGAGCAAATAAAAGGGCCAAAATTTGCACCACAATGAATTACTCCCGCCACTATTTTTTTAATGATAAGATTGAGGTAACTGGCATGCTTGTATGTTGTGGTGGAAGTTATGGATCAAATACTGAAAGTTAAGGGTTAAATAAGTTGTGTTTTTTTTTAAATATCGTAGTTACATGTGACGTTAGATAAAGAACGCTATCTGGATTTTTTGCTTCTCTTGAAAGACATAGTAAAAACCGAGTTACGACAGCTCACCAGGCGGACCTCGACATATTAGGGTTGTATTTGGGGTCAGGGTTACAGGTAGGTTTGGGGTTAAGCTTACTGTTTATCTCAGCATTCAGTCAGAGGCGTGTCCAGTTCGGTCTGCTACACATATTGGGGGTAACATAATTATAGGGTAAGAGATCAAGGTGAAGGTGAGCGTAGGGTTGAGATTATCTTTCAAAGGCCACTAGTCAGCACATTTAACAAGGGTACGGTAGTTCCAACCTTTTAACATCAGTTCTTCGGCTTCTCGAGGGTCTCAGCCTGAGGTGTTGCTCTCTCCCGCCTCCCAACCTTTTAATATCAGCCGGCCTTGCACTTAAAATAAGCCGGACCTCACGTGTATCTTCGATTATATTATGAATAAACATACATGTATTATATCTATAATGTACCCCCCCCCCCCCCACCACATTACTAACAAATTGAAATCAAAATGACAAAGTTACATAGACTGAATATCAATTACGTTTGGACCTGTGAACTATCAGGGATTGGATATCAAGACAAAAAAAAGCCCGCCCACACCCCCCGAAAAAAAAACTTCAACACAGCGTCCAAACTCTCACCAAAGCGGCTTAAGATTCAACCAATCAAAAAAAAAAAAAAGTGCCTGTTCCTTATCTGTTGTTTTTAGTGTGAGCTAAAACTCAACACATTTTGATGACTCTAGAATAAATCATGTCAAAAAGAAAAAAAAAAAATCTGCAATAATTGTGCCCGTGATGATGATGGTATGAGGGAAGGTAGGCCTACAATAAATATAATGATGATAATGATTTCCATTATACTGCTCAACAATTACATAAACAGAAGTTAAAATAATAATAATAATAATAATAATAAACATGGTCTTCCACAATGAAGGTTTCTCTCTCTGTTCAAATCTCAACATTCCATTCACTGACAAAAAAAAATCCTGACCAAATCTCATTCTACAAAAATCCAACCTTCTCAAAGCTGCACTGATCTTTCTTTCATTTTCTGACACTGTTGTTGCTACTGTACATTTCAAATCTACTAAATTGTTATTTTTCTCACAACCTGGAACTCCCATGGACTTCCATTTAAGCAACTGCCAAACTGCCCATAATTTTAGAGAAAGGGTGGTGGGGGGGGGGGGGGGGGAGAAGAAGAAAAGAACAGCACTTAGGCTTTAATCTTCATTCCACCAAGTGGAATTTGTCCACAAATAGCATTAAATAACCAAAGACGTCCCAAAACAAAAATCCAAATAGAATTTAATTTTTTTTAAATATGAAAGTACAAAAAAGTCCCATTAACTGCATAAAAATTTATTCGATTTTAAAATTCAGACTGTAATTTCCTCATAGTCTGGCATATTCTGTTCAAAGTTTTTGTTATTTTCCAAACTACATTACTTAAGCATTGATTCATAAACATCTTGTACAAGCAACTTGCTCAACAGGGGAAGATTCCATCTTAAGCTAAGTTTCCATGTGTACGGAAACGGAAACGAAAACATCAAAACCCTTGCAGGTGGAGAAATACAAAGAAAATATTCATGGCGTTTCTGCCATGCACGATGGAAAACACGGGTTCTTTTTACATCTGAGTCGATTTTTGACGTTTTCACTGCCATTTCCGTACACACGAAAAACACAGGTTCAGTATGTTTCACACACCAGGACAGTGACCACTGGGATCCAGTCACAGGCTTGGAGCCTGTTCGGGACGTTGTTCAGTCCGGCTCAATCTAGTAAATATCTCCCCCGTGTTATTTTTAAACTCTTATTAGCCTAAACAACTCTCATGCCTTATTGTGTGAAGTTTTTGAACTTGCGTCTGTTCAATTTCCTTTAACTTGATATAACTCTAATAAGTGCATAGTGCATAATATAAAAAAAATGTATTTAAAAAAAACTTAATAATAAAATACGGGCAAAACCGAAAAAAAACACAAACACCAACACAACTGACGTCATTCTGGAGGATCTAGGGGGGGGGGGGGTGGGGGGAAACTTGAGCTAACATTTAGCCTGTATTCTAGGATCATTGTACTAAAAAGGAATCAAAATACAATAATTCCCCCAGCCCGAGAGGTATTGCAATGAAAGGGACGTTTTGGGAGGCACTCGGTGCTGTAAAGAAAAAATTGTAAACAACCGTAAGCCTTTCATCTTTCACTGAACAAATCATTCAAGGCTCGTTGCTGACGCACATAAATGACGTTCACATCGACAGATTTCGAAAATGGGTCAATGGGAATTTTTTTCGTATTTCAACAGCCTCCATTCCGGTTCAACCACCAAATGCAGCAAAGCCAGATGTGGTTTCTCGGCCTGGTGTTGTTGCTTGCACTTAGGACATCACAGTGGTGGTGGTGGGAGGAGGGGGTGTACAATAGAAACTTTCAAAACATTCTAAACTGGCTGTTGTTATAAGAACGTACGGTTTCCAAGCGTTTTGCCCCAGAGGCGCGGACGTATACGTACCTATCCCTAACCCTGTCCTTATCCTCAACACTAAATCTTATCCAATCCCTAACCCCGTCCTTATCCTCAACCATAAATCTTATCCAATCCCTAACCCCGTCCTTATCCTCAACACTAAATCTTATCCAATCCCTAACCCTGTCCTTATCCTCAACCCTAAATCTTATCCAATCCCTAACCCTGTCCTTATCCTCAACACTAAATCTTATCCAATCCCTAACCCCGTCCTTATCCTCAACACTAAATCTTATCCAATCCCTAACCCCGTCCTTATCCTCAACACTAAATCTTATCGAATCACTAACCCTGTCCTTATCCTCAACACTAAATCTTATCCAATCCCTAACCCCGTCCTTATCCTCAACACTAAATCTTATCGAATCACTAACCCTGTCCTTATCCTCAACACTAATCTTATCGAATCACTAACCCTGTCCTTATCCTCAACACTAAATCTTATCGAATCACTAACCCTGTCCTTATCCTCAACACTAAATCTTATCGAATCACTAACCCTGTCCTTATCCTCAACACTAAATCTTATCGAATCACTAACCCTGTCCTTATCCTCAACACTAAATCTTATCGAATCACTAACCCTGTCCTTATCCTCAACACTAAATCTTATCGCATCACTAACCCTGTCCTTATCCTCAACACTAAATCTTATCGAATCCCTAAACCTTGCTTCTTACCCTTTCAACGAAAAAAAAAAAAAAAGAAAATCTGAAAGAATAATAAAATTGAGGTTGTTGTGGAGTATTTCGGGAGGAGCTCTCTAGCCGTGGAGTCACAAAAGGATTTAAAATGCCCACCCCTAGCGCAAGAAAACTTTTGGGACATACGTCCTTGTACAACATTCTTCTGAAATCTGATCTGACATGGGGTTGCCGCTGGTGTCTTGCACCATCGCGCGTTTTAGATTTAGGATCCGGTTCGATTGACAGAACTGTACGAATTGGGAGTTAAGGTACATGTTACAAATACCATATCACACGAGGGGACGGCATGAGATCGCGCCTCAGCGCACACGCCACTTCCTGCTTCACTGAAGCTTCGAACCCGCTCGCGGGAATTTTCACGCCGGGCGTGTTTGCAATACAAAGAAGACTATTGCGGCAGACAGAGGAGCGTGAATTCACACCAGCTGCTCTGGGTTAACTTCGATATCTCTATATCACATTGTAAAACTGGTATTTAGTTGACAATCCGAAACTACAAACTATTATAATATAAAGTCATGGAAACTGCACACCAAGCCGCCAGTGAACTCCCGCTCGTCGAAAAGAACCCAATGCAACTGCACGCCAAACCACAGCGTGAACCGTGAACTTCCGCTCGGCCAACAGTGCCCGAATCTAATCCTTGGATCGCTAGGGGACAGTAATATTGTGCATTGTAATCTACAGTTGAACAGTGAACACAACTCTCTGTTTTATCTATTCGGCTTTGCCATTAGACCACGCGTCTCCCACCAACTGCCAGTTGGAAAGCTATTCTGTACGACAGAAAATCAGGTGCTGGCAACAACAGATGAACATGGACATTGTGTTGTGAAATCATCACAGGCATTGTGGAAGTGAAAGTGAACATTCATCACACGAAAAATTACACTTCGCTGAGAAAGGAATGTTGAAGGAGGTTCCAAAAACAAACAGACAAACAAGTCAAATTGTGATCCGACGGCAGAAATATGACAAATCTATTCCTGGACAAATGCGCAAATAGCGCAAAAATTGCAGGTTATCAAAACAACCCCAGGAACATCTTTTGTTCCAGCCGAGACACAGAATACCGAGACGAACCATTCCTTCTCCAGCTATACGTCCACAAATTGCGCTGCGTATAGATACGGTGAGTACCCCCAAAACTATAGGTTTCTGAATCGTCATCCTGAATCGTCATCCTCGGGGACAAACCACAGCTTTGTAGCTCACTGTCCTATTCATTGATTATTTGAAAAACAATTTTTTGGTTGGTTGTTGTGGTTTTTTTGTAGGGATTTGAACTCATGACGATTGTCCCAGTCCCAGACGTTTTGTTGTTGTTATTTTTTTGTCTGTCTCAGATCACAGATGGGATTTGATTCCTCCTATCTCCATGCATGCTATTCAGATTCAAGAAAATTAAACACACATCACAGTAAGTGCAAACACGTTTTCGAAAAGGCAGTGGCTACGTTTACGGCCGATTACGCTCATACCTCCAATAGAAAAAAACAACGAAAGGAAGCGCTCCTGCACGAACCGGAGTAAAGCTGAACAAAGAAAAATGGTGAGTTGTGCTCACCGGCTGCCGTAACAGTAGCCACTGCCCTTCGAAAAACTGCCCGATAAATAGTATACATGTACTAATATTGTGCCCTCAGTGTATATTGTACAGAATTCAAATGAAAAAAACATTGATGGTCGTTGCATTAAAAAAAAGGAAAGGTTAATCGAAAAAAATCAAGTATAACTCAATTGATCATACCGGTAGTTATCACAAAATACTGAGACATGGGCGGAAGATCAAAAATCAAGAAACAAAATAACAAAGGATCGAAGAAAAATATTTGACTTAAGACGTTCTTAACAAACTGCCAACTCCTACTTCCAATCTATAACAAATATACAAACAAACAATTAATAAATAAACGAGCAAAGCTCAAACCTGCTTTATAATTAAGTCATTATGTGCAGTAATAACATACATGTATCGTCAGTATCCCAACATAATGGCCAAACTCGGACTTAGGCCCTAACTGCATTGAGCGTTCCTGTTTGTTTTGAGGTGAATTCCTACTGTCATGAAAAGAAAAAACAGTCTGAACCTGTCTCAAGGTTCCTGCCCACTGCATGTACCTGCCATCACTTTCAAGACGTTGAAGGAGTTTCCAAGATTATTATTTTTTAATTAACGGAGGTTCTACACGAGGCTGAAAGATGAGACCTGATGAGACCTGACCTGCACTGCTAAAGCCTTGTTTTCCTGTCTTTGTTATTAAGGGGAGACAGGTCTCAGGTCTCCCTTACTTTTAAGGAGTTTTAGGAGATCTTTTAAAATTCAAGGATTTTTTTCAAGGAGATTTTATAAAAAATTCATGAAAGTTAACTCTTTGTGTGCCATGAATATTTCCACGTTTGCCAGAGACAGGAAGACAACCGTAGGGGAGATGTATGAAGACTAACTACAGCAACATCTACTAATAGAAAGTCGACTTTCTTTCTTCTCGAAACAAATGGCCTAGCATTCTTCTGCGCCGATACATCGGTGATTGGCACAAACGTGACCAGCGGAAGAACCGATATGTCGGTGATTGGCATACAAAAAGTTAAGGATGAAAACTGACCAGTATTAGCAACAGCATACCAGTCCTGTATAAAAGAATGGGAGAAAGGGAAGGGGAGGGGGGGGGGGTCCGTTTTCAGTTGTTTTTCAAAGAGTTTCACTGCGATTTTTACAAATACAAGGATTTTCAAGGAAATTTACATGCGAGGCTGAACTCAAGTTTTCAAAGACTGCTTAAATTTAAGGACGTCGCAAGAATCCCGCTTTCTGCAGTACATAAATAAAATAAGCAAAAGACACCTCAAAATAAAAAATATTTCAGCCTGATAAACATTTTCATCCGTGTTTCTCAAAAACTATGAAGCATGAGATAAGCCATTGTGCTGGGGCACTGACGATGCGCAAAAGTTCGAATATCTCTGTCTTTGAGACAGGAACAATGTGCTATCTCGAGGACCGCACCGTAAATGTTCGTAACTCGACTTAAAAAACAAAACAAAACAAAACAAAATGATATTTGCCATGCTCACAGGTTGTTTTGTAACTTGGGAGTTAAATTCTGAAAAGCAAAGGTTGGATGACATTTTTTTTTTTTTGGTTAAAATATCGTAACTACTACGTTTGATTGAGAAAGTTATTCTGTTTTTGCTTCGCCTGAAACAAATGTGTTACGAGTTACCACTGTTTACCACGCTGCCCTCGATCTGAAACGTGAAATTCCACGTCTGGACATGAAATATACAAAAACAGGCACTGTGCATATAATATTGAACATCCATTAATTTCTAAATAGCTTCAGTTCTCTTTTTAATTTTAGACATGTTTGACTTATTGAACACAATATGAAAAGGAAGTGTATATCCGTACAACGTGTTGTATGGATATGACAGTGCATATCCGTACAACATGTTTACCAAAAAGAGCGACTGGTGAAGGTTTGCTGAAACAAAACTTGGTATGGTGTTCACGGATTTAAAGTGAAAACACATGGAATAGTCAGATGGACCTGGGGGCGAGAGGGTCTAGTCAGTTTGTATCAATGGGCGGTAGTCAGATTGACTAATCAGGCGAAAAGGGGCTGGGGTAGCCATTGGTGATCGACGTACACTCAAGTATATTATTAGCGCAGATCAAGCAATCGCCAAGCAGAAGCGGGATTGTTTTGCTACTAAGCCGATTCATATTTTTAAAGACTATGCAAATTAACAAGGTCAGTAATAATTTATAGTATTCCGGTGTGTGTTCTACGTCATCGAATTGTGTGCGTTGTACGGATATGCACTGTCCATATCCGTACAACATGTTGTATGGATATGGGCTTCCATATGAAAAACTCAGAAACCACTTAAAAACATTCTCAGCACAAGCTTTCCAAGTTTTCCCACAAGCTCTATACATACAGAGAGCAACCCCTTTTAGCCGATCTGCACTGCAAGACACATGCGGGCCCCGCGAAAGCACAGTTGGCATAAAGTGAAAAACTCGGTCAGCGTGGTTAACCATGCCCTTTTTTTTACGTTTCCATCGAGAGAAAGACCTTCCGACAGCGGCAAATAGTTTCAATTAACCCAAAAATATGAACAAACCACAGCAAGTGAATCCTTCCACTGACTTTATTGTACATGCTTGCTTGTGTTCTCAGGGCAAACACTCCTTTAGCTACATGTCATATTTTACTGAGCAAATATTTGGTGAAACGTTTCAAAACGTTATTATGCACTTTCATATTCAGTGTACAACAATCATTTCCAGGTTTAGACATGGGGGAAGCCCCAAGGCATAATAGTATACAAAGCTTAGGGAGCCCCTTGTTAAAACGTAATACAAGAAGGTCAAAAAAAAAAACACAACTGTGTACCTTTCGCCACAAAACCACAGAATTCACGTGACACATTCTAGCCTACCTGTTTAAAGAGGCTTGAAAAGATTACTAAAACTAATTACATAAAGTAATAATAGAAAAAATTAAAGGGCCAAAAATAATCACACCAAAAAAAAAAAAAAAAATTTAAAAAAAAAAGAAATTTGGTGAGGCCCCCGGCTGTAGTTTGTTCAGCTTATGCCTAACTGCGACACTGGCACCGACATTTTTGTTCCGGTACATTTGACAAAAACGTTTGTGTTCTAGCATTTTCCATGACCTTACATGCTGCCTTCAGTCAATTCAGAACCATCGGTCAAGCAGGCATGGAAAATACCACACACCTCTGCTTTAGTTACAATAACAGAATTACATAAATCAAACCAGTATCTGAAATATTCATAATTTCAGACTTCTGGCACGAGCAAAGGGAATTAATCAAGGAATGCTAAGGGGAGATAATACAACTCCCCCCCCCCCCCCCCAAAAGCATCATGGAACAGAAGTAGAAAATATTATGCTTTAATTCACGTGAGTTTTCAACTACATCGTTTTTACGGTATGTTACTTCAGATCACGTGAGTAAAACATTCCAGTACATTCGTCACAGAGACAAACGGACCATCTGCTCAGTACAGAGAATATCATGAAAATTATCTCAAATGAAACTCAGGTGTGCCATAACAAAACAAAAAATATGTGTTGATTAAACAGACATCATGCCAAAGGCTTGTGCAATCTAGCCGTCTCAAGTATGAATAGTGTGGAAGACCAAATGTGAAAGATTGTGGAATAATCTTCAGTGGTAAAATAAAAAATTAAAAATCCGAGGAGTATAGCGGTGATAATTTTAGGAAATTTTACTTCAAAGTCCAGAATTTTCAGCAATCTCAGCCTGATATGATAGTGAGACACCAGAACAATCTTGACAGCTTAAATGATTAACATGATATTAATTAACAAAAGCAAACATAAAAACAGTCATTTGACAGAAGGGTGTAGTATGTATGATTCTATGATTCTATAATTTTTAATTGTTAGTTATTTGGGATCCGTCAGTCTCGAAAGACTATGAGCTTGTGCCCTAAATGTCTGTATGTTTCAGTCTGGTGCAACGTTGTGTGTGGCTGTACAAGCCTATCCTATTCCACAGGTGCTTTGATCTGAATGACACAAAGGCCAAGAGATGGCTTTCAAGTTAGTTCTTCAGGGTAATATCTAGAATCCGGCCATCCTATTTTGTCATCCTCACGCCCATGTTTGATTTCAATTCTTACTAGTCTAGTTCTTGCCACATCTTTTCCCGTTTTGTCTGTCTCAAGGAAGTAAATGAAAATGCAAGTTTGTTTTGTTTTGCCAGGAAGTAAATAAATCAGCGGTCCCGGGGACAAAGTGCAAAAGCTAAACTTTGAATTCCTGCCGTTTTGTCATTTCTTGGTAGAAAAAAAAATCGACCCCTTAAAGTGACAAGGTTCTAACTCCATTCTGTCAACATTTGAGAAACTGGTGATTGAAGTTTCATAATTTTATGCTCATAGATTTTCCTGATGTGGTTTTTTTTTCTTTTTATTCGTACTTACAAATTACATATCGAATTCGTTTGATACTTTGGCACACAGTAGATATATGCCTGTAGAAGTTGTGTATAGTGTGTAACTCAGTTCAGCCAAAACGTGGAGATAGAACCTTGTCTTTCTAAGGGGACCAAATGACGAGTTTATTCGACATAGAACGAAATGGAAAAACACACACACAAAAAGAGCACATTATGATCAAACAGACTATCTCTGTTTACTGGTTCCTTACTCATCTGTTCTTCCTTTCTCCTGTAACTTTGACCTTTATAGACATTCTAGTTGATGCCAGAGACATTAATACATGTATTTAACATGGGAAATGCACAAGTATTTGGTAATATTATACGCAAGATTCTGGATTAATTGCTGTTCTAAATAGTGACTAAAACATTTTTCCACAACTTATTACATTCAGACCTAACTGATCTCACCACAGATATATAGTCCTGTACATTGCACAGTTATAAGATAAGCAACTTTATCATTCGAAGGTTTAGCATTAAAAAAAAAAGCTTTTCGATATCTGACAGCTATCTCATATCACAGATCATACAAAAACTCATCCAAACAGGAATACTGAAAGAGAATGAATCATCATTATCCGTGCAAAATGTTCAGATATTTCATTTGCAGTCTGCTTTTGGATGCTGACACTTAAGCAACATCGTTGAATACAGAAATTTATCAGGAAATCCACACACACACACACACACACACGCACCAAAAGAAAACTTCACCCACCTGGCGAACTCATGAGCCGTTACAAGCTCCAGTTTCCACATACAGTCCCCAATAGTTTCAAGAACAAAAATACTCACATACAAAAGGGAATTTACAATCACTGCCTTCTTTTGTGCTTGGAGATGCAACAAACGCAAACCCTAACGCAGGTTCCGGAATGGTATCTCAAAAATCCACACATATTCTATGAACTCAGATCAGTCCATGAGTGCCAAAGCTTTTTTTTTCCAGTAGCAGACAGAAATTTGGTCACATTCCCGACATGGAACGCCCATCTATGTACAATTCAAGATTTTTGTTAACAGTTATAACATGTGCAAACTGCAGCACAACTAGGAAATTAGTGACAGCTATAGAGAAATTATGCGAAATTGATTTCCATGCCTGAATCTTAGCTTACAACAATTCTCTACTCTTTGCAAAGAAAACAAAACATAAATGGTAACAATAACAATTATTATAATAATAACAAAATAAAATTCAAGAAACAAATTGTCAGCATTTGGAATGATATAACGAATTCAGCTCCAAAAAAAACCAGTCCCATTGTGAAGCAAATGACTCATAAAATATCACACTGCTGCAGTTGTTAAGCTTTTATACAATGACAGAATAATTAAACAATATTACTAACAAATAATACTTATGTTTTTGGAATTTCTTCGTAAATGTTGTGGAAAGGAAGATATTTGAATTTAATCAAACATACAGTCGTTGCCACAAATATTAATTAAGTGTGCATTAACGCATAATTAAGTGCAACAAGTGCGAACTATCTCACATTAATTAGCCCAGAACAAATTTTACAAGATAGATTGTGCATTGGGCCAATACACCATGTATCTCATTTGATCGTTTTCATATTGTGATCAACAGAGAGAGGATAGACGTGCTCCAACAGCTTGACACCGGATCGTAGGTCCAGTTATGTGTGTGAACAAGTTGTAAGTAAGTGTTCCCCTCTGTTGGAAGTTGTCTTCCCTTGTGGGTTGAAATGAAAGGTGCTAGCCAATCAGATGATCTGACATGTGTCACGTGGGTAGGTGCTGAACTGCTAAGACTAGATCTGGAAAGACAAAACAGAACAAAGAATAGGTTACTTGGTTACACTAAAGATACCAGGTACGATAAAATGGACAGCTAGGGCTTTTTGCGTTCACTCGTTTCGCCAACGCCGCCTAGCAGCCAATGCTTAGGAGACATACAAAATGGCATGTTTCGTAATGCCGAATTATAGACAGAAAATACTGAGTTCAGTGCACTATTCACCTATCACTCTGGGTCCTGACTGAAGTAGCTTACTTTGTAATTATAACGCTGCAAGAAAAATCTGGCCCTTTTAGGAACTGATCAGTCGCATTTTTAACTTATCGATACACCAAGCACTTTCCTCACAGGCTCCGTCCCCGATCAGAGCATTAACTCTGTGCATGCTATTTTTAGAGGTTCAAAGATGGTGTCTTGTCATTTTATGTAGCTCCATTGTCTTTGATTACACGGTGTTGGGCAGTTAGCTATTGCATAACAGCATCTACCTTGAACTGCCACTATTATTACCACCATAAAATTCCTTTACACTTCCAGCAATCTTATCGCTACAACAGCAACCACATTAGGTGTAATTAGTTACTGCTTGTATCAGCATCATCGTCATCACTACAGCTGTAACCGCAATCTCCTTCCACCATCACTGTCTCAAAATAATCATCACCACAAAAGTCTATCAACAACAACAACAACAACATCTACACCTACCACCACTACAAGCATCAGTCCGAATCTTCATCACTATGATCACTACATCACAACTTTCAGCATCACCACCATTTTTTAGCAACATCAGGTACCACCACCACCATCACCACCACCGCCACCACCACAACCACCAGCACCACCTACCTCTGTACTCTATATAATCTTTGCCATCCTGTATAGTTCTGGCGATCAATTCCTCCGCCTCCTCGTGCGACATCCTCTCCCCCATGGTGGTGAGGAAATGACGGAAGTCTGACACCGTGATCCGGCCACTCCCTGTCTTGTCCAACACCTGCACACACAAACCATAGCCAAAATATTGTATGCATGATAACTTTCACGACGTTAGAAACACAAAATTCTAGACGATTATCACGACATCAGAAATAATGGTTCTT